>CM065731.1:4355232-4357732 GCA_033310375.1 Conus canariensis
TGTGTGTGTGTTTCCCAGAAGAATTCATTTCCATTTCCCATGCCATTATGTCCTTTTATTTCTTGGGGCCAAGTCGTCATTAAAGCGCCAGTGGCGGTATTCTTCTTTTCTTTCTTTTCCATTTTGCTCCTTCTTTTTTTCCCCTTTTTTGTCTTTTTTTTCCTGAAATGGAGCCATTGTGGACACTCCATGCACAGGGACCCTCTTCCTCCCGCCAAGCCATGGCCATGCTAACCACAAAGAATCTCTTTCCTGTACAAAACCAAGAGAGAGAGAGAGAGAGAGAGAGAGAGAGAGAGAGAGAATGAGAGAGAGAGAAGGGGGTGGGTTGGGGGTAGAGGAAGATGGTGAGGGGGATGCTCTCCCAGATTCCCAGTGATGAATCATATCTTATACTTATCCACAAGATATTCTAATTGATCTGTCAACGAGCCATCAACAGCATGGTTGTTGGCAGAATCCATCACCACCACCATCATCATCGTCCAGGCCCTGTGTCTAACATTAGCCAGGGCTGTAAAGCGAATGGAGTTGTTGGGTCCAGCACCTATCCTGAATTTGTGGCTGGAATTATGAAGATGAATATGGAGACCAGGAATTGCACTCACCACCACCACCCTGACCCCTCCCCCCCCCCCATCCTTTCACCCTGCACGCCAACGAACCCAATTCTCGAGCTTCTTCCCTTCGTCTCTCACCCATCGCTATTCGTTCATTCTGATCTGCTACCTCATTCTGAACCTTTGTCTTCGTGCGTGTGGGTCTTCTGCTTCCCCGTGTCTCTGACCCTCTTCTTGTCACCATGGAAATTGTGCATAGCTCCTCGACTTTTCTTCAGTTTGCACACACACACACACACTCTGACACACACCTCCCCCCTCTCTTCCACCCTTTTATTGTTTATCTCAGCAGTCTTCATCCGTAGTTAGTTTGATTGTGGTGTGTTGCGAACACCCGGAACAGCAACTGTGTCTCTTCATGTTTGTCAGTTGATTTATCTAGCTTCTGCAACTAAGCTTTTTCAGTCCTGTAGGTTGCCCATGGTAAAAATGCGTACCGTGCTGTTTGGATGTCAGATTTGCCCTTCCATTGATCACTACCGCAGTTGAAGGGAGTGATTGTGTGTCGTAATACAGAGAGAGAGAGAGAGAGAGGTGGCAGGGTGGATGTGGATGGGTTTAGGGGAGGTGGGGGAAGTTGGTGGCGGGAGAAAATTAGGGGGGTGTTAAGGATCGGCTTGGAAGGCCAGTTAGAGGGAGAGTGGGGCCATTGAGAGAGACTGGCCCTCTATTTCTCAGGGCTGACAAGGGACAAGGGGCCCCGGAAGATGAGCGGATTAAGTGCCGCAGGGCTGGGGCGAGAGGCTCTTAAGCATGTTGTCTGATCGGAAATATTAGCCAGGCATGGGAGGCGGGGGTGGGGGGGGGGAGTGAAAGATTGGCGTGTGGTCTGTCCACATTTATCCTTTGGGGGTCTGAGTCTGGGTGAGTGTCTGGTCACGCCTCTGTATTTCACCTCATGTTTCTCTGGCTGTATTTCGCTGTCTGTGTGTCTGTCTCAGTCTTTCTTATTGTCTTTCTCTGTCTCTTTACCGCATTTCTCCCTGTCCCTAATTTCCCCTTTCAAACACTATATCCTCTCTGTGTCTCTCTTTCTCTCTCACACGCACACACAGACACACACACACACACACACACACACACACACACACACACACACACACACACGCACGCACGCACGCACGCACGCACGCACGCACACACACACACACACACACACACACATACACACACACACACATTTTTGGTGGTGTTTTGTCCACTAAAAAAAAGTAACATTATATTTTCTGTGTGAAATCCACGAAAAAAGTGACCACTGTTGCATTGTTTGTGCTTTCAGCATGAAAAGAAATAAATGTCACTCTTTCTGTGCTTGAAGCATGAACTTACAGGAAACAGTAACCTTTTTTTTAAGAATACTGTATCAGCGTTCTTCAGTGTAGATATTTTACAACATGGATCAGTATTTGGGAACATCACAATAATGAAAACCCATCAATGTATTGGTTAATTGTCTTGGTGGAAAATTAAACATGACCACCCTGAAGGAACCATAAACTTACACTATCAGGCAAGGAATATCTGCCATGGATTCAAGTGAACAATAAAGTGTACTAGAGAGTAATCAACTGTACATTTTAAATATTGCTGACGTCTTCCTATAGATTGAAGGAATATAGCTTATTACTCATCAAAAGATTACCCATCTGTGTATAGTTTTAGTTTGTCACCCAGCGAAAGATTTAAGAGTCAAAACGCCATCGGGTTCAGTGGTTATTAATCACTAAAGAAACCAGCAATTTCGGCGAAAAAAACGTAAAAACTGTTGCTTCGTTCGCACGTCCCAGACGAAAACGTAATGTCATATACGAAAAATTTGTACTAGTGATAATTTTACATTTTTCGTCAAGCGTACTGTATTGTTACATTTTCAAATCCTA
>CM065731.1:4362732-4367732 GCA_033310375.1 Conus canariensis
CTCTCTCTCTCTCTCTCTCTCTCTCTGCGTGCGTGCGTGCGTGTGCGTGCGTGTGTGTGCGTGTGTGTGTGTGTGTGTGTGTGTGTGTGTGTGTGTGTGTGTGTATGTGTGTGTGTGTGTGTGTGTGTGTGTGTGTGTGTGTGTTCGCCCTCTCATCCCACCCCACACCCTGCGCGCCTCCTCGCTTTTCTTTCTAACATAATCTGTCGTACTTTTCGAGATGTCTCTTTTCAAAAGTGGAGGAGGATCGTTCAACTTTCGATTTATGTCTTACGTGTAGTATAGTGGTCTCGGCCTTTGCCAGCGTCTCGGGTCGGTAAAGGAGGATTATGGTGTGTCCTGCCAAAGAGATTTGCTTCCTCTGGAATATGATCGATGTTCAACACCTCTCTCTCTCTCTCTCTCTCTCTCTCTCTCTCTCTCTCTATATATATATATATTATATATATATATATAGAGATGAGTCCGATCCAGCGGACGAAAGGCCTAGGAGCAGGCAATGCAAATAGATCTGCCTTCGAGAGGGATTACGATGGTTCCCTCGGGCAGCTAGTGAAGGGTTTCTCATATTTATTATATATTCCCCCCATTTTCTTCAACTTCAATTTTTTTTTTCCCAAGAGTTCAGATCTTTGCCAAGTCATTACTATAATGACCGAAGAATTGTTAGCCTGCACTTGTTTTTCCCCCACTACTTAATTGTTCAGCATTATCTATCTATCTATCTATCTATCTATCTATCTATCTATCTATCTATCTATCTATCTATCTGTCTCTTTGTCTCTGTCTCTATCTCTCTCTCTCTCTCTCTCTCTCTCCTCTCTCTCTCTCTCTCTCTCTCTCTCTCTCTCTGCGTCTGTCTCTCTCCCACCCTTTCTCTCAGTCTGTCTGTCTGTCTGTCACACACACACACACACACACACACACACACACACACACACACACACACACACACACACACGCCCTTTTTCCTTTCCTCACTCCATTCCTCTCTCTTTCTCGCTTTATCTGTCTACCCTTCCTTCTCTCCTTCTCTCTCTTTTTCTCTCTCTGTCTCTGCCTCACACACACACACACACACACACGCGCGCACGCACCGTATCCATGCTTTTCCTTGACCAGGGATGTCCAGTCAGATAGCTGTCATAATATTCTTCCGCGCGCGCGTGTGTGTGTGTGTGTGTGTGTGTGTGTGTGTGTGTGTGTGTGTGTGTGTGTGGACATCAAATTAGAGACGCAATAATTGAAGATATTTTTATGAAACTGACATTTGTAAGTATCAAATAGGTATATGTGCAAGAAAATGCAATAAATGAAGCAGTTTGTTTTCTAAAGATGACTCTTGTATAAACATCTTTTTGCACAGAATTATACGAGCATGTGTAACAAGTGCTTCTTTAGTGATATCGACGTTTTGCAAGCATCGATTTCGCAGTACGTATTCCAGTGTTTACAAGTAATGTACTTTACATTAAACTTGCATTGCGCTTGCTATTTTAATGAAATTGGGGATTTGGTTGTTCAAGCTGCCCCCCTTTTCGCCTCCGTTCTTTTTTTTTTTACCCCTCTCAACGCTGTTCTTTGTTTTGTTTTACTCTTCATTGGCAGGGATCGAACAAGGCTTTCAAGACGCCTGATCCTCTTTACATTCAAGATTCGGTCAATCATCAAGTCATCAGTCAAACAGCCAGCCAGTGAATCACACATCTTCTTCTTTCACTTTGTGTTTTCTTTCTCCTCCTCCTCTTCCTCCTCCTCTTTCTCCTTCTCTTCCTCCTCCTCCTCCTCCTTCTCCTCCTCCTCCTCCTTCTCCTTCTCCTCCTTCTCCTCCTCTTTCTCCTCCTTCTCCTTCTCCTCCTCCTTCTCTTTCTCCTCCTCCTCCTTCTCCTCCTCCTCTCTTTCTCCTCCTCCTCCTTCTCCTCCTCCTCTTCCTTCTTCTCCTCCTCCTCTTCCTCCTCCTCCTCTTCCTCCTCCTCCTCCTCCTCCTCAAATTCGTTCCGTATTCTCCTCCTCTCCCCCACCCGCACCCCCCACTACACACACACACACACACACACACACACACACACACACACACACACACACACACACACACCTCCACCCTATCCTTCCCGTCTCACTTTTTCTGTTCTTGCCCATTCTTTAGGCAGTGGACATCGCGCAGTCGGAGCAGTTCGTTGTTGTTGTCGTTGTTGTTGTTGTTGTTGTTTGTTGATCCCAGTGCCAGTGTTCACGTGTGCACGATCACGGGTTAATCTGCTCGCTAATCCTCGGGAGGTGCTGTGGCCTGTCTTGGCTGCCAAAGGGACCTAACTTGAAATGAGTTGGTTTGATCGGGGGACTCGGGGCCCGGGGAACCAGCCGACGGGGAAGAAGAACCCATGATAACAGCTTGTGAGCCTGCAAGCGTCGACGTTCTGGAAGAACTGTGCCTTTCTCGGTCTCTGTCTCTGTCTTTTTCTGACTCGTCCTCTCTCTGTCTCTCTCTGTCTCTCTTCTCTCTCTCTCTCTCTCTCTCTCTCTCTTCTCTCTCTCTCACTCTTCTCCCTCTCTCTCTCTCTCTCCTCCTCTCTCCCCATTTCTTCCTCTCTCTCTTCTCTCTCTCTCCCCCACTCTCTCTCCCCCACTCTCTCTCTTCCCTGATTTCGTTTATTCTATTGTCCTTTTTTTCGTTTGGTTTCTTCTTGCCCCCCCCCCCCCCCCCCCCCCCCCCCCCTATCTTCTGCCTTCTTTTCGCTGGTTGTTAGAAAATAAAATTCTTTCCTTTTCCCTTTTTCTCGTTCTAAACAAAGCGCTGCAGAGAGTTATTGTTCTTTTATTCAACAGCAGCTAAAAATGATGACGTGTTGTAGATGAATTGCTCATTGAGATGATTAATGAAGAGCGTTATTTTTGGGACGTTGGAAATGAAGAAGGCCACAGAAGAAGGTTGAAGGTTCAAATCCTGTTGCCTAACAGCCCTGAGGGCAGTGACGTGTCAGAGGTACACCGTGTCCAGTGCATGGCGTCACGAAAGGAGGAGCCCAGTGTTCTCCTTCCGCCGCCTTAGCCTACCCAGAATTGAATCAAGCACCCGTGTTGTGGTTAGTGGACGGAGTGGTGAACTGAAACAAGCACCCGTGTTGTGGTTAGTGGACGGAGTGGTGAACTGAACCAAGCACCCGTGTTGTGGTTAGTGGACGGAGTGGTGAACTGAATCAAGCACCCGTGCTGTGGTTAGTGGACGGAGTGGTGAACTGAACCAAGCACCCGTGCTGTGGTTAGTGGACGGAGTGGTGAACTGAACCAAGCACCCGCGTTGTGGTTAGTGGACGGAGTGGTGGACTGAACCAAGCACCCGTGCTGTGGTTGGTGGACGGAGCGGGTTTTCAAGCCGTTTTCCTCCGACCCCACCGTTTTTATACTCCCTGTTCTTATAGAACAGGGAGCACTTTACAATGGGAACGAAGAAATGCTGCGTGGTGTGTGTGTGTGTGTGTGTGTGGTGTGTGTGTGTGTGTGTGTGTGTGTGTGTGTGTCCGTCCGTGGTCGAAATGTGTTCCACTCGCTCCAGACAGAACTGCTGGACCGATCTTTCTGAAAATTTGTAGATATGTTCATTATGGTTCACGGATGATGCCCGATGTTTTATTTTACCAGGATAGCCGAAACTAACGGCTATAAATGATAATTTTGTGATGCACAGTTTAAGCAATAACGGTTTATAAACTTAAGTGTAACCAAGTTCTGTAAGCTCCTCGATAGTATAGTGGTTAGTATCCTCGCCTTTCACACGGGAGACCCGGGTTCACTTCCCCACCGGGGATAGCAGGTTTTTTTTTTCTTTTCTAAGTGCTATAGTGACTGATTTATATATATATATATATAATATATTGCTACTTACTGGGAGTACGTTTATATGCTTTGCATCTTGCTTCTTTCTGGAGCTAATCTCAGGAGGGCCAGGAAGGATCAACTGAAGACAAACGTACGACAAAGGTAACCAAAATTGGGACCGGTTTTCACCAAATTTTCTAACAATAATTATGTTTGTTGGCAATCAGGGAGAGACGTGTGTTCTACACATAAACTTTCTACCCTTCCATCGGATGTGATAACTATTCTGTAAAAGTTTTGACAGCTTATCACATTTTGTATGAAATCTTTAAAGTGTCGCAGATGTTCATGACGTTTTTACGCAAATTGTCTGGTACTTGAGTTAAAGGGGGGAAAAGAGTTTTCAAAATAAGTCGAGAATTTGTGGTTTTTATACAGAGCGTTGCCTGTTCTGGTAAATGCAACGGTTTTGCAGAAACCAGACAGTAATCTTATTATCCCCATTTGATGATTACAGGGACATTTCCCATGTCACTTGCCAGTAGACACATTGAATTCCCTTCGTCCCCCCCCCCCCCACCCCCACCCCCGAAGGCATTTCAAATCATTTTCTATTATACCCCAAAGACAGCCAAATGGCCTGGTTTTGACATCGTCAAACAGACATCCTCGAACGATTATCGGAATGGATTCGTCTGGATTTTCCTGTATTTGTTTGTACTTTCAGAATTATTTGCTTGAAGAGACGAGAAATGTTCACTGTGTCGAAACCTCTTCCGGATATTCTCAGCACTCTGTTAAAAAAAAAAATGAGTGAGAAGAAAGATAGTTTTATAAGAAAAAGAAATGAAGTGGAAGAAAAAGAAGAAAGAAAGAAAACGAAAATGACTACCTTTGCTGTCGTAATGTCTTGATTTTTTTAAGCGAATTGATATTGAATAACATGACACAAAGTCGTCCGTCACTGATGTCATCAACTTCTGATCAATAGAAACAAGGAAAGGTCAGGGGAGTTTCTGGAGGAAACCCTTTGTTTCTTGTTCAAGTCATCGCCACCGTTTACCCTCTGAAATAGGAAAGAAAATTAATAATGATGTAGATAATAGTTGTGGTCTGCTTCTCTAATGATGAAAATAATAACTGCATGTGGTCTGTTTCTCTAATGATGAAAATTATAGCTGTGG
>CM065731.1:4375232-4377797 GCA_033310375.1 Conus canariensis
CCCTTAGTAGTATTTTTGGCAGGGTAGTATCTATTGCGCGTTACACCGGGGACTCTTTCAGTACAAATTGTCTCCCTGCCCGCTGGACATTCTATGCTGTTAATGACCTCTTTGTCCTCATTCTCATTGCTTCTGCCTTCTTTTTTTAAATTTTTTTATTTATTTATTTATTTTCTTTTTGCGTGTACTTCGTTACTGTCGTCTACTGTTTATCTGTTTTTGTGGTCCATTCTCTCTCTCTCTCTCTCTCTCTCTCTCTCTCTCTCTCTCACTCTCACTCTCTCTCTCTCTCTCTCTCTCTCTCTCTCTCTTCTCTCTCTCTCTCTCTCTCTTGCTCTGGAAGACCTTTGAACGTCTTTGTTCTCTGGTACGATTTTGCATTATTTTTCCGATTGTTGCGAACAGGTGGCCACACTGTACTAAGCTGTCTGTCTCTCCATACAGGACCACGAGGTGTACCTTGTGCAGCGTCTGTCTCGCTGCAGTATGAGCTTTTCATGTATCGCATGCCGTGGCACCATTACGGCTACCGTTCATTTTGTTCAGCTCCCCGCTTACAGGTTCTTTTCGTGCTGTACATGGAGGAAATGCCAGCAGTTCCCCCCCCCCCAGCCCCCCCCGCCCCGCCCCCCCCCCCCCCCCCCCCCCCCCCCCCCCCCCCCCCGCGCACGTTGGCCTTGATGTTATTATTGATTGATGACTTGATCATGTTGTGGTGAATTGAATGTTCGTGATTTGTACGTGGGTTGTTCAGTGATGTTTTTTTGGAAGGAAGCATGATGAACCCCCCCCTTCCCCCTCCCCCCCCCCCCCCACTCTTCCCTCCTCCCTGTCTTCCTTTCTTTGTAAGTAACTAGTCTTGAAGGAAAATATTCACAGACGTATGCTGAGCAACTAGACCAATGGAACAAAACTCAGTTCAGTTCAACTGAAACCAGCTCAAATGAAAGCTGCTTCTAATCCAACTAAAACGAAACGAGACCAGTGAGATCCCATCCTGTGAAGTTTGTCCAGTCTTTCAATGTCACCAGCGCTGTGCGCCATTACTTTTAAGCTATCTGCGTTGTTCTTCTGTCTGTCTGTCTGTGTGTCTGTCTGCCTGCCTGTCTGTCTGTCTGTCTGTCCGTCTCTCTGTCTGTCTATCCCTCTCTGTCTATCTGTCTGTCTGTCTGTCTATCCATCTGTGTGTGTGTGTGGTGTGTGTGTGTGTGTGTGTGTGTGTGTTGTGTGTGTGTGTGTTGTGTGTCCTATACGTAACTCCGTCTTTTTTCCGTCTGGAGGCAAAATCAGCCGGTCAATTCATCGATCAGTCAGCCGCTCAGGCAATAAGTCAGTCAATCAGTCAGCCAATCAGTCAACCACTCAGTCAGCCACTCAATCAGTCAGCCTCTCAGTCAATCAGTCAGCCACTCAGTCAATCAGTCAGCGACTCAGTCAATCAGTCAGCCACTCAGTCAATCAGTCAGCCACTCAGTCAATCAGTCAGCCACTCAGTCAGTCAGTCAATCGGTCAGCCACTCAGTCAATTAGTCAACTACTCAGCCATTCAGTCAGCCTCTCAGTCAATCAGTCAGCCTCTCAGTCAATCAGTGAGCCACTCAGTCAATCAGTCAGCCACTCAGTCAATCAGTCAGCCACTCAGTCAGTCAGCCACTCAGTCAATCAGTCAGCCTCTCAGTCAATCAGTCAGCCTCTCAGTCAATCAGTCAGCCACTCAGTCAATCAGTCAGCCACTCAGTCAATCAGTCAGCCTCTCAGTCTATATCAGTCAGCACTCACAGTCAATCAGTGTTATTAAATCGTTTGAGGAAATCAATCCAGCTGTCATGATCTGCGCGCCTCGATCCCGCTACCTCCCCTACTAGATTGTTCTCCCCCCCTCCCCCCCACCTCTCTCTCTCTCTCTCTTTTCTTGTGATTTACATTAATTCTTTAATATTTTTCCCTTGTAGTTGATTCTTCATTTTCTTGTTTGTTTCTCTCTTTGTTCGTGTGTTCTAATTATTTTGTGTGCCAGAAGGCAGGATGTTCAAAAAAGTATTCATGCTTATTCCCGGCTTCTGTACACACAAGGCACCCACCACAACACACACACACACACACACAACGACACACCACACACACACACACATACACATACATACACACACCACACACACACACACACACCACCACACACACATACTCACAGAGACACATACACACACACGCACCACACACACACACACACACACATGCGCGCGCGCCGAGCGCGCGCACACACACACACACACACACACCACACAACACGAACATTTCACACGCACCACATTATCGATTGCTCCTCCCTTTCTCTCTCCTCTCTCTCTCTCTCTCGCACAACAACACACACACACACCACACCCACCACACGCACGCCACGCACGCACGCACGCTCGCCCGCACCACAGCACACACACACGCACACACACAACACCACACACACACACACACGCACACACACCACACACACACAAACATATTTGCATACAATTCGAATATGTCAGGATTTTCATTTGGTTATGTGTAACGTTTGTTTCTGTTGTT
>CM065731.1:4377897-4387897 GCA_033310375.1 Conus canariensis
GGGGGAGGGGGGGGGGGGGGTTACGAGAGACCTGAAATTGAAGCAGCAGGTAGCTCCTTGGTATATACTGTGCACAAAAAGAAACGCATATTTTTTTCGCTGAAAATATTAAGGAAAATTTTGACAGAAACATGCCCCGTATAGCAGGGAACTCTGTCCAGTGTGAATAGTCAGACATAATGAATAGACATAACAGTAGACTGATGTCTTATTTCTTCTGTGGTTGTAATATTTTGAATGCTAAATGACGCATGAAATGACTGAAATAAAAATATGCGTTTCTTTTTGTGCACAGTATAGCTGCTAGTTTAAACTAGATGCGTCGTTTATGCTGTAATCAGTATGTTTCTTTAAATCCTGATAACAGCTTATGAATAAATGAATAAATGAGTGAATGAATGAATGAATGAGTGTGTGTGTGTGTGTGTGTGTGTGTGTGTGTGTGTGGTGTGTGTGTGTGTGTGTGTGTGTGTGTGGTCGTACAGCAACATTTTTTTTTTTTTAACGAAAGGTGACAGAAAATAAACTGCTGTAAAGTAAAAAAAAACAGAACATCTTCAGGAAATATACTACTAGATGTGTACTTCATAAATGAACAACTGAACCAAAAACAACAACAAAAAAGATAACCGATAAACTTAATCACTTCGCCAGAATATATGCTGACTTTCCGAGGCCGTATCTCTATATAATTAAATCAAAGCAAGACGACCATTCTCGCCGTCTATCAATAAGAACACCTTTCACATGTCTGTCCAATCGACCAGAACTTCTAGTCCTATCTAGACCCCCCGTCAGTCCCCCCCCATGTCTAGTTTTCTGAGGGTGGACGGGTAGGTACTACGATCCTGCGGCAGGCGAGGGACCGGTGGTTCGACCCGGCACTTTCAGAGGCAAACAGCAATTCGTAGGCGTCAGGACCGCTTAACTACATCATGGTGATGCCAGCGCAGCCCCTCCCCCCCCCCCCCTCCCTCCCCCCGCTTGCAGAAAGAGGTGATTGTTGGCCCCGAAGGAATCACCATCCAGGGCCGGTCATTTGTAAGCACGTCGTCGTCCGCGCGCTCTTTTCTTTTCTCTTCCTTTCTTTCCTCCTTTTCTTCGCTTTTTTTTTTCTTCTTCTTTTGTGTGTGTGTGTGGTGGGGGGGGGGGGGGGCGGCGTGTGATGTACTTTACTGTTAAAGTACAGGGAGGGGGGGAGGAGTACACAGCTCTGGCATGCAAGTTCTGCTCTCTTACTCACCTATACACTCTGAGCAACAAGAAAAACAGAAAGTCTGTAAGCGCTCGCAGAGAACGAACAACATGTAGACGCTAGGACATACGAATACCCAAAGCAAACAAGAACATCCAGAACAGTAAAAACAAACAAACGAACGAACCCGACGTTTTGGGTTTTAAGCTAACAGAACGGGTGTACCAGTTCCGAACGTTGTTTCTTCGTTGAGGAACACGTGTCATCTTCGGATTTGATGAGAGTTTCTTTGCAGCAAAGAAACAGCAATCATGGTGAACGACTGTAAAAAAAAAGTCTGGAGCATTCTCAACACTCAGCAGCAGTGTTGTCGTTGTTGTTGTTGTTGCTGTTGTTGTTGTTTGCCGTTGTTTTCTTTTCATTTTTTTTTTGGCTGTGTGATCAGAAGGCGCAGACACGATGACGCATGTCTATAAAGTCTGTGCAGACAACGAACCGCCGGAGTCTGCAAGGTCATGTAAACCCTGTTGTCCACATCGGAGAGCTGACTGTCATTTGCTCATTTACGCTGTAATGCAATGTGTGATGCTTTAGAGTGGCAGTCCAACAGAGAACATTGGCTGGAATTCAGGTTGATGATGTTCCTCACATATAATATATTATTATATATATATATATATATATATATATATATATAATATATATATATACATACATACATACATACATACATACATACATACATAATACTATACGTGACGATTAGACACTGAGTATCGAAACATTCTTCGATGTAAATCTGACCTTAAACGTTCCTGCTACATTACAGCCACGAGGTAATAACTCACCTCCGTATAACACTAGACTGTAGCACAGGAGAGTACAGCATAAACATCAACAGCAGTGTGATATCATGCGATAGATCACACTACTACTATACAGTGCAGTCTAACGTAGTGTAAAGCATTTTAGTACAAGACAGTTTAGCAATATGTATTGCAGTATATTACGGTACGTTTTAGTGAGACCCAACAGAGTGCAATGTAAGGAACACAGTCGTGCAATGGAATACAGTACACTTTAGCATATACAGCGCTGTGCAATTCACAAGAGCACAATGCAGTACAGCTTAATGCAATACAGCACACTGCAATTTACTACAAAAACAGCTTGATACAAATAAGTACAATACAGTACACTTTAATACAGGAAAGCACGATTTAGTACAATACCGTAAGTAGAATCCAGTATGATAAAGCACAGAACAATTTAGTACAATAAAGTGTCGTACAATGGAGTACAATACCCTATCGTACAATTTAGGGCAAAACAATACAGAAGTATTGAGCACAATACAGTGCACTAGAATTGATTGAAGTAAAGTACTGTGTAAGTCATTATAGAACCATATTTATCTTGATACTACAACACAAGAATACAGTACGGTACAGCACAGCTTAGTTTAGTAAAGAAACGTGACTTATTTCAGAATATACTATAGTAATGTTCAGTACCATGAATATGATAGATGAAGACTAAGGGTTTCTAAGGATAATGTTGCTTATACCCAGCCGACCGCAAGAGGAAGATATAATAGTTATACTACAGTACATTTTAATAGAAAACAGTACAATGCAAGTTTACTGCAAAACACTACAATACAATTGAGTATCGAACAAAACATGCATTGTTTTAAAAAAAACAACACTATAGTATTGTTTGATGTACCGTGTAATACAACAATGATAATGATGAGGACAGCTTCTATAGCGTCCATCCTAACAATGTGATATAGTACAATGCAACAGAAGAAATCCCCGGCGTACCTACAGTGCACCACCAAACACCTGAGTGCGATATGGACTGGCAGAATGCTGCACGGTACGGTGGGTATTCCAAGCTATGGGACAGTTAGGCACAGCACAGACCAGGCCAGCATCGTGCTCCACAATAAACCACTATACAGTACAGTCACAGAATGCTGCACGGTACGGTGGGTGTTCCAAGCTATGGGACAGTTAGGCACAGCACAGGACAGGCCAGCATCGTGCTCCACAATAAAGCACTATACAGTACAGTCACCACACTATAATACAAAACAGTCTAGTCCAGTCCTGTACTAAAATGCCACCATCTTTTACCGTGTTCAGATCTGGGGATATTGGTTACAACATTACGTCCTATGGCTCGCACGCAGCGGCATGGAATTAAGTAGTACACAGCCAGCCCAAGTCACGCTCTGAACTTTCCAAGCGTGAACAGTCTCTAAATTTTCAGTAATTCTTTCTTTCTTTCTGCGTACGCAGGCTGATACGCCTGCGGACACTGCCTGTATTAGACAGGCAGTGGAGTTTTGTGTGTATGACCGATTTTCAGTGATTAGCCTTAATGAATTAGCCTTAATGAATTAGAGTCGAGCTAATGGCCAACCGCAAACGACATTAGCCGTATGAAGAGTTTTGTTCACACGCAGGGAGCAGTGGGGAGAGGTATAGAGTGAAGGGGGCTGTGGATCGGGCGAAGCCGGGTGAAAATGCTAGTATAGTGCTGTTTGGAGTCCAACGTAACCCAGTGCAACTCCCGCGCAACGTATTAACAGTTCCACGGAGCGCAACGAAAGCATCACCCCCCCCCGCCACCCAAGCATCCCCCCCCCCCCCCCCCCCCCCCCCCCCCCCCCCCTCCCAGCTGTCCCCCCCCGCCACCATGCACCGTCCTGACCCCTTCCCCCGCCCCCCCCCCCCCCCCCCCCCCTCATGTCCACAGCCAACGTACTGACTGCTCACATCGCCACCTCTGTCGGTGTCTCCTTGTCCCCCAGGGTGGGTGATGTTGGTACGACCCGCCAGTGCCCGTGTCACACTTTGGAGATGAACGCGTTGTCTGTGGGGGAATGTACAGTGTGTGTCGATCGTGAGCCTCCCTTACTAATGCTGTTGAATCAAGGCGCGAAAGAGAGAGAGAGAGAGAGAGAGAGAGAGAGGAGAGAGAGAGAGAGAGGCGGGAATGGAGGGAGAGTGGGAGAGAGAGGGGGGAGAGAAAGGGAAAGAGGGAGACAGTGAGAGAGAAGAGAGAAAGAAGGGACAGAGAAAAAAAGAGAGAGACAACAGAGAAGAGAGAGAGAGAGAGAGAGAGAGAAAGAGCACGTGAGAAAGAGGGACATAGAGAGAGTAGGAGGAGGAGGGGAGGAAATAAAGGGGAGGGGGAGAAAGGGGAGGGTGCAGGGGGAGAAAGAGGGTGGAGTACGTGGGCGGGTTGGAGAGGAGAGGGGGGGGGGGGGGTGAGAGGGCAGAAAAGACAGTAAGAGTAAATAAACATGGAAAGGGAGATTAAAAAAAAAAAGAAGAAAAAGACGATCAAAAAGAAATCAACAGTGAGAGAAAAAAGAAGCTTACACTAATGAAGTGGAGAAACAGGGGGGATTGACAGGAGCAAGGGAATGGGGGGTGGCGGCGGGGGGGGGGGGGGGGGTGGCGGCGAGGGGTGGGGGTGGGGGTGGGGGCGTTAAGACGAAGGGCGACAAGAAGAAGGGCGACAACAACAAGAAAAAGAAAATGAATCGGAATTACTGACAAAGATAAGCTTGAGTGGAGGAGAGAGAGAGAGAGAGAGAGAGAGAGAGAGAGAGGGAGAGAGAGAGAGAGAGAAACAAGAAGCAAGAAAATGACAGAAGATGAATTGAAAGCACAAATAATTAAAGAAACAGAAAACTAAAGGAAAAATGAGAGAGAAAGCGAAAAAAAAAAAAAAAAAAAGCAAGCAAAGAGATGGTTCTGTAGTTGACAGTCCCATAGGGAACATTGTTTTCAGGGGGGCATTTTGTTGTTGTTGTTGTTGTTGTTGTTTTACACGTGCTGTTTGTGACAGGTGATGAAGACGTAGTTGTCGTGCGTTCATCCGTCTGTTCCGCTTTGTGTATTAGATCAGCGGTTTGGGTTTTGTGTTGTTTTTTTTGCACTCTGTTGCGTGCGTTTATTCGTATTTTCACTTGTAAACGATACGAGGAACAGCCAGCAGAGTTAACGGAGCTGCTGGTGTTTACAAATCGCCTGGACGTTGTCAAGAGTCCGATATATATACATAAATCTGTAAGGAAGAGAGAGAGAGAGAGGAGAGAGAGAGAGAGAGAGAGAGAGAGAGAGAGTGGCATACACGAAAAACCAACAAAAACTGAGCTGTTAATCTTTTACCAGTTTACAAAAGCACAATATAGACATCAATCTATGAAGAAAAAAAAAGAGAAAGCGGCAGAGACGAAAAAAACAAACAATCACTGAGTTGTTAATCTTTATCAATCGCCGGGACGTTGACAAAAGCACGGATATATACATCAATCTATGGGGGGGGGGGGGGGGGGGGGGGGAGGGGGGACGGCAGGGGCGAAAAACAAGCTAAAAATGGGCTTTTTTTTTTTTTTTTTACCAATCGCCGGGACCTTGACAGAAGCCCGGTATATGCATCAATCTATGAGGAAAATAAATAGTGGCAGAGACAAAAAAAGACAACAAAAAAAGACAAGAAGACGTCTAAGAAACAACCTAGTGTCTGATTTATCTTGGCACGGATGATCCGCCTCCTCACCGACTCGAACGAAATGAATGTTCTCTCTTCTCGCCAGCTTCTTCCTCTCTCTCTCTCTCTCTCTCTGTCTCTCTGTCTGTCTGTCTGCCTCTCTCTCTCCCTCTTTCTCTCTGTCTCTCTCTCTCTCTCTCTCTCTCTCGCTCTTCCCCTCCCTCCCCCCCTCTCTGTCTCTGTCTCTGTCTCTCTCTTCTCTCTCTCTCTCTCTCTCTCTCTCTCTCTCTCTCTCTCTCCAAGCACCGAAAACAGAAACGTCGTTTGTGAGTCAGATTCTCATTGTAGCGTCAGAAAGGTCAGGCGGGAAAAAACCGTGAAGAAATGGAAGTGCAATGGAATTTGTAGTGAAAGAGCAGCAGCAGCAGCAGCAGCAGCAGCAGTAGTATCGTAGTAATAATAATAATGGTAATACCGTAAAGTACTGCGTATAAGTTCATTATCATGTGAACGCCCATCCTTTCTGCTGGGTCGAACTTTATTATGAGCAAGGTATATAATTGTGTAACATCTCGTCTTCCCCTCCCCCCTCCCCCCCCCCCCCCTTCCAAAGCCAATTCTTGATGGAATGGAAATGAAACAAAACAAAAAAGAAAAAGGACATTTGTTACCTTACTTCTGGTTTCAACTCCTTCAGATCTAGTGCACCTTTACGCTCTTCGTACTCTTTATTTTACTTTTTAATTTGTTTTATTTTAATATTTACTTTACTGTTTTTTTTTCCTTTTTTTTATCAGTCCCTATGGAGCCCGAGATCTGACGAGACTCCTGACTTCGCTTTTGGGAGGAACAGGGAGAGGGATCATGTGCGGTAATGATGGGAGTGTAAGGGGTGAGGTAGCTGTGAATGTATGAATTAAAAAATTCTAACTTGAGGAAGAGACTGTTCAACTGATATCTCATTTTTCTTTGAACTTGAGCGAAAGATTGCGTTCAACTGATAGACTGTCATTTTCCATTTTAAATTGATCCAGAGAACATTCAATACATAACATGAATTTTTAACTTGAGAGCCAGAGCATGTTTAATGGATAATCGCCATTTCTCTTCTAACCTGAGCAAGAGGCCGTTTTATCGTTCCTTCTGATTTGAGCAGCAAGAGACTGTTCAGTTCACTTTTGGTGTTTGTTTAGTGTGTGTTCTACGGTCGCTTAGATCAATGAATGGAACAAGTCACTGGGCAACGTACAGAGCGTATTCTTTCTTTCTGCAAAGATATGATGCCTCGTACACACACCCTCATCCCTTTTTCTTTTTTCATTCATAGTTTCCGTGTTTGTTCCTGAAGGGTTGGCTTTCTACACGGTTATTTACGGTAGCGGTTCCAAAAAGAAAAAAGAAAAGAAAAAGAAACAAAAGAAAAAATAAAGGGAGAGGAGGAGAAAGAAGAGAAATGGAAAATGAAAACAAGCCGGAGAAGAGGAAGAGGTAGATTTAGAATAATCAGTTAGATCAATTAGAAAGAAACAAAAAAACAAAACAAAACAAAAAAAGCGGTGGAGGGGGGTCTCTTTTTGAGTAAAACTCAGAGGCGGACTTGCATTCACGGAGGCCAAGCAGCTCTTGTCGTCTGAAAGTGGTGGTGGCATCCTGTATGCATTGATCAGAAGAGGCACCGCTGGCCGTCATCACTAAAGTGACTCAGCAGCAGTGGAGTGTTCTCCTCTGGTAGGACGCCTAAGACCGACTTGATATGGACTGCTCCTTGTGGACTGCTGTCGCTGACACAGCGACAGTACGAACTAGGTGTGGTTGTGCATGATAGAGCCAGGGTGGGTGAGAGTAATGCTGCAGAGAGGGGACGGGGGGTGAAACAGAAAAGAAAAACAGTACAAACAAGGTTAAAAAAAAACAACAAACCGTACAAACAAGGTTAAAAAAAACACGGTACAAACAAGGTTAAAAAAAAAACCACGGTACAAACAGGGTTAAAAAAAACCCCAACAAACCGTACAAACAAGGTTAAAAAAAAAACCCAACAAACCGTACAAACAGGGTTAAAAAAAACACGGTACAAACAAGGTTAAAAAAAAAAAACCAACAAACCGTACAAACAAGGTTTAAAAAACAACCAACAAACCGTACAAACAAGGTTTTAAAAAAAACCAACAAACCGTACAAACAAGGTTAAAAAAAACCAACAAACCGTACAAACAAGGTTAAAAAAAAAACCAACAAACCGTACAAACAAGGTTAAAAAAAACCCAACAAACCGTACAAACAAGGTTAAATAAAAAAAAAACCAACAGACCGTACAAACAAGGTTAAAAAAAAAACAACAACAAACGGTACAAACAAGGTTAAAAAAACAAACGGTACAAACAAGGTTAAAAAATACAAACGGTACAAACAAGGTTAAAAAACAAACAAACGGTACAAACAAGGTTTAAAAAAACGGTACAAACAAGTTAAGGTTAAAGTGCCATAGTCTGATGGCTTTATGGGCTGCGATCTATTTTTTTTTTTTAATGAGATTTCTTTTTTTTTCTCCCACACATTTTAAGAGCTTACATATGCGCAGAAAGAAGACAGTGCGCAGAGATTTTCACATGTGTATAACGGGCATGTCCATGCATGACATACATCAATATTCTTTTCTTTTTTTTTTGTAGTCCAGATAAGCAACGCAACTATGTAATCCAACATACTGAAATCCATACATTGATACATGGTAACACATATTTAAAGCAACAGATTTACATACATTCATACGTACACATATGCATACTCCCTCCCCCAAATATACATACATACATACATATTTACATGCATACATACATACATGTATTACATATGTAGACATGTTTTATATGTATGCTTTTTTTTTACAGTGCCCTTTTCCAGTTAAAAAAAATCTAGTTTGCTTAAAGATCAATATTTTTCTATGGAAAATCAAGCCATTTGTCCAATTTGAAACATAATAATCCATGATGTGTTCTAATGGCTCGATATGGGAACCAGCGTCTTTCAGATTCTTGATCTTGGGCAGCGATCTATCGGAGGTTCGGAGTGCCAGGGGCACAGCGCGCCGCCTTCAACCTTCTCCCTGGCCTGAATCAGGTCATCGTTTAACTGCTGGGTGATCAGAGCGGGGGGTTTCCAAAGCTGAGGACATCAGATCCCACTGAGTGAGTGGTTCAAGCTTACAACCGTCGGCTGTGCTGGCAACCGCCCTTACTTTTTGACTATGGGGCCCTCTTATTCTTAAAGCAGAAAGAGAGGAAGAGAGAGGAGAAAAAAAAAGAAAGGAAGGAAGAAAGGGGAAAAAGAAAAAAAAAAAGAAAGAAATAAAAAGAAGAAAAACCTAACAAGAGGACAAGAGCACGCATGCGCGATCCCACGCGCGCGCGCGCGCGCGCGCGCGCGCACACACACACACACACACACACACACACACACACACACACACACACACACACACACACACACACACACACACAGATTTTGACGTTTTTATTGCTTTCAGCCGAGCTAGCGTTGGTATCATTTTAAGAAATGATAGCAAATTGATAACGAAGGTAATAACAATGCAGTTGAAGACCGCTCACTTTAAGTAGGTCAGTGCCGCCGACCAGAGGGTCACGATTCAAAGTGCATGGTTTCAAAACGGACATGTGAGCTGTCTAATGACCTCTCTTCCCCATCCCTAACCCCTCCCTTCTTCCCTCTTCTCTCTGTCTCCCTTGTCAACTGAAAACTGACGGCTTGTCCAATAATCGATCGCAGGAAAGTTTACAGCAAATGAGGCAGTCGGACATGTTGATTAATATTTACAAAACGAAAAAGACGAGAAAAAAAAACCAAAGTTTCGGCAATGTACTCTCTGTTTCAGCTCATTTTCCGACCCACGTGTAGCCATTCTTTTATTGCCACGCACCCAAAAATAGTAACATTTGTTGATTGGTAGGAAGAAGCACCGGTTTTTTTTTGTTTGCTTGTTTTTAACTGTCCAACGGATAGCTTAGACCGGCTCCGTGTCCAGTCGCTGGGGTTTATAGAATTGAACGTATCATAAAGGAGACAGAGATAAAAAAAAAAAAGAAGAAAGACTATAGAACTTCAAACAGCCTACTTTCTAAAATCCGCGTCCATCCCATTCAAGTCGGCTTCATCCTCGACCAAGACGACCGAGATGAAAGCTGCCGTAGAGAGCGAAAAGGTTTGAAAAGGAAATGTCTTTGAATTATGGCGCACTCATTGTTTTTGTGCCAATCCACCAGAAAGCGAGTGAGT
>CM065731.1:4412897-4420397 GCA_033310375.1 Conus canariensis
GTCTGCTGATGTCACTCCATCCTGTGTCAACGTCATCGACGTTATGTCTGAACGAGCAGGTCATTTTCTTGCTTGCTCTGTCGTCGGCTGTAACTCCGAGGTTCTTCTTCACATGGGATTGGTTGGGTTTTTTTTTTTCTCCCCGCACCTGAGTGATTGTTTTGAATCCCATCATGAAGAAGATAACCCCATTCCGTGACTGTTTTGATAAATCCCATCATGAAGAAGATAGCCCCATTCCGTGATTTTTTTTAATCCGCCATGAAGAAGATAGCCCCATTCCGTGATTGTTTTGAATCCCATCATGAAGATAGCCCCATTCCGTGATTGTTTTGATAAATCCCATCATGAAGAAGATAGCCTCATTCCGTGATTGTTTTGATAAATCCCATCATGAAGAAGATAGCCCCCATTCCGTGATTGTTTTGAATCCCGCCATGAAGAAGATAGCCCCATTCCGTGATTGTTTTGATAAATCCCATCATGAAGAAGATAGCCCCCATTCGGTGATTGTTTTGAATCCCGCCATGAAGAAGATAGCCCATTCCGTGATTGTTTTGATAAATCCCATCATGAAGAAGATAGCCCCCATTCCGTGATTGTTTTGAATCCCGCCATGAAGAAGATAGCCCCATTCCGTGATTGTTTTGAATCCCGCCATGAAGAAGATAGCCGCATTCCGTGATTGTTTTGAATCCCATCATGAAGAAGATAGCCGCATTCCGTGATTGTTTTGAATCCCGCCATGAAGAAGGTAGCCGCATTCCGTGATTGTTTTGAGTCCCATCATGAAGAAGATAGCCCCATTCCGTGATTGTTTTGAATCCCATCATGAAGAAGATAGCCCCATTCCGTGATTGTTTTGATAAATCCCATCATGAAGAAGATAGCCCCATTCCGTGATTGTTTTGATAAATCCCATCATGAAGAAGATAGCCCCCCATTCCGTGATTGTTTTGAATCCTGCATGAAGAAGATAGCCGCATTCCGTGATTGTTTTGAATCCCGCCAGGAAGAAGATAGCCGCATTCCGTGATTGTTTTGAATCCCGCCATGAAGTAGATAGCCACATTCCGTGATTGTTTTGAATCCCATCATGACGAAGATAGCCGCATTCCGTGATTTTTTTTTTTTTTTTTTTTGCTGTCCCAACCTGTGGGTCACCTCAGAGGCAGTGCACCCACGCCGCTCATTCCGACACCCCGTCCACAGCCACAGCCCGGTCGGCCCCGCCGCAGCCCCGGCACCGGCAATCCACAGGGAGCAGTCTATGTCAAGCCGTCAAGAGGCAACCCACCGGAGGAGACACTGCACTGCTGCCGAGTCACTTCGGTGGTGTTCAGTGGCGCCTGTTCTGATCTAACATACGCAGGACACCACCTACTAAGCCCCCTACTGACGACAATAATTGCTTAGTCGCGGAGCCGGTGTGAGTGAGCTCTCCCTCCGGAGGGCGCCACCACGTCCGTCCAACGACAGCTCCCATGGACTCGCCGATACCGGTGACCCCGACGGAACCAAACCAAGGCCACAGACGTGGAGAGGACGTCGAAATTGAGGTCACCATGAGAGCAGGGCATGAAGGGCCACAGAATTTGAGACATTTTTTTTATGCTGATCGATGAGAATGAGGATGATTAAGATGATGCTACGGATTTCCATTTCGGTCTGAGACTACATGACAGGGCTGTACTCTACGCTTCCTTTCATAATAATCCGTGCGTCAACCATCCCGAGAGATACAGGCACCCTGCAGTGTTGTAGGAATTTGAGAACACTCTCAGAAATACGCATCCAGTTTAGTGATGAAAATCGACCTGTGTCGGTCCATTTTCCAACTGAGTCCGCAGAAAATCAACTTCCTGGTTGAGCCTGATCGGCAGAGAAGAACCCCATGATTCTGATGATTTCGAACCCACGACTCATGCCGGAGTCCCGATCGTGACATTTCGACAACGGCGGCTGGTCGCATTCCGTGATTGTTTTGAACCCGCCATGAAGAAGATAGCCGCATTCCGTGATTGTTTTGAATCCCATCATGAAGAAGATAGCCGCATTCCGTGATTGTTTTGATAAATCCCATCATATAGAAGGTAGCCACATTCGTGTTCGTGGAGAACGGCTGAAGACAACGTTAGTTAGTATGCATGTTTTGTTCCTTTGGGTTGTGGGTGTGGAGCAGGGAAGAGGAAGTGGACGGGGGTGGGAGGGGGAGGAGGGGGGTGCATCCATTCAACTGTCAAACGATCGTGTACGATGGAGTTGGATGTGATGTGTGTGCTTTTTTTTTTTTTTTTTTTAATGCATACATTCACATACGGAGTCTCGGTGTAATAAAGTCTCATCCGGATGACCTTGAAGGGGTTGGAATCTGCGTAGATGTTTGTTCCGAAGAGGAGATCTTTGCCCTCCCTGCCTGTCGCAAGCTGGAATCGAACCCAGGACCATGGATGAAGAGAACAGTGTTTTATCCGCTGGGCCAATCAAGCGCACAGAAAAGAGAGAGAGAGAGAGAGAGAGAGAGAGAGAGAGAGAGAGAGAGAGAGAGAGAGAGAGAGAGAGACCCAATGAAGATTATTGACATCAAGATCTGAGAATTGCATAAGCCACTCGGTATGTTAACTTTGCGCAACACGGGTCCTCTTCAACAAGGCAGTGTGTTAGCATGCAATCTGCTCCAATAGGAAATGATTAGAGACCTTCAAAGTCACCCATCATAATCGTCATGTATAACCGTTTGGTAAACCAGGAAAGAAATTTTACAGATTTTTTTTTTCTGGGCAGTTTTAGAATCGTCTTGAAATAGAAAGAACATCACGTAGTTTCATTTAAGGAAGAAAACTTATTTCGCGAATGGTATAAGAAGTGAGTTGTGGGGTCTGAACTACTTCTGCTTTTTGCAAACCTTTTTTGCTTTTTCCAACATTTCTTTTTTTTTTGTCACGTAGGCTATAACGTGTGCGAGTTCTCCTTCGTGTGGGCACGTATAGACAAGGGTGTATGGGATAGGTGGAAGGAGGGTAAAGGTGGTATCTTCGTTCACATACTCCTTTTTGTCATTGCTCACATTGCACGTACTCTTACTTTTAGATATCTCTGTCTCTCTCTCTCTCTCTTCTTCTCTCTCTCTCCTCTCTCTCTTCTGACTGTCTCTCTCTCTCTCTATTTTAAAGGAATTTATTTCCAATTTCCAGTTACATACAGCTTTACAGAAAATACTAAAATTTGAACAGCAGCAAGCTAGTGCTTACAGTGCTCTCTCTCTCTCTCTCTCTCTCTCTCTCTCTCTCTCTCTCTTCTCTCTCTCTCTCTCTCTCTCTCTCGTCCTACTGCGCCTTGGTGTTGATTTTGTTGTCGTTATTGTTTCTCCTTCTCTTCCTGCTCCTCCTCCTCTCCTCCTCATTCTCCTCCACCTTGTTGTTGTTCTGTTGTTGTTGTTGTTGTTGTTGTTTTTTTTCTTCTTCTCCTTCTCCTCTCCTCCTCTTCTTCTTCTCCTCCTCCTCTTCTCTCTCCTCCTCCTCCTCCTCTCCTCCTCCTTCTTCTTCTCTTCTTCTTCTTCTTCTTCTCCTCCTCCTTCTCTTCCTCTCCTCTCTCCTCCTCCTCCTCCTCCTTCTTCTTCTTCTTCTACATCGATCACCTGGTTGTGTAAAGCAGATGTGGTGCTGATTGAACGTGTTTTCTGAATACAAAACCTTAACTTTCACGCGCGCGCAAGCAGGCACGCGTGCACGCACACGTGCGCGTGAGCGCGCGCGCGCCGCACACACACACACACACACGAACGCATGCACACACACATACACACACGCACACGCACGCGCGCACGCACACACACACACACACACACACACACACACACACACACACACACACACACACACACACACACGGGCGCGCGCGCTCTTAATTGCGAACGTGTACCGTTACATCGGAAGACAGTTGTCAAAGAAGACGCCTGTTCCTCTTCCCCACTAGGGAGAGAGCGTATCGACCGCGGCTGCCGGTTCCATACGTCAGTGCCGACGATTCTGTCTACCAATGGCAAGGGAGTTGACAGAATTCAGCGAATCAAGTCGCCCGAAAGTATAATTGTATTGACATTCATCAAGAAAAGAGACACAGAGGGGAAAACCGAGACAAAGTTAATAAACCAATCTGGTGTTGTAATCCATCTTCATCCCGACAACAATCCTCATCTTGGATGCAAACATGATAAATGTGAACTCTTAAGGGTAAAAGGTGAAGAGGAAATCTTTTCAAATGAAACTGAGGCATGATTCCTCATCCACCTCCCCCCTCCTTCCTCCCCCCTCTTCCCGCACTGAAAATAATAACGTCGTGTGATTGGTAGGAAGAGCTGTCGGAATTTTTGTTGTTGTTGTTCTCGGGATTTCTGGTGGGACCGACATTCTAGACGTGCTGGCTGTTTGGTGGTTTGAGACGTGGTCAGAGTGGATGTCCACTAACCGTCTGAAGCTGAAGCTAGGCCCAGCCGTTGTTGAGGACGACAGTAAACCGAAACTTTGCAATCGGACTCGCAGACGGATAACAAACAATTCAAAATCCGTCCAAAACCTGAAAGTGTTTTTACAATGTTCCCGAGGCGGCCGTAAAGAAAAAAACAATTTTGTGCCGTTTGCATACAGGCCACTCGTTTTACCCCCATTCTTATCTTTTAAAAGGTGAAGAAGATCCGTGGTGCATTCCCTGTCATGCACCACTCACAGTGAAAGTATCCTTTTAGTGTTGGGACTTGCACGATGTGAGACAGAAACACTATACAGCAGACTCCGTGAAAACCTTGATCAGAGATGTCCCACCTGATGTGATCTTGGAATTTCTGAGGGAGATTATTAACCTTTTTTTTTTTTTTTTTTGATCTAAGATTTTATGGAGGAAAAATCTTTAACAAAATGTCCGGTGTGTTTTTGGAAGGTGAGTTTTAAAAAGAGTTGAGTGAATGTTTTATAAAAAAATATTTTGTGAGTTAACTTCAACGCGGTGACAGCCCTGATATGGCCCTTTGCGGTCGGCTGGGCTATAAGCAACATTACCATTACCATTGCCTTCTTTTATAGTTTCAAAGCGAGGTGACTGTAGGCGGGAAATTGAAGCAAATTATATAAAAAAAAAAGTTACAGGTTCCGCTGGAGAAACTAGACAAACGGATTACAGGACACACACGAGGCTCTTCGACCTCTTAGGTCTTCTTCAGGTCAAAACAAACAACATTTAGGACAATGAAAACAAAGAACGAGCATTCACTTCTATTCGGCGCTAAAAATGGGTGTTAAATGAAAACCGAATATGAGAAGATACGAGATTGTTCGTTCTTCGTTTTCATTGTCGTAAATGTTGTTTGATTTCGCCTGAAGAAGAAGACCTAAGAGGTCGTCGTGTTTTGTCCTGTAGTCCGTGTGTCTAGTTTTGTCCAGCGGAACCTGAAACTTTTCCGATGAAAATTCTGTTCTCTTTCTCTCGTATAATGGCAGTCACATAAGTTGTGTCTCGTTGGTTTTAATAAATGAAGTCTGAATAGCAGCTGTCATCGTCTCTCTGTCTGTCAATCTGTGTGTGTGTGTGTGTGTGTGTGTGTGTGTGTGTGTGTGGTGTGTGCGTGGTGTGTGTGTGTGTGTGTGTGTGTTGTGTTAAGTGGTGCGTGCGCGTGCGTGCGTGCGTTCGTCTGTCTGTCTGGTTGTCTCTCTCTCCCTCTCTCACCCATCCGTCCCTCCTTCTTGTTTCCATCAATATGTCTGTCTATATCCCCTTTCTCTGCACCCACTTTGGACACTGTCTCCCCCCTGTCTCCTCTGTCTACTATGATTGCACCCCCCCCCCCCCCCCCCTATTCACCACTCCCCCTTCCCCCTCCCCGTTCGTTTCCTTTTCCTCTTGCTCTTCGTCTGCTGCCTCAGTTCCCTTTGTCATTGAAAAGAGACACAGGAAAGAGAGAGAAGTACAAGACAAAGGGATGGATAGCAAGTGACAAACACGGCAACAAAGAAGGGGATAGAGAGAGAAAGGGAAGGACAGCGAGGGTGGGAAACAGAGGTCCATCAACACAGTGTAATCATGTCATGTATGGCCTTTCACACACAGAGAGAGAGAGAGAGAGGGAAGGACAGCGAGGGTGGGAAACAGGTCCATCAACACAGTGTAATCATGTAATGTATGGCCTTTCACAGAGAGAGAGAGAGAGAGAGAGAGAGAGAGAGAGAGAGGGAGAGAGAGAGTGGGAGAGAGAGAGTGGATAGAGAGAAGAAGAAAAACAACAACAACAACAACAACAAGAAAAATAAGAGAGACAGATAGACAGACAGACAAAGAGAAAGAGAGAAGAGAGAAAGAGAGGGAGAGAGGGGGAGAAGAGAGAGAGAGGAGAGAGAGAGAGGGGGAGAGACACTTTGACACTTTGATAGTTTATTGTCATTACCAAAAGGTCTTATGACAAGGGAAGTAACAGGGCAATAACACATTCTTCCTCCTTTCATTGCAAACAATATAACCCAGTTATTTTCAATGATCAATCAAATCAAAATAAGCGAAACATGTTAAAAAAAATTTTTTTTTAAGTACAAAATAGTCTTCGAATACCCTCGTAGCCACGAGTACTCCTTTATCATTACAACAACAACAACGACAACAACAACAAAACAACAACAACAACAACAACATCAACAACAACACATGTACAAAAAGGGAAAATGTAGTATTATAGATTAATTCGACCATTCACTCAGTCACGCGATAACTATTCTACTGAACTCCTCCACCTGTTTTAATTCGTATTTTCCGAAATTAGGTACTTTTGTAGTATACCTTTGTTACAAATGCCCCTGTCTGATTTTCATTGCTTCTGCAATGAACCTAGCAACCGACTTGATCACACCATCGCATCAGATGACAACAAAGAAGCAACATCTTGCCTTTCAAAAACATCCAAAGTGGAAAATGAACATTTTACACGCACTTCGTTGTATGCAGTACATTGAAATAAAAAGTGCTTTTCATTGTCAGTGATGAATCCACATGAAGGGCATGGTGATTCTGTGGATGTTCCACACTCGAACCATCTTTTATTCGCATTGAAACCTAAAGTTCGTAACCTAAACCTCGCGTAATTGCTTCTATGCCATTTATCTGTGATAACATTGAGGAACTTTTCCGTATGGAATATATTCTTAAAAGAGAAGAACCAACGATACTTTTCTTTGCTTTCCATATTTGAATGCCAGTTCTGTTTAAAAGAACAGATGAGTCTATCTTTAAGTTCTGTAATAAACTGTTGTTCGTTTCCCACGCCTTGGGTCATCCACACTATTCCAAAACCCTGTTCTGACAGCACTTTCTTTACATTATTAGCCCAGTTATCTTTACCTCGTTCCATTTGCAAGAGCATCATGTCATAAGCTTGTCTGCACAAACGTGACTGTGGAAGCTTCAATATTTTCAACCAATACCTAACACATTTCACAAAAGTTCTTATGTAAAGAGGGTACC
>CM065731.1:4435397-4440397 GCA_033310375.1 Conus canariensis
TCTCTCTCTCTCTCTCTCCACTCACTCTCTCTGTCTCTGTCTCTGAGCCGTGCCAAACGCCGACGCTTAAAGACCGGTCTAGGACAATTCCGTGACACGGAAGCCTGAAACGAACAGCCGAGAAGCTGAAAAGAAGCCAGCACTCAGATCATCCCGCAAGAGCAAGGCAAACGCTTATTTGATGTACAAGGCAAACGCTTAGTTGATGTACAAGGCAAACGCTTAGTTGATGTACAATACGCTGAAAAGAAGCCAACACTCAGATCATCCCGCAAGAGCAAGGCAAACGCTTATTTGATGTACAAGGCAAACGCTTATTTGATGTACAATACGCTGAAAAGAAGCCAACACTCAGATCATCCCGCAAGAGCAAGGCAAACGCTTATTTGATGTACAAGGCAAACGCTTATTTGATGTACAATACGCTGAAAAGAAGCCAACACTCAGATCATCCCGCAAGAGCAAGGCAAACGTTTATTTGATGTACAAGGCAAACGCTTATTTGATGTACAATACGCTGAAAAGAAGCCAACACTCAGATCATCCCGCAAGAGCAAGGCAAACGTTTATTTGATGTACAAGGCAAACGCTTATTTGATGTACAATACGCTGAAAAGAAGCCAACACTCAGATCATCCTGCAAGAGCAAGGCAAACGCTTATTTGATGTACAAGGCAAACGCTTATTTGATGTACAATACCTGAAAAGAAGCCAACACTCAGATCATCCCGCAAGAGCAAGGCAAACGCTTATTTGATGTACAATACGCTGAAAAGAAGCCAACACTCAGATCATCCCGCAAGAGCAAGGCAAACGCTTATTTGATGTACAAGGCAAACGCTTATTTGATGTACAATACGCTGAAAAGAAGCCAACACTCAGATCATCCTGCAAGAGCAAGGCAAACGCTTATTTGATGTACAAGGCAAACGCTTATTTGATGTACAATACGCTGAAAAGAAGCCAACACTCAGATCATCCTGCAAGAGCAAGGCAAACGCTTATTTGATGTACAATACGCTGAAAAGAAGCCACACTCAGATCATCCCGCAAGAGCAAGGCAAACGCTTATTTGATGTACAATACGCTGAAAAGAAGCCAACACTCAGATCATCCCGCAAGGGCAAGGCAAACGCTTATTTGATGTACAAGGCAAACGCTTATTTGATGTACAATACGCTGAAAAGAAGCCAACACTCAGATCATCCCTGCAAGAGCAAGGCAAACGCTTATTTGATGTACAATACGCTGAAAAGAAGCCAACACTCAGATCATCCCGCAAGAGCAAGGCAAACGCTTATTTGATGTACAATACGCAGAAAAGAAGCCAACACTCAGATCATCCCGCAAGAGCAAGGCAAACGCTTATTTGATGTACAATACGCTGAAAAGAAGCCCACACTCAGATCATCCCGCGAGAGCAAGGCAAACGCTTATTTGATGTACAATACAAAACAGACAGGTGAATGTTCGACAAATTTGCTCTCTCTTCAAACGTAACAAATAAGAAGACATTTAGAACAGAAAAGAAAAAAAATCCGCATTGAATGATGCTTCCCAGTTGCATGACCATCTTACACAGTGGGCGAGTGGCAATGTGAAAGAAGAGAGAGAGAGAGAAAGAGAGAGAGAGAGAAGAGAGAGAGAGAGAGAGAGAGAGAGAGAGAGAAGAGAGAGAGAGAGAGAGAGAGAGAGAGAGAGAGAGAGAGGTGGGGACACTTCAGAACCAGAAAGCTGGAACGGGAAGATGGAGAAGTATGGAGTGACGGTGAGGGGGGGGGGGGAGGGGAAGGGGAGGAGGAGTGAGCTTGCTACCAAAAAAAAAAAAAAAAAAAAAGAAAAGGAAAAAGAGGAAAAAGAAATTCTGCTTCACCGAGTTTGACCTATATGTCGTTGTCGTACTAGTTTCTTAAATTAACGGACCTAATTGTTTTGACGATACATTCACTGTGATCGGAGGGCCATCCTGCTATGTGGTTTTTGAAGTGGACCTAGGCGAACTCGGGCGGTTTTCCCGCCGATATCGCCAGGAACTGATCAGAATTCAACGAGTCAGTGGCCCGGATATCGATATTCATGAACACAAGCGACGGTTGGTATGGATGACACGTTACACATAGCATGCACCCTGCGTGAGAAATGGAAAGAATGAAGGAAATAAGGAAATTGAATGCACGATATTGACCGGATGACACGGGAAACGACTGAATGATGCGCTGGCAGACAGCTCTTCAGTCGGCACTGCCCAGGAAGGCAGCCTGTTGTGTACACGAGTGTTTATTATATTACATATAAAGCGCTTAGAGCCCAAATCTTTAGAGAACAGGCGCTATAAAAATTAACATTATTATTATTATCAAAAAGCAATGGCAACGTAGGGAAGATAAGGGAAAATAATCTAGTGACGACAAATAGCCTAACGAATAGTTTAGGAGCTTCTTTTCTGTCAGTTGATCCTCTTCTCTTATTTTATTCGTTCAGAAAGAAAGAAAGAAAGAAAGAAGAAAAAACATAACCGTATACTTTCTGAATTCGGTTTCTTCCCGCTTAAAATCCTCTCCATCTTGAATAGAAACAAGATAGATGACGTGGTGAAGGGGGTCAAAACGGAAATGTTCCCTGATTATGTTGGTTCGTTCTCTTTCCACCATCGTATCAAAAACCTGGTGATGCCATTCTCAGTGGTGAGATGAACATCGAACTCGGTGCCCTTTGCGTTCATGTAGCCAGTCGTATGAGGGGGGAGGCGGGGGGCGGGGGGGGGGGGGGGGTTCTGCACTCCAAAAGGCCGACTTCCCCCAAAACACACTGATCATGAACACATGGTGTTGGTAACTATTTCCCGACCGTCGTTGTTGTTTTGACGCAAATTTTCCGAGAAAGGGCGATGATTACTGGGGACACTTTGACCTTCTCTCCCCTCGCCCCCCCCCCCCCCCCCCACATGCCCTGTCTGCTCCCTCCCTCTTGCTGCCTCAAAGGGAGAGGAAGGGTTGCAGAACCTTGTGATGTGTGCTGGAGGGTCTCTCGTGTGTGCCTGGAAGACGTCGGATCTGTTCAGATGCTCCGGGGAAAGTCAAGTGTTGAAAAAGCGCTTTTGATTCGTTGGCACTCTTGTTATGTGGCATTTCAGCTGCATTTCTTTGTCTGTGTGTCTGTCTCTCTGTCTGTCTGTCTGTTTATCTGTCTGTCTCCTTCTCTCGTTCTCTGTCTTTCTCTCTCTCTAACAGACACATACACACACAGACACACAGACTCAGGCAGAAAGACACACAGACACACACATACACACACACACACACACTCTCAAGAGTATGATAACATTCTACTACTGACGGTTTTATTTTCAACTCAGAAAATGACCCTGCTTTTTTAGCACCTTTTTTCGCAGCCCTATCAGCCAAATCATTTCCAAGTATACCAGTATGCGAAGGAATCCAGCAAAATTCTATAATAATGCCTTTAGACACCAGACAGTATAAAAGATATTTAATTTCAAACACAAGGCACGGAAGAGAGCTCAAACAAATGTTGATACGTCTACAGAGATTTCATCCAACCAATGGGAAGCTTTTCCAATAGACCTTGTATTAAGAAAAATGCCTGATCTTCCAGTTTATTACTCCAGACAGATATCTTCCCTTATAATTCGATTAAAGCTAAATGCTTTGAAAACAAAGTTTAGTAAGAATACTAACTGTATTTGTGGTAAAGAGATAACACTGAACCACATTTTGTTCAATTGTCACAAGTTGACTACTTTCTTACCAACATCATTACGATCCAATACTTTTTCTGAAAAAAACTTGCAAGATCTACTTTCGAATCATTCTCTGCTGATCGAAATTGCTGAATACTGAATTCATAGTCCGATTGGGGTTTTTATTTAGATAGTTTTGAGCTAACTCATTTTGTTTAAGATAGTGAAGGATTTTTGTCTTCTTGCTATATATTGTTTTTTTTTCTCCACTAATTGTTGTATTTAAGATTATTGATATGTTTATTGTTCAGTTTAGACACATATACAGATACATACACGTACACACTCACATACAAAGGCCTACATTCATGCTTACACACACACACAGGCTTATTCATTTAATCATTCAGTCAGTCACTCTCTTCTTTCATTCACGTCTAATATCACTCAAAGTGAACAGACGTTAAACAGAAGTACGAACGAACGAACACACACACACTCACTCTCTCTCTCTCTCTCTCTCTCTCTCCCCTCTCTCTCTCTCTCTCTTCTCTCTCTCTCCTCTCTCTGACACACACACGTTCGCTTGCAGAACTCAGCTTCAAAATCATCATCATCAGCATCGTCATCATCATCGTCGTCGTCGTCGTTGTCACCGTCGTCCCGTTTTCAGCCACGCACGCACGTGCGACGTGCCTCATCAGCAGTACTTGATTGGCTCGTCACACGGAGCATAAACCTGTCAGCCCCCTCCTCTGTCAGCTGCACCGCCAGCCCATGGAGAGGGGAGAGGTCAGCGATTGGAGAGGGGGCCATGTTGACCCTGTCCACGCCATGCAGAAAGAAGGAGGAGGAGGGGGGGAGTGACAGCCGCCTCTTTCACAAATCCGTTCTCCCCTCCAGGCTCAGCCGCCTCAACCTCCCCGCGGATGACACAGCCCTGACAGCCGTTGCTCAGGAGGGGGGTAGAGGGCGAGGGGGAGCCGGGGAGGGGGGGGGGGGACTCCAGAAATTCGGGGCTTTGGCCGCCCGGTCCCCTCATCGAGACGATGTCCACGTCGTTCTCCTGTCTGTCATTTAAGCGTACCTACTCTCTCTCTCTCTCTCTCTCTCTCTCTCTCTCTCTCTCTCTCTCTCTCTCTGCTGTGTTGAGGACATGTATTATATTTATTTGTATTGTACTTGCCAGGTTTTCAGAATAAATGTTGAATGATTCGATTGTCGAGGTAACGGATCAAAGGAATGAGCGCGATGAAGAAGCAACGTGTTCCAGTCCTTAGGTCTAGCTTGCTTCGACCCC
>CM065731.1:4465397-4467897 GCA_033310375.1 Conus canariensis
GTCGTTTCCATTTTTTGGGGGGAGGGAGGGGGGGGGGGGGGGAGTCTGCCCAGTTTCCCCTCTCTCTCTCTCTCTCTCTCTCTCTCTCTCTCTCTCTCTCTCAGCCAGATCTGGAGTGTCTGGCCGTACAGAGTCGCGAGGAAGCGGGCAAATAGCCTATTCCTTGAAAAAGGGAGAAAAAGAAAGAAAGAAAGAAAAAATTCATGAGAAGACAAACGCCCGTTTTTCAATTTCAAAGAGAGTTAATGGTTTTTCTCGGTTTATAGGTTAAGCAAATAGATTATGAAAAAAAAGTGCGTTAATTTTTTTTTCTCGGTTTATGGGTTAATCAAATAGATTTAGAAAAAATAAAGTGAATTCATTTTTTTGGTCTCGGTTTATGAGTTTAAGCAAATAGATCTAGAGAGAATATTTTGATGTGAAGCGCACGCCAGGGCAACAATCGGAATACTTCCATTGTCTGCGTTACAGGCACACCGTTTCACGATCATGCTTTGGCCTCTCTCTCTCTCTCTTACTCTCTCTCTTTTCTGACCGAACAGTCAAGCTGACTGAAGGCGCTAAATTGCGTTGAGCGTGCTCACCAGCGACATCTATCTCGTGAACCCGATAGGATCACTCTCGCTGTGCACGAGCTTTAACACAAATTACCTCCCATGCAGATGTCCTAACATCGTGTATTGAAACCCACGCTTCCCGACCTTTTTTAAACCTCTAGCTACGTGGGGTGACGTGCGCCTCGAAGGAGATAAAGAGTTCAAGCGATCGTTCCCGTCCGCACGGCCCGATCGGATAGTTGTAGCGAGGGCTTAAAGGTCGTTCGCTGGGAAGCGCCAAGAGAAAGCCATCGGGTCTGACACGCGACGGAGAGAGAGAGAGAGAGAAGAGAAGGTGAAAAAGAAAAGAAAAGGGAAAGAGAATATAAAAAAAAAAAACCAGAACCTCCATTTCCGTGCTTCTAGCTTTAATGGAAATCTCATCCCTTTCATTGCTGGCCGCACGACAATCAATGAGCGCCCAAGGCAGCGAGGTGATAGACGCAGCAATGAGATGAGTACGACAGGAACAAACTCATCACTTGGTCGTCACGGTCAGGACCTTCCTTCGTCGCCAGCTACAGTCCACGCACGCGCGTTTTCTCCGGGTGTTTTTTTTTTCCCTATCTTTCTTTATTTCTTCCTTTAATTTATTTATCATGTGCTCAAAGGCGTAGGTCTTTGTGCTGTGTTGCATTGTGTGTGTGTGTGTGTGTGTGTGTGTGTGTGTGTGTGTGTGTGTGTGAGGAGGGAGGAAGGGGACATTCGTTTAGAGTTACGGGGTTGCTTGTAGCTTGTTCCTCTTTTTCTTCTTCTTCTTCTTCTTCTCACCTTCTTCGTTTTCTCCTTTCACGGCTGTAACTGCAAGGTTCATCTTGGTGAGGTTGTACACGTATGTGCCCGCTTGTACGCGAATAAGGCTCGAGGCCCTGATAACATGTCACCAAGCGTTCTGAAACCGCCTGGTATTTCTTACCAAGCCACAAAAATTGTCACTTACTGTTATCGTGTGCCATCGTGTACCGGTGGAAATGGAGGACACGTATAAACGTCGCATGCATCTTATGTGAGAAACTGGAGGAATAAATGAGATAAATGAAAATGAGTGACTGATATTTGAATGGTACGGGAAACGACTGAATGAGCGCCAGTAGGCTGCTCTTCGGCCGGCTCTACCTGGGTAGGCAGCCGTTGAGTGAGTGAGGTAGTGTGTTTATCGTAAAGCGCTTAGAGTTGGTCTGTGACCGAGGATAGGCGTTATATGAATATACAATATAATAATAACAGATTAACGCTCTTTGTCCGTTCACAGAATAGGATGCATACAGATCTGCAAGCGATCCAGTGTGAACGAACGTCTTTTGGCCCTTTACGCTAGCGGCTAACCTTAATAAGTTACCAGCAACGCGCACACTCCCTTGCGGATGTAGCCAACTCATTCCTTCCCACAGCCGCGCGCATGACGCATGTTGTCGTCTGTCATACCAGTTCTAGAGAGCGCGCCCCTAGAAAGAGAAATTCCCGCGCACTGCAAGATAACTGTTGATTACCGGCACGCTCTCTCTCTCTCTCTCTCTCTCTCTCTCTCTCTCTCAGTGACCACGGATAGTGCGGACAGAGGTTCTCATTGAACCGCGCGTAAAGCAGACAACACTATGGTATGCATTCGTTCGTCAGACAGGGGAGATGGCATTGCTGTGTTTCAGTACAGTAAACGTATTTTCTTTGAAAATTATCCTTTGTTTGTGGTGGATGAATTACAAGGCACATGCTCAGTGCATTAATTACAGTGCACGTAGTCGTAATTAATCGACCAAAAAAAAAATAATAATAATAAAGGCAGTATACTCAATTTGAGACTGCTGTAAGGATAACGGTGTCGCTGTCAGAGTGTGGAGCCAGCAGACGTCTCTCATAGTGCCCCAGTTAAGAAAGAGTCGTGTTTGTGTATGTGCTGCACGAAC
>CM065731.1:4472897-4477897 GCA_033310375.1 Conus canariensis
TGCATCACTCTTAAAGGTTTTTTTTTATGTGGTGAAGTTATGGGGGAATGTGCGTTTTTTTTTCGGTCTGTGTCACAGCTGCGTGTGTCGGTGAAGTGATACTGAATCGACTACAATACCTCCCACACCCATCTTACGCCCGCCTCCCCCCCCCCCTCTCTCTCTCTTCTCTCTCTCTCTCTCTCTCTCTCTCTCTCTCAGAGCGATAAACGATTATGACTTTCCCATCGACAAGCATTGTTCTGAACTGAATTTGGATCCCTCGGGCATTCCTTTCAGCAGACGTTGTGGTCAACTGACTGACTTCGATACAACAATAAACAGTTCCCCAGGGTATATGGCTCAAGCAGCGAACCTTGTGTGAAGCCAACATGGGATCTTTCACGGCTGAATTACCATGGCGTTGGACTTACTGTTCCAGAGACCTGTGAACCGCCAAAAACAACCCTTTTTTTCAAAAGACCTTCCAGACAATAATGAGTGTTGCGTTCAACCGATCATTTAACCGGATCCGTCATCTCTGTGGATGAACTAACACCAGACCTCCGTCTTCCTGTTAAGAAAAAAAAATCCACGTCCACAATGACTGTGATGGAGAACTGGCACAAGACGTAATTCTCCGCTGGAATGTCCAAAACGGTCGCTCTGAAGCGGAAACCGATCTAACCCCCCCCCCCCCCCCCCCCCCCCCCACCGCCGACCTGCTGCAGCCTTGGTGTGGATGAGCAGGCGTCATTGGGCCGAGCCACCGGTGATCCCTGAAGAGGACCTGCTGTAGGAGGCGGGCCACGATGAGCGTGGTGGTGACCTTCCGGAGGAGCAGCAGGAAGGTGGGGCGCTGCGTGCGGGCCCACAAGCTGCCTCTGCTGTGCTGCTCCTTCGGCCTGTTCTGGTGCGGGGTGGCCGTGCTGATGATCTACCTCTACATGAGCATGGTCATCCAGGAGCTGGAGAGGGGTAAGGTGGTTTGATTCTATTTTATTTTATTTCTTTTTATTCATTTTTTTTGGGGGGGATGGGGGTGGGGGGAGGGGGTATCCGGCCTGGCCTGGGCTGGGCTGGGCTGAGGCTGAGGCTGAGGTCTGGGCGTGTGAGTCTTGAGTTTTTTTGGGGTGTTGTTCCGTCTTTCTCTCACCTTCACTCCCTTCTCCATTTAAAAAAAAAAAAAAATCTTTCGCTGCCCTCTTACGCCTGAACTCTTCTCCCTCCCTATTTTCTCCCTCTGTGCTTTTCTCTTTCTTCCTCCTCCGCCTCTTCCTCCTTCTCTGCTTCTGCTTCTTCTTCTTCTTCTTCTTCTTCTTCTTCTTCTTCTTCTTCTTCTTCTTCTTCTTCTTCTGTTCCCCCTCCCTCCCTGTCCCTCTCTCTCCCTCACCTCCCCTCTCTGTGTTACTGCCTCTGTCTCTGTCTCTGTCTCTGTCCTCTCTCTCTCTCTGTCTCTCTCTCTCTCTCTCTCTCTCTCTCTCTCTCTGTCAGTGCCTCTGTGTGTGTGTTTGTCTGTCTGTCTGTCTGTCTGTCTCTCCCTCCCTTCCTCCCTCTCTCATTCCCTCTCTCTCTCTCTTTCTCCTCCCTCCCCTCCTCTCTCTCTCTCTCTACTTGCATGTGAGTGTTTGTTTATATTTGTTTTATTTTCTTAATTTAATTCATTTATATATTTTTGTTTTCTTTGCACACTCTCTCACTCCCCCCTCCCCCCCCCCCCCCACCCCCGGTTACGTGTGGGCTAATAATGATGATAGGATGAGGTGTGCATGTGTGTGTGTGTGTGTGTGTGTGTGTGTGTTGTTCGCTTGTGCTGCACACGCATCCAGTGTGAGTTTGCGTATGTATGGAAATACATAGTTCCCGCATTCTGTTTGTGGCATTGTCTCTGGGCGCTGCAAAGGAAACCCCCACCCCACCCCACCCCCCACCTCCCGGCCAGGAGATGTGAAGAGGAGCACAAACAGCATTGGGTTTTTTTTTTTCATCCCTGCGCTCCTGGGGATGAAAATGTGATTAGGATCTTCCCCTCTGAAACGCCGCACACTGGCCGGCGCTGCCCACAGTTCTTACCCCCCACCCCCACCCCACCCCCCTCCCCCCGCCTTTTGGATATACGGCGCAAATTGGATCGAAATGATTGTAAAAAGAGCGTGTTTCTTTTCTCTCCTTCTGGGTTTCTTTCGGTTTTGTATCCAGTTTTGTTCGTTTTTTTTTTTTTTTTTTTTTTTTGGTTCTCCACCCCCCCCCACCCCCCCCCGCCCCCTTCTCATTCTTTTCATTTTCTTTGAGGAGGGAGTATTGGGGTGGGGGTGGGGGGTGGTGGGGGGGGGGGTGCGTGCGTTGCTGGTTCACTTGATTAGGTTTCTTTTTCTTTTTCTTTTTTTTTTCGTGTGAGCAAATCTAGAATGTCACCAATATGAAAGAAAACTTCCGAAAACTTTGGGTGCAAAATCTGGGAAAGCCTGCTTAAAGGCAAAGCTGGAATTGCTTTAGTGTGTGTGTGTGTGGGGGGGGGGGGGGGGGGGGGAAGTGTGGGGTTTTCCTGAATATGATGTCACTGGTGGGGAGGTGCTTGATTGGATGCTTTGTTTCTCTCTCTCTCTCTCTCTCTCTCTCTCTCTCTCTCTCTCTCTCTCTCTCTCTCTCTCTCTCTCTCTCTCTCTCTCTCTTGTTCGCTATGTTCACGCGCTTTTCTATTTGCATTCGTTTGTCAATGATATGGACAATAGCTAATTTGTTTTGAACTGTACAAGATCTTGTTATACTTTGTTCTTTTTATATGTGTATTTGCATTAATTTGATCTTTAAATGCATTAATTTGATCTTTGCATTGTTTCTCTTTCTTTTGCCCCAGGGCTGGGTGGAAAAAAGCATTTGTTTTGCTTATCTCATTACCCTGGTAAAATAAAATTTCGTTCGTTCGTTCGTTCGTTGGTTCGTTCGTTCTCTCTCTCTCTCTCTCTTTTCTTGTTCCCTCAGGCCCGCCACATACCAGACGTGAAATCGTCGGCGAAAGAGTCTCTCTCGCTTCCTTTGTGTCAGGTATGATGATCTGTGTCACCCCGAGTGTCTTCGTCTTGTCAGTGATTGTGTCAGGGATATTTCTGTTCATTAAAGCCGACCGTCCGAGTTTATCCGTACTCGCCCGCGGTCCAGCCCTGGCCCTGCGGCATTCCTTGCGCCAGCAGTCAGGTTGTTGTTGTGAGGTCACTGACTTGAGGAGACCCTGAAACTGAGATGGCTGCCCGTTCTTCTCTTTGACCTCACGTTACTATACACACCGAGGTGCGCGCATGCGATGGCGCTTGCACGTGTGCGAGTGCACGCACACACACACGCACACACACCGGCGCGCACGCACGCATGCAACGCGCGCACGCACACACACACACAACACACACACACACACACACACACACACACACACACACACACGCATACACACACACACACACACACACACACAGCATACACACAACCGCGCGAGAGAGAGAGAGAGAGAGAGAGAGAGAGAGAGAGAGAGAGAGAGAGAGAGAGAGAGAGAGAGCTCACGTGCCCGTGTATGTGAACTTTTTTCAGTGTCTGAGTCTCTCTCTCTCTCTCTATCTCTCTCTCTCTCTCTCTCTCTCTCCTCTCTCTCTCTCTCTCTCTCTCTCACACACACACACACACACACACACACACACACAACACACACACACAGAGGAAGAGAGAGAGACAGAGAGAGAGAGAGGGAAAGGGGGGGGGGGGAGGGAAAGTTAGAGTAATGCAGAAAAACCCAGCACATTACTCTCGGAACACACATTGACATCAGCTCCTAACGCATACAGTTAACAACACCTGCGCCCTCAACCAAGCACTGTACTTCAGTGTCACAGACCGCATCAGCACGACATTAAATGAATGATAGTGGGCAACAGACAAGAAAACAATAAAGTTAAAGGTCAACGATGGACCGTTTATATAGCCCCATGTTCAGAACAATAATATGGCGTATGGCTGGTAACAATCGTCAAAAAAAAAAAAAAAAAAAAAAAAAAACGACGAAGACAAAATGTCAGCATTACGTAAGCATATGATTAAACATAAGGTTAAAGCAATCGCGGGGAAATATTGACGAGAACACGCACGCGTTTCACGTGCGGAGTAAAACGCCACAGTAATTGCTGTTTACGGTCTTTCTTTCTGTTTATATTTTTCTTTCTTATAACAATCTTTCCGTTTTACGATACAGAACAAATACGAACTATCCACACGCTGAACTTAATTAAGCTACATACTGGACATACATGCATGAAAAGCATTGTCATATGCCACATATGTAGACATCATGATATAGATACGATGTTGATAGAATTCGAGCATCTTGAAAGAGAGCAGGTGTCATGTTTAATTAATGGCTGTAAGTAGAACCAGAATCATTCTCCGGACTCTGCTGCGTGCCAGTAAAGCATTGGTTGATACTGTTTCTGCACTGCATCAGATTTCGGCAGAGAATTTCTGATTATTGCATTGAATTGTTTGATCTTAATTAAGTTTAGCAGCATCTTTTGAAAATTTGATATGTGTGATGATGCCCCTTCTGTTTTGCATGAACATATGTACGAGTTTCCAAGCATGATAATGAATCAAATGGATTGTCTGTTTTCAGACGTCCCCTCCCCACCCACCCACCCACCCACACACACACACACACACACACACACACAAAATAAACAAAGCAAAACAAACAAAGCAAACCAATGTCATGTGATATCTTAACATTGAATGCACTGACAGATTTTCTTTTCGTTTTTTTTTAATGTATTATTTGTTTATCAATGTATTTATTTATCTATTCATTTATTTATTTGTTTGTTCTACTTTCTTCAATTTTTTTTCACTTCCTGAATTCACCTAGAAGCTGCTTATGTGTTCACAGTCTCAAAGAAAATGTATGTAAGGATCTCTTGTACCAATTCAAAGCCTGAACAGTCTTTCTTTCTTTCTTTCTTTCTTTCTTCGTTCCCCGACCTGCG
>CM065731.1:4482897-4485397 GCA_033310375.1 Conus canariensis
TTTTCTGTGTGTTTTAATGCACCAGTTTGGGATTATTGTTCCATAAAAAAGCAATTTCTCTTTTTCGTCACGTGGCAACAGTCGTAAAACGTGTTCCTGTTGGAGTTTAAAATCGTTCTGTTACCGTAGAAACGAGAGTTTATAATTATAACGTATGCTTTTTCTGAATATGTATATAACGTAGAAACGAGACTGTTTTATTTTCTGTATTAGTGCTGTTTCATTTGCTTGAATCACCGTAATGATAAACTCATGAAGTGTTTCTTGCCTATATCAGGCAAAACGTGTCTGTATGTGGTCTATCCTTGATCTGTATTTTGTGATACTTTCACCTGTAGCTTCATCACTGCTTTGTAGGAATTCATGCCCTGCCAAGCAGTTGTCGATTTTCTTCTTCTTCTTCTTTTCTCTCTCTCTCTCTCTGTTCTTGATTATATGTCGTTCATTTTCTGTTTTTTCTCCCCCGCCCCTCTCCCCCTTCGACAAAGGCATGTTTTTTCTCGTGTTATTACGTATTTATCATAAGAACACATCTTTGATGTCTTTTTATTACAGACTTTTGGAACAGTTTGTTTCCTTCCAGATTTCAATTTTTTTCTGAAAACATATCAACGCTCTCTCTCTCTCGCTCTCTCTCTCTCTCTCTCGACCTCTCCCTCTCTCTCTCTCTCTCCCCTAATATCTCTGCTGTTATTGACTTAATCACATAAGATGTTTTAAAATGATATGTTGATTTCCTTCATAATCGTAACATTTCTTTTTATTTGACACAAAATGTCGGTCACAGTTATTAAAGCTATGCTAATTTCTGCTATCTTTGAGCAGCGGTGGTGGAGGTGGTGGGTATTAATTTGTTCACTGAAGGAATTCATCAAAATATATTATTTAGAAAATGGTTGTTCTTTCGAGCGCAGTTTTGATGAATTACGTTTGATGATAACGATTAAGAAAAACAAGAAAAAAGATAATCATATTGAAATGATGAAAACCAGAATGAAGGGAGATAATATGAAAGCTTAACCAAATGAACTCATCAAAATAAATTCTTCGGCAAATGGTTCTTCTTTCGAACGTCATTTTCTTAAATCACGTTTAAAATGTTCATTATCATGATAAGCAGCAGCAGCAGCAGCAGCAGCAGCATCGTCGTCGTCGTCGTTGTCGTCGTCTTCTTCTTCTTCATCATAATCATTATCACCATCATCATCATCATGAAACAAAATTGTAATAATATTGAAACAGTACGAAAGAAAAGCGACAATTTCATTTTAACTTTAGAACTTTATTGTTGTTATTCACTCGTTCACTGTTTTTATTGTCGTCGTCTTCGGTGGTGGTGGTGGTGGTGGTGGTGGTGTGCGCAATGCTGTCGTTATGGCATCGGATACGGCGGTTGTATTTTGATCTAAGTCTTTAGGTTGGCTCGGTCGTCTGTTTGTGAAGAACGCTACACCAAAACTACCGAACCGATTATTATTATGATCATGATGATGATGATGATTATCATTATTTATTATTATTTTTATTATCATCATCATCATCATTCTTATTGTTATTATTATTATTATTATTATTATTATTATCATATTGTTATTAAGAGTACTTTATAGCGCCTTTTCTCGGGTAAAGGCCAAGCTGTAAGCGTTTACAATCCACGCTTTCATCTGCCCACCTGGGTAGAGCGAGCCGACTGAAGAACTGGCGATATGTTCAGTCGTTTCCGGTGCCATTCAATCAATATCAGCCACTCGGCCCGATTTCCCCTTCATTCTTACGAATTTTCGCGCAGGGTGCATGCTATGTGTATCGTGTCATCCATACCAACAGCCAAACTGACCTTCTCTTCCGAAAGATAGTGATGGGATTTTACGGTGTTTTACGTGCGTTTCAGACATGGGGCCTCGGTTTATAGTCTCACTGGAAGGACTTTTTGGGAAATTGGAGTCAAAACTTATCTTGACACCGAGAGAAAACCCGCCTGTACTGAAAAACGACTCGGCGGAGATTCGAACCCGCAACCCCGAGGTCATCAGAATGATGTACCCGGCGCTCTACCAACTGAGCCATTCCGGCCCCCAACGAAAGTGGGTGGAAAAATGGCGCGTGACCCAGGAAAGAAACTGATGCTTGTTAGTTTGAATCACGTCAAAACTAAACAACAACAACAATAACGTGACAACGACGACGTCGACAAAAACAACAACAACGACGACGACGACGTCGACAACAACAACCATAACGACAACGACAATGACGACGACGACGAAAACAACAAGAACAATAACGTATGGCCCAAGAAAGAAACGGATGCATGTTAGTTTGAATTACGGCAAACCCAAACAACAGCAACTACGACGACGACGACGACGACGTCGACAACAGCAGCAGCAGCAGCAACAACAACAACAGCAACTCACAACTCTGACAGCAGATGCGCATCAGTGAATCATGATTTGGTTGCGACCTGACCACCTGAAGAGGAAATATGAAATGAGGCAGG
>CM065731.1:4497897-4517897 GCA_033310375.1 Conus canariensis
GGTGCCGTGTCTGTCCTGGCGGGCTGCGCCCCATGGCGACTTGCTACACATGACTCCCTGAGAGGTGCTGGTTGTGGGGGATACGGCAGGGCGTTCATGGGTGTAGCTGCGCGTTAGGGAGACCATGGAAATGAGCAGCTTGTGAGCTAGGCCAGCGATGAGGCTCGGGAGATAAAAACAGGGGAGAAACAAGACGGGAGAGGTGCATGGAGATCGCTATTTGCCTAATTATCACCAAAAGTAGTAGTAATCCTGTCTTGATTTATTATTTCAATATTTTGACCTTTATTAGTATTCTTATCAGTAATATAATTATCATCATTACTACCTTGACTCACACATTACCTCCCTTCTAACAGCCTCGTTTTCATTCAACTCCTGCCTACCTTCCGCTGAAGAGTGAAGAGATCGAAGCTGAGTACCAGATTCGTTCATTTTCGTTGTATTATTTGTTTGTGTCTTGCCTGAAGAAGACCGAAGAGGTCGAAACGCGTCGTGTTTTGTCTTGTGACTCGTTTGTCCACGTTTCTCTTGGCGGTTCGCTAACATTTATTTAAGATTTGTTTAGATTTCCGCCTGTAGTCGTCTCACTTTGCAACTAGATTCATTTTCAACAGTTGCTGTGCTTTTTTTTGTTGTTGTTTTCCAAGGTTAGTTTCATATGTCTGTGTCTGCCGCAACCGTTTTTTTTTTTTTTTTTTTTTTTTCAGAAATCCGTTCTAATCTGTCCTGAAAATCCCCAGGTGGATTGATGGGCCCACAGTTTACTTCCCCCTTTCTTCTGCTGGCCCCGTTTCCCACTGGTGCCAAGTTTATCTGTGACGGCGTGTGTCGTATATGGGCGAACAAAGACTTTGCATTCTTAATTTCTCCCTTTTTTTTTTTGCTTCTTTGTGATGCCCCCCCCCCCCCCCCCCCCATGCGTGCACCATGCACAGAGAGAATGAGAGGGAGAGAGAGAGAGAGAGAGAGAGAGGAGAGGAGAGAAGAGAGAGAGAGAGAGAGAGAGAGAGAGAGAGAGAGAAGAGACAGAGAGACAGGTACAGATAGACAGACAGACAGACAGAGAGAGAGAGAGAGAGGGGAGATCGCAGAACACGGCACTGACAAGGCTTTGACCGCTAGAATATAAAACCAAAGGCTACATGATTGAAGTTCACGGTGCTCAAAAGAGAGAGAGAGAGAGAGAGAGAGAGAGAGAGAGAGAGAGGAGAGAGAGAGGAAGAGAGACAGACAGAGAGGGAGAGACGGACAGAGACAGACAGACAGACAGACAGAGACAGATAGAGAGGCACAGACAGATAGATAGACAGAGAAAGAGAGAGTGTGAGAGAGAGAGAGACACAGCGACAGACAGACAGACAGACGGACAGAGAGACAGCCACAAAGAGAGGGAGGGAGGAAGGGAGAGAAACAGAGACAGACAGAGAGACCGAGATAAAGAGAGACAGAGAGCAACGGGGAGGGTGTGTGTGTGTGTGTGTGTGTGTGTGTGTGTGTGTTGTGTGTGTGTTGATGGGAGGAGGGGGGGGGTGGAGGGGAGGCAAGGGGGGGGGGGGGGGGTCAGGGGCAGACGGAGACACAGAAAGAAATTCCAGACACGGGCATCGAAGATCGACACGGACGCTGTGTTTGCGTGTGGGTGTACGATCACCCGAGGCTAACCATGACTGACCAGGACGTCGCTATCCCATAATTGTATCAAGCCTATGGGGACCTGCACTTTTCGCCGGGTGGATTTTGGCCGAACTACGGGTTTTCGCCGTTGTGGACGGACCTCAACCGAGAGAGTGCTGTACTTTCGCCGGAGACTATAGCTGGGATGTTGTCATTTCCTGTCTAACGTTTATTTAGAAAATTGTAATGATGAGAGTGGGAGGAGCGGGGAGGGGGGGGGGGTAGGGTGCGCGAGGTTCGTGTGCGCGGGGGTGGGGTCGGGTAGAGAGAGAGAGAGAGAGAGAGAGAGAGAGAGGAGAGAGAGGGAGTTATCTGTTCATTGTGTGGCAGACAGAATGGTTATCTGTTCAGTTTATGCATACGCACATTTGAATAAGCCAGTATACGATATTACAGTCAGTGTGTGTGTGTGTGTGTTTGTGTGTGTGTGTGTGTGTGTGCGCGCGCGCGCGTGTGTGTGTGTGTGTTTGAGTGTGTGTGTGTGTGTGTGTGTGTGTGTGTGTGTGTGTGAGTGTGTGTGTGTGTGTGTGTGTGTGTGTGTTTGAGTGTGTGTGTGTGTGTGTGTGTGTGTGTGTGTGTGTGTGTGTGTTTGAGGGAGGTAGGGAGGGAAAAAGAGAGAGACAGGCAGGCAGGCAGCCAGACAGCCAGAGAGATGGAGAGAGAGAGAGAGAGAGAGAGAGAGAGAGAGGAGAGAGAGAGAGAGAGAGAGAGGTAAAGATAAATAGCTTTGCCGACAACTTAATTTTGTCCCCTGACAAAAGCTATCCCTCTTCGGCGAAAAGTTCACAAGGCAAGAAGAGTCCACCGTCGCCAGCCCCACAGGTTGCAGTCCTTCCGGCAGTCCTCCTCCCCCACTCTGCATCCCAAGGTCTGTTTGAAGCTGAAGACACTAGATTCTCTTTCCCCAGTCCGTTCAGCCTACAGGCAAAACCAACTTCGCCATGTTGATCTTATACAGACACTGACCACAGGCCATAGTTCAACGCCAGCGAGGTTGGACCACCTGTAAAACTTTGCTCCATAAACTAGCTGACGAATGTAGTAGATATTACACAACTGTACTGAGAACGTCCGGGATTTCACATGTGTAGATGTTTATTCATCTGTACTTATCGGTCCTGAATTTAGACCTGTGGTGTCATCTGTATGAGAAAACAAAAAAGAGCCCATATTGCCCCAGTCGTTTCCATGGACACTTGCTTGACCATGTGCCGGTGGTGGGAGCTGCAGTAGTAGTGTCCGGTGGGTGTATTTGCATGTTTTCTTTTTCTCCTGTGGGTGTATTTGCATGTTTTCTTTTTCTCCTGTGGGTGTATTTCTTTTTCTCCTGTGGGTGTATTTGCATGTTTTCTTTTTCTCCTGTGGGTGTATTTGCATGTTTTCTTTTTCTCCTGTGGGTGTATTTCTTTTTCTCCTGTGGGTGTATTTGCATGTTTTCTTTTTCCCTGTGGGTGTATTTGCATGTTTTCTTTTTCTCCTGTGGGTGTATTTCTTTTTCTCCTGTGGGTGTATTTGCATGTTTTCTTTTTCTCCTGTGGGTGTATTTGCATGTTTCCTTTTTCTCCTGTGGGTGTATTTGCATGTTTCTTTTTCTCCTGTGGGTGTATTTGCATGTTTTCTTTTCTCCTGTGGGTGTATTTGCATGTTTTCTTTTTCTCCTGTGGGTGTATTTGCATGTTTTCTTTTTCTCCTGTGGGTGTATTTGCATGTTTTCTTTTTCTCCTGTGGGTGTATTTGCATGTTTTCTTTTTCTCCTGTGGGTGTATTTGCATGTTTTCTTTTTCTCCTGTGGGTGTATTTGCATGTTGTTTTCTTTTTCACTGTAGAAGGATGCAAGTGAACGAAACCAGGTCGTGCCAGAAAAACCACCTGAACTAAGCTATGCTAAATTACTGAGCAGACAGAGATAAGAAAAAAGACTCGGGGGTTAGCGGGGCGGCCGAAGGTCTCCTGTCATGAAGACCAGAAAACCAGCTAAACTGAATAACTATCTGAGAGAAAAGAAGAAGAAAAAAAAAAAAAAAAAAGAAAAAAGCTGCGATACAATCACACAAAGCCGTCCTGTTAAACAGTTAGATTCAACGGGCAATAACTTGGTATCCCAAAACTTGGCCCGTTTTAGTATGAACGGACGATCGAACGAATACATGCACAAATAAACAAATAAATAGATGAATACGTAAATGAATATAATAGATGAATATGTAAATAAATGAATGAGTAAATAGATGAATAAACTTCAGGTAAAGAAGTAGATCAAATGGATGTGATGAATACGCAAACAAAGTAAATTAATAAAGTAGTAAACGAACAGATGTGTAAGTAGATCAAAAATAGAGAAACGAAAAATACCGCTGCAAGAACGCAAAATTCCATCGGCGAGATATCTATGGATAGCATCCTTAGACCAAAGGACTGTGGAATTTTAATTATTTTACCTTCATGTTCTTCAGTAGTTGACACTGTCTTTGGAACGTGTTTGAAGTAATTAATGTAATGGAGAATGTATTGATGGACTGGCGCGAGTGGATTAATCTCTGTCGATCTAATTATAGTTCATTACAAATTGAAGGTACCAATCTGTCATTAATGGAGTGAAAAGCTCAAGCGCGCATTTGCAGGCGCACGCACGCACACTCGCGCACGCACGCACACTCACGCACGTACTCACATACGCACGCGCGCACGCGCGCACGCACGCGCGCGCGAGCACACACACACACACACACACACACACACACACACACACACACACACACACACACACTCGTGCGCACGTACGCGCACACATACACACGTTCGCGCTCGCGGTACACTCGCACACACTACGGCAGAGAGAGAGAGAGAGAGAGAGAGAGAGAGAGAGAGAGAGAGAGAGAGAGAGAGAGGATAGTTTTAAAGGGGGTATAGGGGAGGAAGACGGCGTGAGCCGGCCAGACGGACACACTAAGAAAGAGAGGTCATCGGTTGGGTCTTCGTGAGATGTGGTCGTTTCTCAAGCAGCACACCACGAATAAGAGAATCCGGCATCACAGGATTTATGAATTTACAGCTTTCCGGCTGGAGAGCAACACACACACACACACACACACACACACACACACACACACACACACACACACACACACAGACACGCACGCACGCACGCACACACACACACACACACACACACACACACACACACACACACACACACACCACACACAAAACACCACACACACACAGGCAGACAGAGAGAGAGAGAGAGAGGAGAGCACGCACACGCTTACGTACGTGCGCTCGCGGGCATTCTCGTACACACATACATCATATAGCCCGGAATATCCATTTTTGGGGGACTTCTCCTTGTTTTGTTCTGTGTGCTGGATGTTGACATTTGTGCTGGATGGTTTGGTGTTGTAAACAGCATTCATTAGGAGTTACAGACGTATGAGTATCCCTTCCTGGGAACACGAGCTGTCCTGCTTGTTCGTTGTTTTTACCGTTTACTTTTCTCTGCCTAACTGAAGATTTCCTTTCTTCATACCAGTCACATCGAGATCACCCGTGTTTTGTCTCTGCTCTCGCCTGTGCGTTCTGTTTGCCTACATTCTTAGGATCCTGAAAGGCTGTGCCAGTCTGGAATAAATGTCAGAAGGTGTTTGTTTCCTTTCTCCAGTGCGTTGTTCTTGTTGCTGTACACAAGTGTCAGGGATGTAGGGGGCAAGCTTGGAACGTCCTTTTTGGAGGATATCTCCCTGTTCATTCTGTGTTGACATTTGTGCAAGCGATTTGGTGTCTTAAGCAGTATATGTTCGGAGTAAAGGGCGTACAATTATCTCTTCATGTAAGCAAGGGATTAGTCTACTTGTTCGCTACGGACTGTTTGCTGTTGCCTGCCTCATTTCAGATTTCCTTTCGTCGAATACAGTTTTCGTTCAGACCCTTTAAACGTGCCAGACGAAAAGATAGCGAACTTGCAAAACAACTGTTTGAGTGTTGGAAATTCGGGCATAAGTAGTAGAGAATAAACAAACAAACAAACAAAAGCAACACATTGCAGTCTGTAGGGGTGAAACAAATTGTCACAGGAAGCCCACATGCGCGCGCACGCACGCACGCACACACGCACACATGCACACACATTCACACAAGCACGCGAACACAGATATAAACACACACAAAGGAAGGCTCGCGCACGCAGGCACACACACACACACATACACACCCGCTCGCACACACACACACATACACACCCGCTCGCACACACACACACATACACACACACATACACACACACACACACACACACACACACATGTACACACACGCACATACACACACACACACACACACACACACACACACACACACACACACACACGCACAGACACTCATGCACATGCGCACACACACACACACACACACACACACACACACACACACGCGCGCGCGCGCGCGCGCGCGCGCACATACACAACACTGCATGTTATCACAGTTATTGCGCTAGCCATCATTCCCTTTGTATCTCTTCCCCACCACTCCCCCTCCCCTGCTCTCTTCTGCTTCCCGACTTGGTTTTCCCAGCTCCCCACCCACCCCTATCCCTTCTCCTCCTCCCCCCCCCCCCCCGCCCCGCCCCCTCCCTCTCCCCGGCTTGAGCCGTTTCATCCAAACAGCCTGACCATCTTACAGTGTGTGCCACAGTTATTGAATCGTGATTTATCCTCCGACTTCATCAAAATATTAACAGCAGAAACCCAAGAGACTATATAACATATACTGCCCTTTTGTCTTCTTTCCCGGATGATAGATTCTCCGCTCCCATTCGCTCGCATCAAGGCTTGCCTCTGAAGACACAGACACACAGACAGTAAGGACACACGGGAGGCACGGTGGCGTTAGTGTGTGAAAGTAGTGTAAAAAGGCCACGGAGAGCTGGCTGTTCTTTACATTGTGGCGCGGTGGGGAAGGAGAGTTAGTGTAAAAAGGCCGCGGAGAGTTGGCTGTCCTTTACATTGTGGCGCGGTGGGGAAGGAGAGTTAGTGTAAAAAGGCCACGGAGAGCTGGCTGTCCTTTACATTGTGGTGCGGTGGGGAAGGAGAGTTAGTGTAAAAAGGCCACGGAGAGTTGGCTGTCCTTTACATTGTGGCGCGTGGGGAAGGAGAGTTAGTGTAAAAAGGCCACGGAGAGTTGGCTGTTCTTTACATTGTGGCGCGGTGGGGAAGGAGAGTTAGTGTAAAAAGGCCACGGAGAGCTGGCTGTTCTTTACATTATGGCGCGGTGAGGAAGGAGACTAAAAGGGATCATCACCTTGGAGGGATTAAGCATGAAGGAAGGGATTATCGGCACAGCCAGCCTCTCACGATGGACACGCCGCTGTCTGTCTGTCTCTTGAGCCTCTGTCTGTCTGTCTTCTTCACTTACCGCATCGATCACCTGCTCGAAGTAAAGGACGTGTGCGCGCGCTCGCGCGCCCACACACACACACACACACACACACACACACACACACACACACACACACACACACACACACACACACACACACATATATATATACACACACATCAGCAATTAACTAGAGCAAGTCCGTCACTGATTCTCAGTCTGTCTGTGTGTATGTCTCTCTCTCTCTCTCTCTCTCTCTCTCTCTCTCTCTCCTCTCTCTCTCCTCTCTCTCTCTCTCTCTCTTTCGTACATACACACACATACACACACATGAGTGTGCACCTGCATATATATGCAAAGAAATGCTCCAGAAATTGACTAGATCAAGCATTAACTCTCTCTCTCTCTCTCTCTCTCTCTCTCTCTCTCTCTCTCTCTCTCTCTCACACACACACACACACACACACACACACACACACACACAAGAGAAAGAAAAACACAGACAGAGAAGGCAGGAATCGACCCGCCCCGACCCTATGTGACGCGGAAAAGGAGCAGTATTGACATAGCGTCCAAGGGAGGTGTCGGTCGGAGCACCCTCCAAGACCCCTCTCCTGTAAATGGGCCTGTACTCTACTCTGTGGCCAGTTAACGCCTGCTATCGGCACACAATCGATGGAACCCAGTGGACAAGAGTGGCGGATTTCACTTCATGCAACCAACAGTCTGCGCCGCCAGCTGAAACGGGAGGAGGACGACAGAAGGAACGTTAAAATAGGAGGGAGCAGAAACGCTCTGCGTTGGGCGAAAAACGATAGTGTTACTTAACAGTGAAACCTTTTTGAGTTTTCTTTGAAAATTTTTATTAGGAATAAGTCAGTGTGTGATAAAATTAAACATGGTTTTCTCTCCCTCGGCCTCCCCGTGCCCTCCTCCCCCGAAAAAAATTGAAAAACGGGTGAATGTTCTGTCGTATTATAGAGATGGAATTCAGTTCAGTGCAGAAAACGTTGTCTGGATGATTTCCTCCGGGAAATGGGAATTGGTGACATGCTGTGATGTGTTGAAAACAAACAACACTAACAAACAATATGAATGAAAAGAAAAATACGTGATTAGATAAACAAAAACACGGAGAAAAGAGGGAAAGGATAACAGAAACAAATAAAATCGATTTTCTCTCTCTCTTTCTCTCTCTCTCTCTGTCCCCCCCCCCTCTCTCTCTCTCTCTCTCTCTCTCTCTCTCTCTCTCTCTCTCTCTGAGTGAAACAAAATACCATTCAGTCAATTTGCAGGCAAGAGTAATCGTAGAGTTGTGAAGAGGAAGCAAAATAAAGAAAGAGAGACAAAAGGCAGACAAAGGGACTTGTATTGCCAAAATTCAACACTTAGCCCCGTGAGGATTGGCATGCCAACAGATCACACGTGGCACCTCCACTGACTCCACGCGCTCTGTCCACATGCTGCCTGCCAGATGAGACGACAGCCTTCTCCTGAGGACTGGCATGCCAACAGATCACACGTGGTACCTCCACTGACTCCACGCGCTCTGTCCACATGCAGCCTGCCAGATGAGACGACAGCTTTCTCCTGCACCACGCTACAGTTGTCTTTGATGCCAGCAGATAATAGAAATTGGAAGAGAGAAGAAGGGGAAGGGGGGGGGTGGAGAATTAGAGGCAGAGAGATGAGGAGTTGGCAGGAATGCGGGAGAGAGACAAGGAAGGAGTGAAGGGGGGATGGAGGGAGAGAAATAAAGAAAGAGAGAGGGGGGGTGGGTGATTTGGAAGGAGGTGAGGTGAGATGCAGGGGGTGACAGAAAGAGAGGTGTGGAAGGGAGAGAAGGAATGGAAGGTGGCAGAGAGAAAGAGTTGGGGGCTGGGAGAAGGGAAAGAGAAGGGGAGGTACAGAGAAAAAGCGAGACAGACAGACTGCCAGACAGACAAGCAGGTTGGCACCTCCTCTCCTACTCTCTTCTGCTCCCTTACTTGGTTTTCCCATCCCCCCCCCCCCCCAGCCACCTAACCCCCATCCCTTTTCCACTCACCCATCCCCACCCCCACCCCCACCTCCGCCCAAGTCGTATCATCCAAGCAGCCTGATCATCTTACGGTATCTTCCACTGTCATTGAATCATGATTTATCCTCTGACTTCATCTATATGTTATTGAAAGCAGAGACCCAAGAGACTAAATGACATATACTGCTCTTTTTACTTCTTTCCCAGATGATAGATTCTCCGCTCCCAAACACTTGCATCAAAGCTTGCCTCTTAAGACACAGACACACCAGACAGTAAGGAACACACGGGAGGCACGTTGGCGTTAGTGTGTGAAAGTAGTGTAAAAAGGCCATGGAGAGTTGGCTGTCCTTTACATTGTGGCGCGGTGGGGAGGAAGACACCGCGAGGGAGACTAAAAGGGATCATCACCTTGGAGGGATTAAGCACGAGGGAAGGGATTATCGGCACAGCCGGCCTCTCACGATGGACAGGGCGCTGTCTGTCTGTCTGTCTCTTGAGGCTCAGTCTGTCTGTCATCGTCACTCACCACATTGATCAGCCGCTTTGCAGTGAAGGACGCGCACGTGTGCACATACACAGACACATGTGGGTGTGCACACACACACACACTCACTCACGCACGCCAACCATGCACATATGCACACACTTGCGCACACGCGTGCACGCACACACACACACACACGTACACACACACAGACACACACACGCGCGCACACACACACACACACACTGAAGCACATGCAGTCACACACACACACACGCGCGTGTGCACACACACTCATACACACACACGCACATACATACACACACACACACAGATGCACACACATATACGCACGCACGCACGCATGCATGCACGCACCCATGCACACGCGCTCACACATATACATATCAGTAATTAACTAGAACAAGCCTATCACTTATTCCCTCTCTCTCTCTCTCTCTCTCTCTCTCTCTCTCTCTCTCTCTCTCTCTCTCACACACACACACACACACACACACACACACACGCACGCGCGCGTGCGCGTACACACAGAAGTGCATGCAGTCACACACACACACACACACACACACACACACACACACACACACACACACACACACACACAGGGAGAGACACAGATAGACAGACAAGACAGACAGACAGAGACAAACAGACAGACAGAGAGGGCAGGAATCGACCCTGCCCCAGCCCTATGTGACGCGCAAAAGGAGCAGTATTGACATAGCGTCCAAGGGAGGTGTCGGTCGGAGCACCCTCCAAGACCCCTCTCCTGTAAATGGGCCTGTACTCTACTCTGTGGCCAGTTAACGCCTGCAATCGGCACACAATCGATGGAACCCAATGGACAAGAGTGGCAGGTTTCACTTCATGCAACCAACAGTCTGCGCCGCCAGCTGAAAGGGAGAAGAAGAACGACAGAAAAACGTTAAGATGGAAGGTGGGGGCAGGTGGGTGACGTGAGGGGGGGGGGGGGGGGAGTAGAAACGCCCTGCATGGCGGGGGGAGGGGGGGGGTAGGGGGGGGGGATGATAGTGTTACTTACAATGAAATATTTTTGGAGGTTTTTTTTTTCGATTTTGATGAGAGATAAGTTCATGTGTAATAAAAATTAAACATGATTTTCTCTGTCCCTCTCCCTTCCCCCGTCCTCAGATAAAAGAAAGAAAGAACAAGAAAAAAAAAAAGAAAAGAAAAAGAAGAAAAGAAAAATTGGTCAACATTTTGACATGTTATATAGAGACTGAATTCAGTTCAGTGCCGAAAACGTTGTCTGGATGATTTCCGGAGGGAAATGAGAATTGGTGACATGCTGTGAGGTGTGAACAAAAAACAAACAACAGTAACAAACAAATGTAAATGAATAGAAAAATACTTAATTTAATAAACAAAAACATGGAGAAAAAGGGAAAGGATAACAGAACCGAATAAAATCAATCCTCTCTCTCTCTCTCTCTCTCTCTCTCTCTCTCTCTCTCTCTCTCTCTCTCTCTCTCTCTCTCTCTCTCTCTCTCGCACGCACGCACGCACGCATGCACGCATATACATAAACTTTGTCTCCCTCTCCTCTCTTAATCTGTCTCTCCCGCTGTGTGTGTGTGTGTGTGTGTGTGTGTGGTGTGGTGTGTGTGTGAGTGTGAGTGAGTGAGTGAGTGAGTGAGTGAGTGAGTGTGTGTGTGTGTGTGTGTGTGTGTGTGTGTGTGTGTGTGTGTGTGTGTGTGTGTCTCAAGCATGCACGCACGCACATACATAAACTCTCTGCCTCCCTCTCCTTCTCTCTTAGTCTCTCTCTCCCTCTCCCTCTCTCTCTCTCTCTCTCTCTCTCTCTCTCTTTCTCTCCCCCCCCTCTCTCTCTTTCTCTCTCTCCCCCTCCCTCCCTCCCTCGTCATCTTTCCGCTTGAAACAAAATGCCATTCAGTCAAATCGTAGGCAAGACCAATCAAAGAGTTGTGAAGAGGAAGTAAAATAAAGAAAGAGAGACAGAAGGCAGTCCAAGGGACCTGCTGTACTCCAAAGTTCAACGGCTTCCCCCGTGACGAATGGCATGCCAACAGATCGCCTGTGGTGCCACCACTGACTCCAAGCGCTCTGTCCACATGCAGCCTGCCAGAGGAGTGAGTGCACAGCCTCCCCCCCCCCCCCCCCGCGCCCCCTCCATCACGCTATTGTTGTCTTGGATGCCAGCTAGCAGACAATAGAAATTGGAAGAGAAGGGGGTGGGGTGGGGTGAAAAGGGAGAAGGAGAGGCGGAGGGAGGGAGGGAGGGAGGGGGAGCTGTGAGGGATCAAAAAGAGACATGAGGAGTTGGTGGGAATGCAGGGGAGAGGGGGGGGGGTGGCTTGAGCAAGAGAGAGAGAGAGAGAGAGAGAGAGAGAGGATGGAAAGGAGGGGAGGAGAGATAGAGCGGGAGGGCAGAAAGAGGGATGGGGGAGGAAGAGAAGGAATGGAAGGTGGAGAAAGAGAGAGAGAGAGAGAGAGAGAGAGAGAGAGAGAGAGAGGATGGAAAGGAGGGGAGGAGAGATAGAGCGGGAGGGCAGAAAGAGGGATGGGGGAGGAAGAGAAGGAATGGAAGGTGGGAGAAAGAGAGAGAGAGAGAGAGAGAGAGAGAGAGAGAGAGGGAGAGATGGGTGTGGAGAGAAGGGGAGGAGAAGGAGAGAGAGAGACAGACAGACAGACAGACGAGCAGGTGGGCAGGCAGAGAACCGGTTGCTGTAGAGCGGTAGTCAGCATCGCGGAATACCGGCTTGGAGGTCGTAGGTTCGGTTCCCATCGGAGCCATTCGTTTGTGCAATTTGTCTGCCCTGACATGCTTCTACAACACAGCTGAGTTTGCAGAGTATTTATTGGTTCAACTGGGAAGACTGGGGGCCACACAGACGAGTTTCATCCATTTGGAGTAAAACCTGGTCATGTGGTCTCAGACCCGATTGGGATACCTCATAGCGTCACCTTCCTCATTCTTGACCTCACTGGTCAGCATCTGGAATAAAATGTCTCTCAAGTGCCTTTCGTGCCCTGCTCCCATGGTGATGACCACAGTCTGGATCTCCTTCATAGGTCTAAGCCTTTGGTGAGGTCGTGTCCAGATCGCCAGTACCGGTGAATTCATGGGGACTGTCGTTGGACAGACTTCCCCGAAGATGGAGTATGGCTGCCTTAATGGCAGGATAAGAAAACGGTCATGCACACAAAACTCCACTCCCTTTGTAGGGTAGATGGGATTAATACTTGCCTGTCCATATAAGGAGTGTCCGCAGGAGTATCAGCCTGCGTACGCAGAAGAAGAAGAAGAAGAGTTGGACAGACATAGACATGGTGGACGTCGTCCACTCAGACCGGCTCCAGCGACTGAGCTAATGATTGTACGTCGGTAAGGGGACTCCGTGGTTAGACAACTTTGCGTGATGTTGGACCAGAACAGGTACCTGGGAACACCTGTCGAAGTGGCTCCACGGCGGTGCAGTGTCTTCTCTGGTAGGTTGCCTCATCACGACTTGGCGTTGACTGCTCCATGTGGATTGCCGGCGCCGGGGCTGCCCGGGAGGGAGGGAGGGAGGGAGAGAGAGAGAGAGAGAGAGAGAGAGAGAGAGGAGAGAGAGAGAGAGAGGTAGAGGGGGGGGGGGGGAGGACGAAAAACAGCAAAATGGACGGGACGGAAAGAGAAAATGCCGAGCCGTCAACAGAACGGACGTGACAGCACGAGACTGAAGGTGTTTAAATGGAACCTAATGTATGGGACGTTACTGGCGTCAATAGCTCGTAATGACCGTTGTCTTTTGTTTTTAAAGGGAAAGAAGAAAAGTTGATTGACAAGGAGGAAGAACCGGAATAGCTCATTTTGGTAGAGTCATTATTCCTGGTGCACCTGGGATTGCGGGTTCGAAACTATAAACCATTTTTGTTTGCGCTACCCTCATTCTCACTGATCATCAAAACAAAAGAAGAAGAAAGAGAGAAAGAAAAAGAAAAAGAGAAAAAAAAAATGCTGTTTCACGTGAACCGTAATTATCACTGATTTCTTGATGATAATCGTTGTTCTCACCCGTAAAGACAGTCATGGTAACCCTTTTGAAATTGACAAGTCGTCACACTGATGGTCACGTGCAGGAGCGTGACAGCGGACTGGTTCCGCTGGAAATGTGGAGCAGCTGTCTTTTCATTGCTCACTAGTTCTGTAGTTTCCTTTTTCTTTTCTTTTTCTTTTTTTTTCTTTTTTTTTTCTTTCCTTTTCTATTCTTTTCGCTTACTCCAGCCATTTTTTCTTCTTTGCGTAAGCTTCTTGTGGGAAATAGGGACGGACTGAGGGAAATCCAATTACGGGCTGAACGTTGAAACAGTGGGAGCTAAACGTGTGAAGACGAGCACGTGCACAGAGTGAGGGAGAGGGCGAGAGAGAGAGAGAGAGAGAGAGAGAGAGAGAGAGAGAGAGAGAGAGAGAGAGACAGACAGACAGACAGACAGACAGACAGACAGAGACAGAGAGAGACAGACAGAGGGTGGGAGGGGGTAAAGAGGGGGAAAGAGGAGAGACGAGGGAGAAAGGGAGGGCACAGGGCGAGAAAGGGGGGTGGGGGAGGGGGAAAGGGGGTGGGGGAGGGGGGCAGAGGGAGAGACAGGAGGGCGCAAAGGGGAGGGCAGAGAGGAGAGGACAGGAGAGAGAGGGAAAGGGAGGGAGGAGGGAGAGAGGGGAAAGACAGAGACAGAGCGAGAGACAGATAGAGAACTACCGATAACAGTATCTTGTTCCACAGTACTCTCTCTCTCTCTCTCTCTCTCTCTCTCTCTCTCTGTGTGTGTGTGTGTGTGTGTGTCTGTCTGTGCGTGCGTGCATGCGTGCGCGCGCACAAGCTTTGCTACTCCTTCAATGTTTTACTCGCACTCTGCTCACTCCGACCACCCTGTGCACAGCCACACTGAGAGTGATGTCCGATATCCTGATTACATGATAAGACGATCAACTCATTAACTTCTTCTTCATCGATGAACGTACTGGGAGCGGGTTCGAACAAATCTTCCACCACGCTTGCATGCGATACATGTACCATACAATGAGAGCAGGACTGAGCAGTGTGCTTCAGTATTATGAAGTTCACTGTGGATTGGGGTGGCCGGAATAGCTCAGTTGGTAGAGCGCCGGACTCGTGATCCTGGGGTTTGCGGGTTCGAATTTCGATACAGGGGGATTTTTCCCTCAGAGTTAACATTGGTTCTGACTCCATTCCCCATGCAGTCCTTCGAATGAGACTATAAACCGAGGTTCCGTGTGTGAACGCACGCACAACATCTTGCACTCACGTAAAATCCCATCACCAATTTTCGGAAGAGAAGAACAGTTTGGCCGTTGGTATGGATGACACGTTACGTATAGCATGCACCTTCCCCGAAGATGGAGTATGGCTGCCTTAATGGCGGGATAAAAAACGGTCATACACAAAACTCCACTGCCTGTCTATACAGGCAGTGTCCGCAGGAGTATCAGCCTGCGGAAGCAGAAAAACACACACACACACACAAACACAACAACTGTGGATTGGCTGGACGGCTGCAGGAACAAACACACGACAGTAAATAACGTTAATCGACAGTTGGTGCTTTATGAATTATATTCAGTAAATGAATATAAAGATCCTTGAAGATTCTTTTTGTTTTTAAAGGAGAAATTAATCGAGACGAGGGGAGAAACTTGCCATTGATGTGATAACTGATCTGATACAAACCACAACATTGACAAGTCATTGTAACATCATATTGTAACATTTTCAGTATGAACTCACATCAAGACACAATATTATACATATTGAACAGTACCAACGGTTAATGCCGACGAACAAAAGCCAGTCACACGTTCATTCATTCACATCGTGTGACCGTCAATCATGTGTTAACATTGATAGACGTGCAGCCACTCAGGGCCTCAGCACCTCTGTGTCCTCCGTCATGCGCCACGGGGTAGAGTTGCTTTTACCATCGTCTCCGCCTCAGGATGTCAATCTGAGTCCATAGACTTGTGGTCCTGGACAGGGAGTCTTGGCATGCCAGGCACACATCGTCGTCCTCGGGGCAGCTGATACCTGCGTCTGTCTGCCTGCTGGTGCCCTGTCAGGTGGTCTTGACCAAGGAAGCACGGCGTGTCGTCGTCCTCGGTCAATGTTATCATCACCTCTGTCTGCCTCTTCAGCTTCCTACTGCAAGGTCTTGAACAGGGAGTCATGATGTGGTACGAGTCCCTGTCCCCAGCCAAGCTGAGCGTAGCGTCTTCCGTCCTGCCCTGATGGAGCTTTTTGAACTGGGAGTCATGGCGTGGATCATACCCCCATCCCTGAACATACCCCATCCCTGACAGTCTTCTTACCATGTCTGTCTTCTGGCCAACTATCCTGCTGGATGGTCTGGAACAGGAAGTCGTGGCATAGTACAGTCAATGCAAGCTTATCCCCTTCCAAGGAGAGAAAGCATCACCATGTCTTCTGCCTGCTCGGTATTATTATTATCATGTCATTATAATGAATACTTGTATAGCGCCTATTCTCAGCTAGAGCCCAAGCTCTAAGCGCTTTACAATCCACACTCGTGTACACAACAGGCTGCCTACCTGGGTAGCGCCGACTGAAGAGCTGCCAGCTGGCGCTTCAGTCAGTCGTTTCCCGTGTTATCCAGTCCATTTCATTCAATATCTTCACTCAGTTTTCTTACTTCCTTCATTCTTTCCATTTCTTACGCAGGGTGCATGCTATGTGTAACGTGTCATCCATACCAACGGCCAAACTGGCCTTGTCTTCCGAAAGTTGGTGATGGGATTTTACGTGTGTGCAAGATGTCTATGCATGCGTTCGCACACGGAACCTCCGTGTATAGTCTCATTCGAAGGACTGTATGGGAAATGGGAGTCAGATCTAATGTTAACTCCGAGGGAAAAATCACCCTGTACCGAAACGGCCCGGCCTTTTGGATGGTTTTGAACAGGGAGTCATGGCTTGATAATTCAAGGCAAGTTCATCCCATCCAAGGCAAGTTTGTCACAAAGTCTGTCCATCTGCCTGGTCAGTGTCCTGCCGGATGTGTTGAACAGCGAGGAATGGCGTGGTATTTATACACAGTCTTTCTAACACGTCTTTCTGCCGGTACATGGAGCCACGAGATGATGTTGGGGCAAGCTTAGCACTGTATTGTTCTGCCTGCTCAGAATCTTACCGCACGGTCTGAAACAATGAGTAGTCACGGAGTGATCCCTGTCCTCCTTTTGGCAAATTTTCCAACACGTCTGCCTGCCTGCGGTGACGGATAGTATTGAGCAGGGAGTCACTGCAGCGTACATGTCCCCTGTCCAAGGCGAACTTATCACTGCGTCTGTCTGCCTGCTCAGCTGTCCTTTCGGCTGGTCTTGAACAGGGAGTCGTGGCGCGGTGCTCGTCCCCCATCCGAGGCAAGCTCAGCAACACGTCTGGTGGGTGGGTGCATGGGACCGCTTCCTATCTCTTGGCATGTATATAGAGGCGCTGCCTGATGGCGTTCATTTGTCTTCTGCTCCCCCTGTGCGGAGAAGGCCTCCGAAGCAGTCATTCCGGAGGACGATAGCGACTCTTTAACTCAGAATACCTAAAGGGGTGTAAAGATGACGGGGCAGGAAATGAACGAATGAATGTGTAAGCGACGGGATCAGCAGAAAAAATGGGGACGGCCGGAGTGCGAATGGTCCCCGTCTCTCGTCTCTCGCTTATCGGGCCAGTAGGTGGCAGCCCTCTTCCATTCTGCCCCAAGCCCGTGGCCCACTGTTCTGCAGTCGGGACGTGCCACTTTCCTTTCCATTTTTTTTTCTTTTTCTTTTTTGGTCTGGTCCTCGTCCATCTTCCTCGCTCCGGATGGGAAACCAATCAGACGTGGGTTTACAAACGGTATCCTTTTGTCACCGGGGGCCATTTCTCTCTGTCGTGATATTTGATTGGATCAGAGAAAGCGGACCCTACTGCGGGCGAATAGCTTGTAGATTATCCCCGCTTGAATGAGAAGCCAGGACTGTAGCAGACGTTGGGGGGGGGGGGGGGGGGGGTGGGGGGAGGAGGGGGGGGGAGCGTGGAAGAGGGAAGGGAAGGAGGGGAGGGGGCAGACAGGGAAAGGGGTAGGACAGTTACAGGGAAGGGGCATCATGCGGAAGTGTTGGTCAACAGTGGGAAGGGGGCATCATGCGGAAAGTGTTGGTCAACAGTGGGAAGGGGGCATCATGCCTGGGGAAGCTGTGTCATAACAGAGGAAACGCTTTCTTTCCGAAGTGGCAAGGCCTCAGTGCACGTGTTCCCTTCTGGTGGTGCCTCTACAGTTGATTCCTTCTGTGGACGCCGGGTTGCCAGCTCACAACAACAGGTCCAGCCTGGATGTAGCTGTGTGGGGTGGGGTTGTGGGGGTGGGGGTGGGGAGCCGGAACGAGCAGCTTGGGAGTTACTCCGCTGAGGGGACGCAGAAAATGAAAAAAAAAATCCTCTTCATCTGTCAGTCTTTGGCCTCAGTCCCTCTGTAACCCCTTTCAGAACTCCCCGTGGCCCTGCGTGTCGTTGCCATATTTACCGCTCTGCTGGTTGTGGTTTTTTTGTTGTTTTTTGTTTGTTTAGGTTATGGTTATCGAAGTCGTCAAAGTTGTGGTTGCTGTTGTTGGGTTTTTTTTGTTGTTGGTTTTTTTCTCCTTTACAGTATTGGGCTGTTGCGTTTTGTGCTGTGCTTCACTGTGCCGTGCGGAAGGAAGGAAGGAAGGAGGAAGGAAGGAAGGAAGGAAGGACGAACGAACGAACGAACGAACGGAAAAGGAACGAAGGGCAGGAAAAGAAAAAGAAATTAAGGAAAAAGAAAAGTAGAGGGAGGAAAAGAGGAATTTATGAGTGGACAAACACGGGAGGAAATAGGAACTGGTTGTAGCGATAGTGGTAGTAGTAATAGTAATTTCAATGATTATAACACATGTACCACTACCAACATCGGACAGTCTTTTAAATATCGCAGTTTGGACGATCACACACATGGTGAGGATTTACAGCACAACGTACCTTTGGTGGGAGGGAGAGAGAGAGAGAGAGAGAGAGAGAGAGAGGGGGGGGGAGAGAGGGAGGGAGGGAGGGTGCGAGAGAGAGAGAGAGACAGACACACACACACACACACACACACACACACACACACACACAAGAGAGAGAGAGAGAGAGAGAGAGAGAGAGAGAGAGAGAGAAGAGAGAGAGAGAGAGATTCACATTGTCTGCTTGGAAAAGAAAAGCAGATGAAACGATTAGCTTTCCCTCTTCCCTTCCACCCTCCCCTTCCCCTTCCCCTTTCTCTTCCCTCTTTGTGCAACAGATCCATTTGCTGGTGCGTCATTTCTTTTCTTTATTCTTTTCTTTTCGTTTATTGATTTACCTGTTGATGATTGGTCGGCTGGAGAGGAGGGTAGATAGGTGGGGAAGCGTCACATTCCTTGTTTGATTCAAAAGTCTTTCGTATTCTTTCTCTCGGTGTTCTCTCTCTCTCTCTCTCTCTCTCTCTCTCTCTCTCTCTCTCTCTCTCTCTCTGATTTATTTCTGACCACTTACAAAACCGATACATCATAACAGGCTGATCTTCTGTGGCTGGATAAAGTGAAGGGTCCGTTGTTAGCCTTAAATATCTCTGGGTTCAGTTACGGAACCGTAAACTTAAAACGGCCTATGTGTGTCTGCTTTCTTTGACTTTTTAAGAGATGTTTCCTTGTTTGTTCTCTGTGTGCTGTGTGCTGTCATGTCGGCTAGGCGATTTGGTGTCGTAAGCAGCATTCCTTTGGAGTTATGTTTTCTTGTGGGAGCAAGAGTTACCCTACTTGTTTATTGTTTATTATTTACTGTTCCCTGCGTCATTCCATATTTAATTTCGTTTTTTTAAAGAAAGTTTTTAAGAGGTGGGGGTGGGTATAAGAGGTGGGGGGTGGGACAATAGGGAGGGGTGGGATGGGATCATCTGTTTGTTTGTTTGTTTTTTTTATCAGTTTATTTGTTCTGTTTCTCTGTTAGATATTCAGCTTTGAAGCGATATGAACAGATTGCTCAGACCGGAGCTAAGCCAGCTCCAGACATTTACGTCGTCTTAAAGCAGCAACAACCCACCCACCCCCCTTCTCCTCTCTCCCCCACCCCACATCCCCGCCCCAGCTAAACCTCCCACCCCTCACCCTCACCACCACCATCCCTAAGACGTGACATGGAAGTGGGAATCGGAGATGGGCTGAGGGACGGGAGGGGAAGCAACTGGGCAGAAAACGAAAGAAGGGGATAAGGGGAAACTGTTCCCAGCCGTGATGCCCCGAGACGCTAACACGGTCCGTCCGCCGATTACGCTTCGGGTTTCTTCCCTGCAAGAGTAGAGAGGATGCACGATTTATTGACGTTTATCTGTCTTTTTTCGTTTTCGTTTTTGCTTCTT
>CM065731.1:4530397-4550397 GCA_033310375.1 Conus canariensis
TTTTCACCCAGCCTGAGCGGAAGTTGGGTCAAGGGAAACAACCCACTGAGATCGTTACGTTTCGTTTTCCCGGGACAGTATTAGTCCCGTGCCAGTGCTGCCAGACGTATTCCCAGGTGCCGGAGATTCATGGCATCGTACTGAGCATCGCTGTTGGTATCTTTTCGTCAGCCCAGGCACTCTGGGTACACACACCCCGAGCACTTCTCTCCTAAGCTTTTTCAGACCTCTCTTTTGTTGCGTTGGTGTTGGAACTTTGGACTGGGTCTCGTAGATCAAGTCGACTGTCGAAGTGCGCTGACGTTTCGTTCATAAGAAGCCTGGTCTACTGGAATTTTTTTTTTTGTTTTCTTTAAGAAACATCTTTATGGGTATAGTCTGTCTGGAAGAAAACGTAGGTTTTTTGGGTGGATGTTTATGGCGAGATGTTTAGGTACTCATACGGTCCGTACTGGTGGGAGAGGTGGGGGATGGAGGAGGGGGGTGTAGGAAGTGGAAGGAGGGTGAAGGAGTGGGGGGGGGACAGGATTTTCCAGCTGCATTGATGGCTGGCCATGGGCAACGGGATCTTTACTCACGCGCGCGCGCGCGCGTTCGCACACACACACACACACACACACACACACACACACACACAACACACACACACACACACACACACACACACGGAGAGAGAGAGCGAGAGAGAGGGAGAGAGAGAAAAAGAGAGAGAGAGACAGAGAGAGAGAGAGAGAGAGAGAGACAGACAGACAGACAGACGGACAGACAGAGGTACAGAGAGAGGTAAACAGCTGGTAAGGTCATCGCTCCCAGTAAACACCGAGGAGGACCAGGCAACCCTTCATTATTTTTAACGAACACGACTAAAACTTCGTTCGATCACGCTCGCAAACGCGACTGCTGCAGTCTCAAAACTCCAGGCGCCCGCGCCTACAAGTGGAAGGAGGGAAAAAAAAAAAAGGGGAGGGGGGTGAGGCGGAGGGGAGGGGGCGGAGTTGGCTCTGTTGAAAGATTGAAGGTTGGCCAATCGGTCTCACCCTGTCCATAATTCATCAAAGTTATGGCTGGCGATGTCTTATCTGCTTCATTTCAGAGTCTAAAATGGATGATCGATCGCGCACGCGCGCATTCGTGTGTGTGTGTGTGTGTGTGTGTGTGTGGTGTGTGTGTGTGTGTGTGTGTGTGTGTGTGTGGTGTGTTGGTGTGTGCGTGCGTGTTTGCGTGTGCGTGCGCGCGCGCGCGCGCGTGTGTGCGTGTGCGTGTGTGGGGGGGGGGGGGGGGGGGGGGGGGGGGGGGGGGGGGGAGCGCGTGCGCGCGTACGTGCGTGCTTGCTTTCTTGCTAGTGTCCCGTTTACTTGGAGAAAAGTACCTCTCTTTGTTAGAAGAACATCCCCCCCCCCCCCTCACCCTCTACACCATCTCTTATACCTTGCACGTCCCCCCTCCTCGACATCGCCCCCCCCCCCCCCCCCAACACCTCTGCAACGACCGCATTTACATCGCCCCCACCCCTACCCCCTCTTGTCCCCCTTTTCCCGGGTCCTTCCCCTCCCTCACTCCAACCCATCCCCCCCCCCACCCACACCCCTTCTGCTGGGCAGTGAGGGACGTGACAATCGATGAGAAGAGGAACAGGAAAGAGATCCAATCTCCTGTCCCTCTCCACCCCTCCTCCTGGCATTCCCCATCTGGTCCGCTGCCCCTCTCCAGTTGTCGGCCTTGTTTATTACATCTGTGGGACCCCCCTCCCCGCCTACACTTTGATTGCTTTCCACGACTCAACAAGATTCAAGGTTCACAGTTCCGGTGTTCCCCTATCCTGGGGGCATGGAGGATTTCAGAGAACCATTTCGATCAACACAAAAAAAAGGCCCCGAGACTTTACGTAATAATGTTTGCCTTGATCAAGGTCCGTTAGGTCCGTTCAATGTTGCCATTCGTTCGTGTGCCAGATGTGTGCTTTGAACAGTCTGAACAGAGCCCGTTTGTCTGCGGAAAACAATGGTCAGAAACGAAGATGTAAATTTGAGACATACATTATCTATCGGTAGCAACATTTGTGTGTAACATAAAACCAAAAAGACACTTCATATTCAAATGAAACTGTTTACCAACAGCATGCTTGTCACATCTCCAATAAGCACGTTCTGCTCTTGGTATTACGTTTGCTATATTCCAATGAAACTGTTTACCAACAGCATGCTTGTCACATCTTCAATAAGTACGTTCTGCTCTTGGTATTCCGTGTGCTCGCCCTGTTTCAGGTTGTAAGCAGTGATTATTTCATTTAAACGTCAGTCACGAAACTGTATAAATGTAAGGCAGTTAATTGATATATATTTTTCTCTCTTCAACTCCCTTTTATATTGCATATGAAACTTATATTTGTTGCTTTGTTATAATGCTTCCACCCAGATTTTTTCAACATTATTTTTCAAAGTGGCTATAAAATTTTGGACAGTAGGCTTAATTTTAAGAAAAAAAAAATTCTACATGTAATTATTTCTTCATGGGAGCAAGACCTACCCTACTTATTTGTTATTTATTGTATAGGTTCCATGCCTCGTTTAAGATTCTATTTCTTGTCAGTCACACTGAAATTACTGTAACGACTACCGGATTTAGACACGTCACTCAGCTGGGAAGAGCACTCACTTGGAGCTTTCGACAGACCTCCGTCCGTCTTCATCAGCGGTGGTGTTGCTACCAGGCGAACTGGGGTTCAGTAAAACACGACCACGGGTCGAACCCTGGTCATGTGACTGGATAATGACTGGTCATGTGACTGAACAATTACTGTATTTGTTTCTGTTCGTCTCAGTGTTCTAACTGAACCTATTCAAGATCAGAAGACAATGCCAGTCGTGAATTCATGTTAGTTTGTACAGTTATTGTTGCTGTGTACGTGTGTCAGGTGCAGGATATATAGACAAGCTAGGAACATCCTTTTTTTCTTTTTTTTTCTTTTTTGTGTGTGTGTGTGTGTGGGGGGGGGGGGTCTTCTTGTTGGTTCTGTGCACGTATGTGTTAACGTTTGTGCGAAGAGGGTTTAGTGTGTTGTGAGCAGCCATTCATCTGGAGTCATGGGCGAGTAAGTAATCTCATCATGGGAATAAGAGTTACGCTACTTGTGTGATGTGTTACTGTTTCTTGGCTCGTTTAAAATTCTGATCAATAAAACCAAGGTTACTTCCAATTTCTCCTGTTCGTCCATGTGCTCTGTTTGACCGTATGCACAATGAAAAGAGTCTGCCGGTCTTGAAGAACTGCTGTGTTTGTTCGTTTTCTCCCAGTTGTCGTCGTTGTGTCCAATGTCTCAGGTGCAAGGTATATGTATAGGCAAGCTTCAAAGGTCCTACTGGGAGGGAGGGGAGGGGGGGTGTCTTTTGTCCGTTTTCGTAATGAGTCTAGATTTGTAGAGCAATTCTGCGATCGCGACAGGTATGTCAGGAGGAGTAAATGCGCGTGATTATGAAGTTCATCATTATTGACTCCAGGAACGACGTAATGTCAGTCTTTTTTTTTCTTTTTTTTTTTTGTCAGTGTGATCATCCTCTTAGTCATCGATATACAGCATGCACACAAGGAAAGCTGCGTTGATCAATGAAGAACGAAGTTCAATACCTGCAGCTAATTTTCTGATTTATCACGTTTGACGTGGCGTGTGTGGTGAAAGGACGCGGAGGTCGATGTGTTGCCTGACTAAAGCCCCATTATACAGTGGAATACGCGGAGGTCGATGTGTTGCCTGACTAAAGCCCCATTATACAGTGGAATACGCGGAGGTCGATGTGTTGCCTGACTAAAGCCCCATTATACAGTGGAATACGCGGAGGTCGATGTGTTGCCTGACTAAAGCCCCATTATACAGTGGAATACGCGGAGGTCGATGTGTTGCCTGACTAAAGCCCCATTATACAGTGGAATACGCGGAGGTCGATGTGTTGCCTGACTAAAGCCCCATTATACAGTGGAATACGCGGAGGTCGATGTGTTGCCTGACTAAAGCCCCATTATACAGTGGAATACGCGGAGGTCGATGTGTTGCCTGACTAAAGCCCCATTATACAGTGAATACGCGGAGGTCGATGTGTTGCCTGACTAAAGCCCCATTATACAGTGGAATACGCGGAGGTCGATGTGTTGCCTGACTAAAGCCCCATTATACAGTGGAATACGCGGAGGTCGATGTGTTGCCTGACTAAAGCCCCATTATACAGTGGAATACGCGGAGGTCGATGTGTTGCCTGACTAAAGCCCCATTATACAGTGGAATACGCGGAGGTCGATGTGTTGCCTGACTAAAGCCCCATTATACAGTGGAATACGCGGAGGTCGATGTGTTGCCTGACTAAAGCCCCATTATACAGTGGAATGAACGGAACTGAGACTGAGAATGAGACAAAAATCAGATGAAAAAAAAAATGAAACAGGATGTAGTGCATAGAAGCTCAGTGCAGCTGGTGCCTGCAAAGACCTCTCTCTCCCTCTGTCCCCCTCTCCCCCCCCCCCTCTCCTCTCTCTCTCTCCCCCTCTCTCTCTCTCCCTCTCTCTCTCTCTCCCCTCTCTCTCTCTTCTCCCTCTCTTTTCCTCTCTCTCTCTCTCTCCCCTCTCTCTCTCCTCTCTTTCCCTTCTCTCTCCCCCTCTGTCTCTCTCCCTCTCTCTCTCCCCCCCTTTTCCCCTCTCTCTCCCCCTCTCCCTCTCTCTCTCCCCTCTCTCTCCCTCTCTCTCTCCCTCTGTCTCTTCTCTCTCTCTGTCTCCCTTTTCTCTGCCTCTCTCTCTCCCCTCTCTCTCTTTCTTTGTGTGTTGTTTTGTGTGTGTGTGTGTGTGTGTGTGTGTTGTGTGTGTGTGTGTGTGTTGTGTGTGTGTGTGTGTGTGTGGTTGTGTGCTGTCCATTTTCAGCTGTTGTCGGGTGGATTTGGAACTAATCCCGTAATGAGGCAGGATTCACAGAGGAACTCTTTGATCATGACAGGCTTAGGTTGACTCTCGTGAGACAGAGAGCACTGGTCTGAACTCGGTGTGTGACGTCACACCAGGGAATCTGTGTGGTCGTCCTTCACAGAGAGGCCAACGGTTTCAAATATTGATTCCCATCCACCCCACCTCCCACCCCACCCCAATCCCCACGCCCCTGTCTCATCTTCCGCACTGCTCGGTGCCATTGCTCCCTGTCCGATATTTCCGTGCACTGCCACCTCTGGGTTCATTCTGTGGCAGTTCCCAGCACCAGTAGAAAGAAACTCGTGGAGAGCGTGGCAGCAGAGAGTCCTCAGAAGAGAAGCCCCCTTCAAGCAAGTGTTTCGGCCCTTATCTCCTGACACTCTAGGGGGGTTGGGCCACACCCGGTTCATGACTCCAGATGTCCCTCTGCTGCCCCCTTTTTTCCATCTTGGGACGAGTCATGGCTGGGATTTGAACCCATGACCCTTGGACATGCTCATTTTAGGGATTGTCCACTTACTGTCTCGCACTCTAACCACTGAGCCACTGGGGCATCTGATATTTGTAGGGAAAGTTAAGCCTTATGAAGTTCACTTTTGTTTCTCCTTGACCAGATCCAGCTTGAACACCTCTCTGCTGCTTCTGCCATTGCTTTCAGGGCTCTGGTTTTTCCCTCCCTGCAACTGAGAGCTGTTTCATGAGGCTGTATGCAGACGTTCCTACAAACCCCCTAGGTCCAGTTTCTGCAGTGAGGACTTTGACCTGATAGCCTTCTGTCCTCAGGCTGTTTGCCAGATCAGCATACTTTTCAGTCTTGTAGATTTGCGCTGCCTCCATTCTGTTCTCATATGAAATCGTGAGCTTGATCATGATCAGCTGCTTGGTTGACTGAGAGTGGACTACTATGTCTGGTCTCATGCCACTCTTGCTGATGATCTCTGGGTGACTTCCATTCTGGGAGGTCTGCAGTGCACTCCCAGTCATCTGCCCTGTCCAGCAGACTCTGCCTGCACGTTCCGAGTGGCACTGTTGTTCTTGGCCATGATCTGTTGCCTCCTGCCGTGAAGAATGTTACACTCTACAGGGAAATATTGACTTGAAGTCGTTATGAGACAACCCACCAGAGGAGACACTGCACTGCTGCAGAGCCACTTCGTTGCTGTTCAGTAGTGTCTTCTCTGATCAACATACACAGGGATGTTGTCTACCTGGTCCCTGCTTTCCGCCAGATACCAACATACCTGCACGCCCCCCCCCCCCCCCAGCCCACCCTGTCACTTGCTACAATTATTACTGATCCATGGAGTCAGCAAGAGCGTCCGCCTCAGAGGGCGCCCTTCCATCGACAGATCCCATGACCTTGCCACATGAAAAAAGTTTGAGACGAAGTCACCTTAGACATGAATCTGGTGGGTTAACTGACATTCAGGTCATCATGAGAGCCAGCATCCGTGCCCAGAATGAGAGATTTATTCTTAAACGATGAAGGATGAAGATTATGCTATGTATGTGTGTGTGGGGGGGTAGGTGTGTGTGTGTGTGGTGGGTGGGTGTGTGTATGTGTGTGTGTATGTATGTGTGTGTGTGCATGCACGTGCATGCATGCGTGCACACCTTAGAGACTCTATGACAGGCCTGTAATCCGTGTTTCTTTTCATGATACGTTCCACCATCAACCTCAGCTGGTAGATGCAGACACCTTCAGTGACAAAGAAGTATGAGCAGAACAGCTAGACATGCGTCGGCCTCTCGTCCTAATGGCTTGTGACACTGGCTGAAACTTCATCGCCATTGAAGTTCTTTTAAAGCTTCCAGTTGAATTTTTTTTCTCCTACTCATTGAAACGACATTGAATTCACTTGGGACGGAAAGTTTGAGAGAGAGAAAAAAAATGGATTGGATAGATCGAATGACTTGATCTACCTTTTAAGGGACCAGACTTGTCGTTCAAGTTTCGCTGAGGTTAACATAAATAGAGGTGACTTTGTGCCCTCTCCAAAAGGACCCAGATTGCCGTTTCCGTTTCATCAAGGTTAACACGATTAGAGGGAGGGGACGGCCCGCAATCCCCGCTGTCGGCCCTGTCTAGCGCCCGCTGAATTAGTCTTCTCTCTCTTCTCGTCTGCAGACTCTCGCCTCCCCTCCTCCCCCCCCCCCTCCCCGCACAGAGGAGGGTACGGTGGTAGGAAGCCAAGAAAGGATCTTTTAATCTGCCGATCTCGTGGTTAAATCATTTCTCCGTGGACCTACACGTCGACGCGTAGACAGACGGGCTGGGAGGTGGAAGAGTGATGGGAGGGAGGAAGGGGGGGGGGGAGGAGAGAGAGAGAGAGAGAGAGAGAGAGAGAGACAGAGGGGTGGGGGAAGCAGAGAGAGAGAGAGAGAGAGAGAAAGGTGGGCGGAGAGCAAGTTCGTAAACGATTTTTATAGAGAAAGAGCCTTCATGCAGTGATCTTGAGAGTGAGCAAAGAGAGAGAGAAAGAGAGGGAGAGAGGTGGGGAGAGAAACAGAGGAGTGGGTGAGGCAGAGCGAGAGAGGGAGGGAGAGAGAGAATAATTATAGCAATTTGAGAGAGAGGAGGGTGCTGAGAATGAGTAAGAGAGGGGAGGGGGGGGGGAGGCTGTACGTAGCTATGAGAGAGAGAGAGAGAGAGAGAGAGAGAGAGAGAGAGAGAGAGTTTATTTAACTATCTTGATAGAGATGAAGGCAGTGGTTGGTGGTGGTGGAGCGCACGCACACACGCACATACACACACACACACACACACACACACACACACACACACACACACACACACACACACACACACGCACGCACGCACGCACGCACGCACGCACGCACAAACGAACGAACGAACGCACGCATGCACACGCGTGCGCGCACACACACACACACACACACACACACACACACACACACACACACGGCAAGACAGACAGAAGAACTTCAAATTATGTGACCCAGCCACCAACAGACACAGACGCCCATGGAGACAGTGGGAAAAGAGGACCCTGAGGGTGAGGGTCTGGGGACTGGGTGAGGGAGTGGATGTTTAAATAAGCATATAGACAGACAGATGGGAGAGTTCCTCTTAAGGCAATCTAGACGCTCACCAGTATTCATCATAGAACTAATGACATTCATGTCTTCCTTCTTCCGGTGTGTGTGTGTGTGTGTGTGTGATTGTGTGTGTGTGTGTCTGTGTGTGTGTACGTGTGTGTGTGTGTGTGTGTGTGTGTGTGTGTGTGTGTGTGTGTGTGTGTGTGTGCGTGCGTGTGCGTGTGTGTGTGTGCATGTGTGTGTGTGTGTGTGCATGTGTGTGTGTGTGTGTGTGTGTGTGTGTGTGTGTGTGTGTGAATTGTCAAGCACCCAAAAGTTTTGATGTATATCCAGTTACCATCACATTGCAAAACTTGCAGTGTGTTTCTTGTAATGTAGTGCTGCGTCATAAAGACTAGGTGTAGTGCTGTACTTAATCTTGTTTTGTCCTGTAACGGCTTTGGTTTTCTTTTCCCGATTACAGACGAAATGCTGTCCACAATAAAGACCAGGTGTACTGACTGTATTGATTGTTGGTCCTGTAACGCTTTGGTTTCTTTTGCCCTGATTCAGCGAAATTCTTCTGTCCACAATAGAGACCTCAGGTCCTCTGCCTCTTGACTCTTGTTTTGCCGTAACGGCTTTGGTTTCTTTCGAATCAAGAAGACTTTTAATCTGTCCCACTAAACGGTGTAGTGCTTTGCTTGATCTGTTTTGTCCTGTAAGGGGCTTGGTTTGCTTTCCATTAGAGACGAAAGGCGGTCGAATAAGACAAGGTGAGTGCTGTACTTGACTTGTTTGTCCTGTAACGGCTTAGGTTTTCTTTTCCGATTACAGAGAAATGCGTCCACAATAAAGACGGGTGGGCTGTACTTGATCTTTTTTGTCCTGTAACGGCTGGTTTCTTTTCGATTACAGACGAAATGCTGTCACAATAAAGACGGTGGTAGTGCTGACTTGATCATGTTTTGTCCTGTAAGGCTTTGGTTTCTTTCGATACAGACGAAATGCTGTCCACAATAAAGACAGGTGAGGCTGTACTGATCTGTTTTGTCATGTAACGGCTTTGGTTTCTTTTCCGATTACAGACGAATGCTGTCCACAATAAAGACCAGGTGTAGTGCTGTATGATCTGTTTTGTCTGAACGCTTTGGTTTTCTTTCGATTACAGACGAATGCTGTCCAAATAAAGACCAGGTGAGCTGTACTGATACGTTGTTTGTCCGTAACGGCTTTGGTTTTCTTCGATTACAGACGAAATGATCGTCACAATAAAGACAGGTGTAGTGCTGTACTTGATCTTGTTTTGTCGTGTAACGCTTTGGTTTCTTACCGATTACAGACGAAGATCTGTCCAACACATAAAGCAACCACACCTATAAATGCGCTGCACTGATCTGTTTTGTCCTGTAACACGGCTTTGGTCATCTTCCCCGATTCACAGACAAATGCTGTACCACAAAACACCAGTGTAGTAGCTGTACTTGATCGTTTTCCATGTAGGCTTGGTATCTACTTCCGATTGCCAGAGAAGTGGTAAAAAGACCTAGGGGGTGGTGCTGTACTTGATGGTGTTTTGTCCTGTAACGGCTTTGGTTTTTGATCCGATTACAGACGAAATTGCGTCCACATAATACAAGAACTATGATAGTTTTTCCAGTTGGCTGTAGTGTGATCTTGTGTTTGTCCTGTAAGGCTTTGGTTTTCTGTTTCGTGTTACTGCTGAATGCTGTCCTACATAAGCAGGTGGTAGTGTGTGTTTTGATCTTGTTTGTCCTGTAACGTGTTAGGTTTTCTTCCCGATTTACAGAGAAATCTGTTCCACAATAAAACGTGTAGTGTGTACTTGATCTTGTTTTGGTCCTGAAACGGCTTTGGTTTCTTTTCCCATTACAGACGAAATGCTGTCCAATAAGCCATGTGTTACAGCTGATGACTTGATCCTGTTATGCGTGTAGGCTTGTTTTCTTTTTGTCCTTACAGGCGAAATGGTTCTTACAATAAAGACCAGTGTAGATGCTGTACTTGAATCGTGTTGTGTCTGTGGCTTGTTTTTTCCGATAACGGCGAAATGCTTCCCATAAAGAAGTCCAGGTTAAAGACTGTATCTTGTCTTGTTTTTCTGTGTAACGGCTTTGGTTTTCTTTTCCCGACTACAGACGAAATGCTGTCCACAAATTCAGATGCTGTTTTTAACAGCATACACTGTGGTGAAGTACACTTTTTCTTTTCTTTTTTTTTTTAATTAATCTCTCGGCAAATGAACTAGGAAGTTGGCTTGCTTTGTGCGTGAGCGATGGAAGTAAAGGGGGAGGGGAGAAAACTAGTGGTGGAAGAGGGGGTGGGGGGTGGGGTAACAAAAGAAACTCGCAAACAGAAAAGTAATGATCTTGGAGGTGTCAAAGACTTCCAGCAATGTGAACGTGTTGCATGAAGAACTGGAATTCTGGAAATTCAGTGCGGGATTCTTGTGACAAAGAGGGATTCCGACGTGACACAGTGTAGGAGAGTCACTTGCTGTCTGTTGGAACTGGAATGAAGGCGAGGATGTGAATGTCTGGCATGAGGATGAGGTTGGACACTTCAACACTTCAGCCTGAATCTCACCTGATGATTTCTGTCGCTCTGTCTCTGTCTCTCATGCTTCCATCTTCTGTCCAGTTTCTCACCCCCCCCCCCCATCCCCTCCCTCTCTCTGTCTCTGTGGCTCCACCTCCCTCACTCCTTTCCCCTCTCTCTCTCTCTCTCTCTCTCTCTCTCTCTCTCTCTTTCTGTATTATTGAGTGCGTGTGCATGTGTGTGTGTGTGTGTGTGTGTGTGTGTGTGTGTGTGTGTGTGTGTGTGTGTGTGTGTCTTTTATACGTTTTTAGCTGTTTTCAATCAGATTTAGAACAAATCCCTAATGAGCCTGGACTCATAGAGGAATTCCGAGATAACGACAGGCTTGAGTCGACTGCTGTAAGACAGAGCACTCTGATCTGAACTCAGCGTGTGATGTCACACCAGGAAATAAGTGTCGTAATTCACACGAGGGCAAACGGTTTCAAATATGAATTCCCATCTCCAGCCTCAACGCCCCCATTTCATCTTCTATACTCCTTCTCATTGCCATCACTCCCAGTCTGGTCTTTGCAACTTCTATGTGCACAGCTACATCTAGGTTCATTCTTTTAACAGTCTCAGTGCCAGCACTTCACAGGGAGATATTAAGTCGTTATGAGGCAACCCACCAGAGGAAACACTGCACTGCTGCTGAGCCACTTCGTTGCTGATCAGTAGTACCTGCCCCTGATTTGACACGCACACGATGCCACCTCTTAAGTCCCCCTCTCCTCCACACATGAGGCATACCCTCCACCCCAGCCCCTCTCACTGTCGACAGTCATTACTGATTCATGGAGTCAGCATGAGCATTCATCTCAGAGGCTGCAACACCGCATATCCCATGACAGCTCTCATGAACTTGCTGACGTGGAAGAGATTGAGACGAACTCATTTCAGAGATGAATATGGAAGGCTGATCAAAGCTTGAGGTTACCATGAAAACCAGCAGTAGTGTCCACAGAATGCGAGATTAGTTTTTAAACTATCGTCATCGAGGATGAAGGTGATGAAGATTATACTCTGTGTGTGTGTGTGTGTGTGTGTGTGTGTGTGTGTGTGTGTGTGTGTGTGTGTGTGTGTGTGGTGTCTGTGTGTTAGTGTCTGTGTGTTTGCCTGAGACTGTATGAAAGGGTCTGTAACTGACATTTCCCTTTTATGATATATTCTGCCATCAACCACTCCTGGTAAAGAGAGACGCCTGTAGAGTTAAGGAAATTTGAGCAGCATTATTTCCACTTCTGGTGCCTCACGACAGTGGCTGAAAATTGTTTACCATTGGGGATTTTTTCTTTAATCTGGCAGATTGATTTTTTTTCTAACTATTGTCATGTCATCAAATAATTTAGGCAGAAAGGTTGTTTTTTTTTTTTTTTAATGGAGCAGAGATATTGAATGAATTGATGTACTTTTAAGAGAGCCAGACTTGCCGTTCAAGTTTCGCTGAGGTTAACACAGATAGAGGTGACTTGGTGCCCTCTCCAAAAGGACCCAGATTTCCGTTTCCGTTTCATCAAGGTTAACACGATTAGAGGGAGGGGACGGCCCGCAATCCCCGCTGTCGGCCCTGTCTGGCGCCCGCTGAATTAGTCTTCTCTCTCGTCCCGTCTGCAGACTCTCACCCCCGCACAGAGGGGGGGTACGGTGGTCAGAAGAAGCCGAGAGAGGATCTTTTAATCCTCCGATCTCCTGGTTAAATCATTTCTCCGTGGACCTACTCGTCGACGCGTAGACAGGCGAGGTGGGAGTTGTGAAAATGAGTGCGCCAGGGAGGCAGAGAGAGAGAGAGAGAGAGTGTGTGTGTGTGTGTGTGTGTGTGTGTGTGTGTGTGTGTGTGTGTGGAGTAGGGGAGAGAGAGAGAGAGAGAGAGAAGAGATGGAGGTGGGGGGGGGGGGGTAGAAATCGAGTTTGAGAGACTGTTATGTAGTGATTTGAGAGAGGGGGGAGGGAGAATAAATAAGAGAGAGAGGGGGAGGGAGGGGGGAGACGCTATATGTAAGAATGAGAGAGAGAGAGAGAGAGATCATTTGATGATCTTGATCGAGATTAAGGTTGGGGGAGGAGGGGCTGGGGATTGGAACAGAGACAGACAGACAGACAGACAGACAGCCAGGAAAGAAGAACTTCAAATTATGCGAGTCAACCATTAGCAGACACAGACAGACATGGAGACAGCAAGGAGAAGGTTGGGGAGGAAGGGGGGGGGAGGGAGTTGATGGTTGTTTAAACAGCCAAACAGACAGATAGATGGGAGACGATCTTAAGGCAATCTAGACACTCACCATAATTCATCGTAGAACTAATGACAACCCCGTGGTTTTGTGTGTGTGTGTGTGTGTGTGTGTGTGTGTGTGTGTGTTTTGGTGTGTGTGTGTGTGTGTGTGTGTTTAATTGTTAAGCACCCAAAACACTTGACGTAACCGAGTCACCACTACATTGAAAAGCTTCCAACGCCTGTATCGTCGTGTAGTGCTGTGTTACACAGACTAGCCTCAGGATGTGCTTGATCTTGTTTTGTTGTGTAACGGCTTTGACTTTCTTTTCCTGATTACCATCAAAATGCTGTCCACAAAGTTCAGATGTTATTTTGGACAGCGTACATTGTGAAGAACGCTTTTTTTTCTTTTCCAAAAAATCTCTCAGGCAAGTGAATTAGGAAGCTGGCTTTCTTTAAGAGTGTGCCATTGAGGGAAAGGGGAGGGGAGGGAGGAGGGGGAGAAAATGTAGCGGTGGAAGAGGGAGAAGAGGGGGGTGGGGCCATGGATGGGAGTGATGGTAAGAGAAAAGAAAGTAGGGTAAAGTACAAAGCGGAGGTAAGGTAAGGTAATGTTCTTTATAGCTCAGCCGACCGCAAAGGCCATATCAGGGCTGTCACCGTGTTGAAGTTAACTCACAAGTCATCAAAAAAACAAACTTATTCACACATTTGTTTAAAATATACCTTCTAAAAACGCACCAGAAACTTCATTAAAAGATCTTTCCTCCGTAAAACCTTAGATCAGATGAAAAAAATGTTAATCTCTTCCAGAAATTCAAAGATCACGTCAGGTGGGACATTTCTGAACAAGGTTTTCATGGAGTCTGCTGTAAAGTGTTCATGCCTCACACTGTGCAAGTCCCAACACTCTTAAAAGAATATGTTTCACTGTGAGTGGAACATGACACGTGCACCACGGAGCTTCTCCACCTTTTAATGAAATACGAGAATGGGTGTAAAAACGAGTGGCTAGTATGCAAACGGCACAAGACTTGTTTCGTCTTTACGGCCACTTTGGGAACATGGTTAAAAACTCTTTCATGTTTGGACGGATTTTGTACAATGGGTTATCCGTCTGCGAGTTCAAAGTGGGGAATGTATGTTGATGAAATGATAAATTAAAAAAAAAAAACACACAAAAAAACAACAGAAAAAAGCGCACAAACAAATCAGTGATGATCTCGGAGCTGTCAAGGGATGTGAAGGTGTTCCATGAAGAGGTGTGGTGTGGAGCTTTCGGGAGGGGGGTTCCTGTGACGACGACGAGGGATTCCAGTATGACACACTGGATGGAGAGAGGCTCGCTGTCCGTTGCTGGAACTGGAAGGAGGGTGGCGATGTGAGCGTCTGGCATGGGGATAATGTCGGAGGAAACTTCAGGCTCAATGTTCAACACTTCAGCTCTTGAATCTCACCCGATGATCTGAACGTCCGTCCCTCCTGGTATGTCACTCTGTCTTTGTCTCGGCTCTATCTGGCGTCCTCCTCCCCCCCACCCCTCCCCCCTCCACATCTCCCATCACGTCCTCTCTCTATCTCTGTCTCTGTCTCTGTCTCTATGTCTTTGTGTGTGTGTGTTTGTCTCTGTCTCTCTTTCTCTCTCTGTATCTCTCTGTCTCTGTCTGTATATCTGTCTGTCTGTCTTGTCTGTCTCTCTCTCTCTCTCTCTCTCTCTCTCTCTCTTCTCTCTCTCTGTCGGTCTGTCTGTCTCTGTCTCTGTCACTCTCTCTCACTCTCCACCCTGCCCTATCTCTCTCACTCTCACTCTCTCCCTCTCTCTCTCTCTCTCACTCTCTCTTTACCTTCCCCCTCTCTTCCACTCTCTTACTCTTTACACCCTCCCACTTCCCCCATCCCTCCGTTTCTCTCTTTCTGTCTTTCTCCGTTTCTTTACCCCTCTCCCCTTTTCTCTTTGTACCCACTTCTCTCTCTCCCTCTCTCTCCCTCTCTTTCTCTATACCTCCTCCCCTCCCTCCCTCCCTCTCTCTCTTTCTGTCTTTCTCCCTCTCTTTACCCCTCTCCCCCTTTCTCTTTGTACCCCCCTCTCTCTTTTACCCTCCCTCCCTCTCTTTCAGTCATTTCTGTCTGTCTGTTTGTCTGTCTGTCTGTCTGTCTGTCTCTCTCTCTCTCTCTCTCTCTCTCTCTCTCTCTCTCTCTTTCCCTCTCTCATTCTCAGTTCTGCATAAATTGGATTCTCTTTCACGTTTCTTTTGATTACTTATTCCATTGCGATTTGTGATGTAAGTAAGTGGTGGCGGTATTGCTTACGTTGTTTATTCACTTTTGCAGTTGTTTGGTTTCAATTTGTTTTCATTGAGAGCAACATCTAAACACAATCCCTGTACTTGTGCATAACCTTTCCCTCAGTAAACAAAAAAAAAATCTGTGCGTTTCTGTGTGTCTGTCTGTCTATCTGTCTCTTTCTGTCTGTCTGTCTGTCTGTCTGTCTGTCTCTCTCTCTCTCTCTCTCTCTCTCTCTCTCTCTCTCTCTCTCTCTCCTCTCTCTGTGTCTCTCTCTTTCTGTCTCTCTCTCCCTCTCTCTGTATCTCTGTCTCTCTCTCTCGCTCTTTCTCTTTCTCTCTCTCTCTCTCTGTCCGTGCCTCCCACTACGTAACTATGAACACTTCAACCGATGCAGCCAAGAGGGGATTTATCAGTCTGTGCGTCACAGGACAAGGTCTTAATTGATGGATGGACAGATTAAGGAGACCCCATAGTGGCTTCGCTTCCCCCTACACTATTCCATGTGTGTGTGTGTGTGTGTGTGTGTGTGTGTGTGTGTGTGTGTGTGTGTGTGTGTGTGTGTGTGCGTGCGTGCGTGCGTGTGTGTGTATGCGTATGTGTGTGCGTGCACGCGCGCGCGCAAGCATGTGTGTGTGTGTGTGTGTGTGTGCTTACGTGCATGCATGGGTGTGTTTGTGTCTGTGTATGTATGTATGTGTATGTGTGTGTGTGTGGGGGGGGGGGGGGGGCATACGGAGCTCGCACGCTCTCTCGCGCTTTCTTCTTGTGAAGAAGAGACGGAGAGGTCGGGGTGGGGGGGGGGGGTGGAAGGACTAATTGATCAAGCGCGAGACATTGCGGACAGTAGAGGGGGGTCCCCAGCACCCCGGCAAATCGCGTTAGCCCTGATGAAAGGTAAACACAGGCGGGGTCCCTCTTGGCCAGCCTCTCCAAGACCTCAGTCCGCAGACCGCCGATGACGACACCACCATCACCACCACCGCCACCACCACCGCCACCACCATCACCCACGCTGTGATGTGTCCCCCGTGAGAACCGTGAGGTAGACGGTCATGTCAGAACGCTTCCTGCCGGAAATATAGGATCTCTCTCTCTCTCTCTCTCTCTCTCTCTCTCTCTCTCTCTCTCTCTCTCTCTCTCTCTCTCTCTCTCTCTCTCTCTCCAACACACAGACTTAAGTTTGAAACCTCACAGACACGTTGAGAGTCTGTTAGAACATTGCTTCTCACACATAGAAATACAGTTAAGAGATTGCCTCTCAGACACAAAGATACAGTCGGAACGCTATCTTACTGAGACATAGATTCAGTGCCAGATGTGTGTGGATTCAGTTAGAACGTGTCCTCATAGAGGTACAGATTCTGTAAGAACTCTGCTTCCTGGAGATACTTGAACAATTAAATTATTGCCTCTCAAGGATATAGATCAAATGAGAACACTGCCTCCCTGAAATATAATTAAACGAGAACACTACCGCCCGAAAATATAGAGTATATTAGACCACTGCATGCATCCCGGAGATACAGATTAAATTGGAACACTGCTTCTCGGAGAAGTAGATTGAGTGTATAGCATGACTACCCGGACACTGCCTCCAGGAGATGTAGAGAGACAGAACGTCGCTTCCTAGAGAGGTAGATTACGTTACATCACTGTCTTCCTGAAGCAGTAATTTAGAGGGGTGCGGCCCCCCCCCCCCCCCCCCCCACACACACACATAGATTCAGTTGGAATGCCTTCCAGTGGAAGATAAGTAGTTAAAATGCCACCAAGGGGCCAGCACGTAAGTTAGAAAGCCATTGTTTAGTTTTATGATCATGACGATTCAGCCGACTACAGGGGCTCAATTCAGAGGCGTCACCGCTCAAGGAACAGAATTCTAGTTCTTATAAAAAGAATAAACAACAACAATCGGCTATTTACGTGCGATGTCTATGCGATTCACCAAACAATAACCAAATCTGTTGATGTTCAAATTGCTGATACAGCCAGGCTTCGTCCAAGGCGCCAAGTATTCTCCTTGATTTATTGCCCCCAGATTGAAAAGAAATAACAAATTGTAAAAAAAAAAATCAAATTAAAATAACTGAAAAGAAAACCAAAAAACTGCCACAAAATTGCGGGCAACTAGACCTTGCAGAATGGACAGCTAGTGTCCAGTAATGACTGCATGTACAGGGTCACTACCTTGTAGCCAGATTTCGAAAAAAAAAAAAAAAAAAAAAAAAAAAAGAAAAACCAATAAAGCCGGCTTGTCATCGATTCTACACGGTGAAACAACAACAACAACAACATCTAAGCATAGATTTTTTAGGACAAAGACGGGCGAAGTAGCCCCACAGACAGACAGGCAGACAGACAGTGGAGGGCAGTCAGGGGGGGGAAAGGGAAGGAAAAAAAACACCAGCTGAGTCAAAGAAGGCAACTTTTCTTTCTTTCTTTCTTTCTACGTACGCAGGCTGATACTCCTGCGGACGCTGCCTGTATAGACAGGCAGTGGAGTTTTGTGTGTATGACCGTTTTTTTATCCCGCCATTAAGGCAGCCATACTCCATCTTCGGGGAAAGTGCATGTTATGTGTAACGTGTCATCCATACCAACGGCCAAACTGGCCTTCTCTTCCGAAAGTTGGTGATGGGATTTGACGTGTGTGCAAGATGTTATGCGTGCGTTCACTCACGGAACCCCATTATAGTCTCATTCGAAGGACTGTATGGGGAATAATAGAGTCAGAACCAATGTTAACTCCGAGGGAAAAATCCCCCTGTACCGAAATTCGAACCCTCAAACCCCAGGATCACAAGTCCGGCGCTCTACCAACTGAGCTATTCCGGCCCCCAGAAGGCGACCAAGTAGAGGAACTGACTCTCATGCTAACCCAAAGCACTACGGAACAGCACAATGAAACACAGTCGGCGCATTCAGACACTGTCACTCAGGGAAAGGGTGTGACCTCTGATGGAGCAGCAGTCTGGGCATTTGGGTCGGTGGGGCTCAGCCCAAGTCTTCATGGTGCCTCCTGAGGTCTGCTTACCTGAAGAACCTAGTGACCTGTTCTTCAGTATGGCGTCTCAATGACTCCGCATGGAGTTAAGGGAGAAAAAGAAGAAGCAGAAGAGTTACTTGCAGTGACTGTATAGGCTTCTAGGCCTTCTGGTGACTCGAGGATTGCCACAAAGCAGAACGATCTGTGGCCCAGTGGAGAAAGTTGCGCAGTCTGGACTAAGGGACCTGCGTCAAAGAGATGATGGAGACCTGTTCAAGTACTCCAGTTCTTATAGAACAGGGAGTACTTTACAATGGGAAGGAAGAAATGCTGTCTGTGTGTCTGTCTGTGTGTCTGTCCGTGGTCAAAATGTGTTCCACTCGCTCCGGACAAGACTTCTGGGCCGTTCTTTCTGAAAATTTGTACGTATGTTCATTATGGGTCACGGATGATGCCCGATGTTTTATTTTACCAGAATAGCCGTTACTAACGGCTGTAACGGTCCAAAACGGTTTTTCTTCTTTATGGAATATCTCAGAAAGTACTTGGCGATTTATAAGCGGTTTGGACACGCGTATTCAAGATAAACTGGGAGTGCGTTTATATGCTTTGCATCTTGTTACTGCATGCTGTTACCCAACCAGTCTGACTCTTTTTTTTTTTCTACTTGAACTTTTCATGTTGTTTCGACGGAATTGCTGTTTCCTGTGCCCGTTACAACATGCTAGGTTCAGTCACGTCTACCTTTTTTCCCATCTGCTGTATACCGTTTGTATCTTTCAGCCTGTGTTCATCAAAGTCTGATTAAAAAAAGAATGTCAAGGGTTTTTTTTCCCGTAGTGTCCATTACGTGTTGTGTTCAGTCAGTACTGCTTGTTCTTTACTTTTCATTATAGAACGTGTATTGTTTAGACAGACCTACTCTTTTTAAAAGAAAACAACAACAAAACTTTATAGTGCGTATTTTTGAGCAAGCACCGGCCAGAGCGCGATGGCAGAAAACTGTCGACGCACTTTTTCAACCTTTTCTGTGCGTGTTGTTCAGCCAGATGTTCTTTTTCATACTTTCTACTACATGTAGTGTTCAGCCAAACATGCTTCGTTCTACTTTCTACTACATGGGTCGTTCAGCCAAACATGCTTCGTTCTACTTTCTACCATATGGGTCGTTCAGCTAAACATGCTTCGTTCTACTTTCTACTACATGCAGTGTTCAGCCGAACATGTTTCGTTCTAGTTTCTACTACATGCAGTGTTCAGCCGAACATGCTTCGTTCTACTTTCTACTACATGCAATGTTCAGCCAAACATGCTTCGTTCTACTTTCTTCTACATGCGTTGTTCAGCCAGATCTACTTTTTTCATGTCTTTTGGTTTGTTTTGTTTTTTAACAATATCCCCTACTCCCACCCCCTCACTTTTTACTGCATGTGTCTTTGTCTGTTTTTTGTTGTTGCATTTGTACATCAAACCTGCGTGTTTTTCATAACCCATTCCCCTTAAGTGCAACAAAACTCGGACACTTCTCTCAATCTTTTTCTTTCCTAATTGTTTGAGAAGGCCTGGAATTTTTTTTTCAGTTTTTTTTTTTTTTTTAATTTGATAACAAATGTCACATTAAAAATTTGTTCTGATTTTATGATAAACCTGATTAATTTCCTCAACCTTTTCTTATAGTTTTCCTAATGTAGGAGAAAACTACCTTTTTCCACCTGGTATGTTCATTTTTAGGCAGTTGCACATGTAGCTGGCTTACTTTATTGCGTTCTGCCCTCTCAGGTATACCATACCTTACATCCTATTGTGCTCTGCTCTCTCTGGTATACCATACCTTACATCCTATTGTGCTCTACTCTTTCTGGTATACCATACCTTACATCCTATTGTGCTCTACTCTTTAGGGTATAGCATACCTTACATCCTATTGTG
>CM065731.1:4562897-4567897 GCA_033310375.1 Conus canariensis
TTAGTTGAAAGTATTTCCGTTGAACTCATCAATCATGTAACATGGCGTGTGCACATTAAACGCCATGCATTCTGACTGGGGGGATTTGGGAAATTTGCATTTTGAAAAAAAGAACGCGTTAACCAGGTTTTTGCTGTTGTTGTTGTTGTCAAGAAATGGGGCTTTAGGGGACACTGTATTGGAGTATTCTTGTGCTTCTCTCTGCCACTGTCTCTGTCTCGCCTGTCTGTCTGTTCGTCTCTCTCTGTCTCTCTGTCTCTGTCTCTCTCTCTCTCTCTCTCTCTCTCCTCTCGTCTCTCTCTCTCTGTCTCTCTCTCTCTCTGTCTGTCTGTCTGTCTGTCTCTCTCTCTCTCTCTCTCTCTCTCTCTCTCTCTCTCTCTCTCCTCTCTCTCCCCCCCCCCGCACATCCCATTGTCCTTATTTCTCCTGAATCATCCAGTTTGTTATTGCCTTGTCAATCCATTTCTGTGTGATTTGAAAGCCTGCCAGTTCCTCCCGGGCCTGTGAGTGATGGACTGACGACGGGGGTTCGCCTGCCTTCAAGCCGTTACATTTGGAAAAAAATGATCGCTGACATAGGCATCAGTGTGCATTTTTCAATGGCCCGGCCTCCCAGTATGAAAGATGCGTCCGGTGTCCGCGATGGTGGTGATTCCAGGGAATTCAATTCACGTGATTGTAGAGAGATTTTTTTTTCTCCTCCTCCTTTCCCTCCACCCTCCCCGCCTTCCTTTTTGAAAAATCATTTCTGCCTACTTTCATTGCACGCGTGGGCATTGGTGCGTGCCTGCGTGCATCCGCGCGTGAGCGCCTGTGTTGACGTAATTATGGGTCTGCATGTAACGCGAATGCGTGTCTGGAACACATATTCTCAACATTCTGAATGTGGGTCTTGCACCCTTTAACTTTGAGTGTTTGGTCCTATCAGAGATGCTGTGTGTTTGTAGTGTCCTTGACCTGAGTCGTTCAGGTTTCAAAATGCCTGAACCCATCTGCGGAGTTCTTCACCATATAACCCGTAAGTTATAATTCCGAGAACAACAGTTCAGTTGGGATCCTGGAAACCAGACACTGATTTGGAATCTGCAAACAAGACGTTCAGATCCTGAAGACGGTTAAAAGTCTTGATGGGAATTGTGTCGTCCGCAGTCTGATTCTGAAGACGAGCAAATCAAAGCTGGTGCTAGAAAAAAACAAAGCTGAATCTGACAGTCAACGTAAAAAAGGATTCAGAAACCGACAATAAACTCAGAATCTGACAACTGACGCCGAGTTTCTGAGGTTCCAAGTCAGAATTCAGCAGCTGTAGGTATGATTCCAGTCAGCAAAGTCTGAAATGTGGTTTCGCCTGGTAAAGGTTAGCGACACACAGTGGAAGTTGTCACTGTTGGTACCATGAGTTACAGCACCGATGTTGATTCCAGCCACGCGTTGGCAGTGTCAGTTGGTGCTATGTGTTTGGGAGCTCCTTCTGTGGTGTGGTCAGCCAGCCGTACTTTCTCCGTGCAAATGTCTGCTCACAACCAGTTTCCCTTCGCAGCTTGAGTGTTTAAGCGGATGGTGATACCTGCATCAGAGCTGATAGGACTCCAGTTTCCCCTGTAGAGAAGCCGGGGGCTGTTTCACGAAATTTGTATTCCGATCCTCTGGAAATGTTGTGCTTCCACTTTTCCTTGGGAGTCTTATTCCCCACCTTTTATTTATTGTCAGGAGAACGTTAGGTTGTCAAACTATACACCCTTTTCCAGAGCGAATTTAAGCTGTCCATTTTGCAGTGCGTATTTGTCAGTGCACTGGCCGACCATTGTGTACTGTTTATAGGTCAGATGACCTTTCGAGCGCGCGCATGTGCGGGCGTGTGTATGTATATATGTGTGTGTGTGTGTGTGTGTGTGTGTTGTGTGTGTGTGTGTGTGTGTGTGTCTTTGTCTGTCTGTTTGTCTGTGACTTAAATGAATTTACTGGCACGCAGAACGATGTAGTTAATAAAATGACATGAAGAACAATTTAGTATTGCTTATTGCAGTTGAGTTTAGTGTATGACTGGGGGGGGGGGGGGTGGAGGTCTGGCAGGAAGGTGGTACTTGAATTGAAGCTGAATACACTGACATGAAGTAATATTGTACGTAAATAATGTATCCCACTTCAGTGTGTTTGGGGGAACGTAAAGCTGAATGCAGTGATGTGTAGAACAATATCGTTGGCACTGAATGTAGTCAAGAACAGTGCGTTTGAGGGGAGCTAAGGCCGAATGCGATAATACGTAGAGTAATGTCGTAAGTACTGAATGTAGCCAACTTCAGCGTGCTTTGGGGGAACTAAAGATGAACGCACTGATATGTAGAACACTGTAGTATGTATTTAATGTAGCCCAGGTTAACGTGCTTTGGGGAGTTCATGCTAAATGCACTGATACGTAAACCAACGTGGTAACGGTTGAATTTTAACTCAATTCAGTGTGTACTGGAGAGGGGGGAGGGGTGCGATGGGGGCTGAAGCTGAAACACCATAGTATATGCTGAATACAGCCCAGTTCGTTGCGTGCTAGACGGGGTAGAGTGTTCACGTTCAACGCACTGGTCACGTAGAACAGTGCGGCACTTGCTGAATGTAGCTCAGTTCACTGTGTGTTCGGAAATGAGAGGGACAAAGTGGAATACAGTGCCACTTAACAATAATGCGATGTGTGTTGAATGTAGCCTAGGTCATTGCGTGTAAGGGGGCTAGAGTGGAATACATCGACACGTACGATAATGTAATGTATGGTAAATGCAGCCCAGTTTGTTGCGTGTCGGGCGGGGAGGGGAGCCAACGTGGAATGCACTGACACGTGCAATACTGTGTAATGTGTGGGCGAATGTATATACCATTTCATTGCGTGCTGGACTGGGAAAATTGGTCAAGTTCAACGCACTGGTCACGTAGAACAGTGCGGCACGTGCTGAATGTAGCTCAGTTCATTGTGTGTTCGGAGATGAGAGGGATCAAGTGGAAGACACTGCCAGCTTACAATAATTGAAGGTGTGCTGACTGTAACCTAGTTCATCGCGTGTAGGGCGGGGAAGGGGGGCTAGAGTGGACTACACTGGACACGTACGTTAATGCAATGCATGGTAAATGCAGCCCAGTTTGTTGCGTGTCGGGCGTGGAGGGGAGCCAAAGTGGAATGCACTGACACGCACAATAATGAAATGTGTGGCGAAGGGCAGTCCATTTCATTGCGTGGTAGGCGGGGACGTGACCAACGTGGAAAGCACTGACACGTGCGATGATGTGATGTGTCGTGAATGTATCCCAGTTCGTTGCGGGCTTGGCGTGGAGGAGGGGGAGCCAAAGTGGAATGCTGCGACATGTACAGTAATGTAACAGTGTGCTGAATATGGCCTAGTTCATTGCGTATTAGGCGGGGAGGGAGGGGGGCTAAAGTGGAATGCGCCGACACGTACACTACTGTAATAACGTACTGTAGGTAGCCTAGTTCATTACGCAGAGTGGAATGCACGGACGCGCACCTTGCTCAGGCTATTCCGGGATTAAGACTGTGCCGACTGGAAATCGCTCCAGTTACTTATTTCCTTTTACTCTGCTGTCATTCCTTTCTCTTTCTGTCTCAGTCTCTGCTGCCTCTGTCGGTCTCTGTCTCTCTGTCCCTCTCTCTCTCTCTCTCTCTCTCTCTCTCTCTCTCTCTCTCTCTCTCTGTCCGCGGTGCATGTATCTGTGTCTGTGTTTCTGTGTGAGTTTCTTCTCTCTCTCTCTCTCTCTCTCTCTCTCTCTCTCTCTCTCTCTCTCTCTCTCTCTCTCCATAAAGGAAATTGCATTGGCCGATATCAAATTGACATTAACTACGTTTGCTCTCTTCGCTCTGTCTCTCTCCGTCAGTACGTCTAAGTACGTGACCTCTGTCTCTGTTTGTATATGTCTGCCTGCCTCTTCCCCCATCCCCACTTCTCCCGCTCCAGCACACACACACAGGCACGCACGCGCGCGTGCGCACGCACGCACGCACGCACGCACCCACCACCCACACACTCACACACACACACACACACACACACACACACCATCCAATTCACGCCATCTCTTTAGGCAATTTTCAGATCTCTTTACTTCAACAGAAAGGGACCCTGTGCAGCAGTCAGTTCTCCAATGATTGAAATAAACAGTAATCTGGAACATCAGAGCAAGACAATATTCATGACATAGCGAAGGAAATCGAGAGAGAGAGAGAGAGAGAGACAGACAGACAGACAGACAGACAGACAGACAGACAGAGAAAGAGACAGACAGACAGACAGACAGACAGACAGAGACAGACAGACAGACAGAGAAATATCTACAGAGAATCGAGTGAAATATTTTGTATATTCATATCAGAACTTCAAAACCTTTATGGATAAAAGAGGACCAGCACGGTAAACAGAGAACTGGTTGTTCTGTGTTCAATCCCAGAGCGGATAATACGGAACAGATGAAGAAAAAAACGGTTCACATAATTATTAATCTGCATCTGCACCTTGTAATCGAGCTTACATCACCGCATACCTTGCTCATTTCAACACGAATGTGTACAGGCATTTAGGCTTGCAGGGTGTTGCACCTTTATGGGAAACCAAACAATTAAGAAGCCATTCATGAAGGTATTTATCTTCTGAACGCTCACTGCTTGTTCAGCGTCTACTTTGCTTCGTATTTACCACGTTGATCCTTCCAAAAGTCTCTTTCTCGATAACCGCCTTGGTCTCCCGTGTCCGGGGAATTTGGGGTGTTCCAGCTAGATTTTGTTCTAGATTTATTGACCTGCCCTCAAGGTCACACTGGACATTGTCGGAGCTTTCTTTCTTTTTTATTATTATTATTTTTTTCTTTTACTTGGAAAGGAACTCCAACAATGACATCCATCCCTGACAGTCTGCGAATTTACAAACACGTGTATTTGACACCAGCCAGCCTTCACACCACGCAGGGTTTCCCAAATAGTCCCCCATTCCTTGTATCTGAGT
>CM065731.1:4572897-4577897 GCA_033310375.1 Conus canariensis
CGAGGGGAGAAAGAGATAGGGAGAAAGAGAGAGAGAGAGAGAGAGGAGTTTTAGGGTGGGGACAGGCAGTGGGGAAGGAGGTTATGTTGTTTTTGGAGATAAGTTTAGTGTTTCTTAGGATTTTTTTGGATTTTTTTTTAGCTTATTACTTGAAATATGGGCTATGTAAATGTCCATCATCATCATCGTCACCATAATCATCATCATCATTATCATCGTTATAATAACTGTAATTACTGTTGTGATTATCATCGTAATCATCATTATTATCATCATCATCATTATTATTATCATCATCATCATTATTATCATCATCATTATTATCATTATCATTACTATTACCATTTAGGGATGGAGGCTATACTGTCACACCAAAGGGGTCTGCCGTAGGGTGGAACAGACCGGTCTTTTACTAGCAGACTGTGTTTGGTCTCCATTGTTCCAGAAAGTGCCTTCCGATACCAGAGGTTGCAGTAACAAGGACTTGATCAGAACTCGGGATCTGGGCGCAACACTGTACACATACTTGCCGTTTTTTTTTTTGTTTTTGTTGTTGTTGGTTTGTTTTTGTTTTTTGCGTACGCAGACTGATACTCCTGTGGACACTCCCTGTATAGACAGGCAGGGATTAATCCCATCTACCCAACAAAGGGAGTGGAGTTTTGTGTATAGGACCGTTTTTTTATCCCGCCATTAAGGCAGCCATACTCCAACTTCGGGGAAGGTGCATGCTATGTGTAACGTGTCATCCATACCAGTGGACAAACTGGCCTTCTCTTCCGAAAGTTGGTGATGGGATTTGACGTGTGTGCAGGATGTTATGCGTGCGTTCACACATGGAACCTCGGTTTATAGTCTCATTCGAAAGACTGCAATGGAAATGGAGTCAGAACCAATGTTAACTCCGAGGGAAAAATTCCCCTGTACCGAAACGGCCCAGTGGAGATTCGAACCCGCAACCCCAAGATTACGAGTCCGGCGCTCTACCGACCGAGCTATTCCAGCCCCACTTGTCGTTTGAAGGTTCCGCATTGGCGAGTCTGCAGTGTGTCCCTGCGGTACAGCCCCACTGACAGTGGAACACTTCCTACAAGACTGTCCAACACACCATAACCTGAGAGCAGAGACCTGGCCTGCTGACCAACCAATGAGGGAGAAACTCTACGGATCTCTTGAGGGCCTCCGCCGGACGGCAGCCTTCGTCAGTGCATCTGGGGTTCCTGTCTGAGCGAACGACGAAGAAGAAGAAGTTTGAAATGCTGGAAGCTCAGTCTTTTGGTAGACGACACCACAATGCATCTGTACCGGCACACATTGAAATCAGTCTTGGCGAGCGCCTACTGACGCAGGGCCTTTTGTTGTGTGCGGTGCTAAACAACGTTGACGTGAGCTCGTCGACATGCACCGTCAGCTTTGTTTTCAGGCAGTTGTGTATGGTGGTGTTTTCCTTGGCCTTTTCTAACGTTGCCGTGCATGGCGTTGTGTTGTGTTTGATTGTGTTGTGTTGTATCGTGTTGGATTGTGTTGTGTTGTGTTGTTCTTGTGTTGTGTTGTGTTGAGTTTTGCTCTCCTTACAGTGTATTGCCAAGCATGGCCGTATTCTCCTTGAAAGTGCGCAGCGCCACCTGCAGACTCTGTAAGTAGGAATATGCCCTTCCCGAAGATGGCGTATGGCTGCCTTAATGGCGGGATGAAAAAAAAACGGTCATACACACAAAACTCCACTCCCTTTCTTGGGTAGATGGGATTAATACTTGCCTGTCCATATAGGGAGTGTCCGCAAGAGTATCAGCCTGTGTACGCAGAAGACGAAGAAGAAGAAGGAATACCCCGTGTTCACCATCAAAGACCGAGCATTTAGTTAGTAGTCAAGGACACCCGCAACCCATGGCCTTTGTTATAGCACTCCGAAGGTCCTACCCCTGAATACTGAATACGTCATCTGGACGTGTAGTGCACAGTCGGTGACTACGAAGGTGGTGGTTTTAGGTGGAGATGAGGCTGTGAATGGGAGATGACGATGGGGGGATGGGAAGGGTGGATTTCGAAACGGGAACACGGGCTCAAAAATCCTCCAACCCTCGAAAGGCCTTAAATATGAGAAAAGACATTTTGGGGGGGGGGGGGAGAGAGAGAGAGAGAGAGAGAGAGAGAGAGAGAGAGAGAGAAGAGACTTCTATTTAGTTATGCCAAGGAATGGGAGGGAGAGAGAGAGGAGAGAGAGACAGAGAGACAGAGGGGAGAGAGAGAGAGAATATACAGTACGGCCGTCGACCTGTCTCTCCCCCACCCCCTCCCTACCCAGACAGACAAACAGACAGACAGAGATTATTTTCATCTAGAAATGATTTCCCCTACGCTTAGTTGCGGGCATGTTGACTGGGACCAAACAGGAAGACAGCAATGGGATGTCGGCTGCTAAACGTCTCGGTCAACCACAGTCCCAGACAGACGCCATACACACCATTCCAGTCCCAGACAGACGCCATACACACCATTCCCTTACAACAACGTGGGCACACAACGAGCACCACGTGCGCGCGTGCGCAAGGAAACACGCTCAAACACAATCACTCTCGAGCATCCAGCGTACTTCTGGGGGAAGATTGTGGTTCGTTGACGGGCGCGTAAGAAATGGCCGAAGGCGGGGTCCGTCGGTGTCTGTGTCTGAACAGTCTGGGTAGTTATCTGGCAAGATGGAACAGATCTCCTCTTTGTTGCTGCTTCGTGATTTTTTTTCCCGGTATGGGTACCCCCGCGCCTCACTCGCCCCCCCCCCTCCCCCCACAGTCCTTCATCCGTACCCCCTTTTCCAGCCCTTACGTTCCCCTCCCCTCCCCCACACACTCACTCCCAGAAAGTTTCCATGTGTGCCTTCCGTTTCGTCTTTGGTGAGCTGTTCAGGAGAAGGTGTAGGATTTGGAAACCAGACGGATGGGAGGGTGCAGGACGTGATCAGCTGCCGGCGGTGACTGTGTGTGTGTGTGTGTGTGTGTGTGTGTGTTTTACCCTCTGGTCCTCCCTTCCGCATCACGCTCACCTCCCACCTCCCACCCTCTTCACTTTCGCCAAGAAGGCCGGAACAAATTATTTTTTTCCAGCCTCTTGGTTCGACGCTCTCTCTCTCTCTCTCTCTCTCTCTCTCTCTCTCTCTCTCTCTCTCTCTCTCTCTCTCTCTCTTCGATTCCATCTCTCAGTGTATGTGTATCTAATTGTACGTGGACACACATATGCAAAGAGAGACAGACAGACAAACCGAAAAAGAGGGAGAGAGATAGAGAGAGAGGGGGGGGGGGGAGGGGAGGGAGGGATAGATTCAGGTTAGCAGACTTGCTTCGAAACTATTACCCCGTAATTGTAGAAACTGCTTGTGTGTTATCTTCCGTTGCAGGCACAGAGTGTTGTCAGGCAGTAAATAGATTGATGGATCTGCTAGAACCCATTGCCATCATAACGGTTGCTCCCTTGGCTTGTGTGTGTGTGTGTGTGTGTGTGTGTGTGTGTGTGTGTGTGTGTGTGTGGTGTGTGTGTGTGTGTTGCGGTGATGGCTAGGGGAGGGGGGGGGGTGTCTTTTGCCATCTTTTGACTTGTGTAAATGGTCTTTAGCATGGCATGCGCAGTCGGATGAACATTAAGCAATATCAAGAGAAATCGCCACAAACTCTTTAAATCTGAGTGCTTAAACAGAAAAAGTCTTGAATAACGAGTTAGACTTTAAAGAAACAAAGTCAAAAATGTTCAATTAAAAAAAGTCAAGTCCATTAAAAGAGGGACCCACTAACAGCTCAGAGGGGTTTTTTTTGCGGAGAGATTTAAGTGTGTGGACTGTCTCGGCTGCCGTTTAGTATAGGGTTGTCCCAATATGGTGACTTGTTATTGTCGGGGATCTGCACGTTAAGGTTTCTTCCCGTTTAAGACCCGATGTGAATAGGGCTCGGTACCCTTTTCCACGTGTCGTCCAATGCCGCTCGCAGGTAGAAAGGTACTGGGCCCCTAAAGGTACCGGGTCCCGGTAGCACTATCCCGATCTTTTCCCATCTTGCTGAAATGCATGCACTTGATGTTTCCTATCAATACTAACACAGTCAAATTCCAAGTTCGTTGACGCTACCGATCTCCCCCTACACGAAGACACTTGAGTTCTCCGACCATTTACAAAAAGGGCAACGATGCAACCGTTTTTTTTTTTTGTTGTTGTTTTTTTTGTAGTCAGGGTTCTAGCGCTAACACCTCCTGAAAGAGGAAGAGGCAGGGTCTTGGAGGGGAGGGGGCGGGGTGGCTGGGCCACGGACAGATCAAAGGAGATGCAGGATAGATAGCCTGTGTGACGTTCTGATGAAGGCTTTTGAGGTAGGAGAGGACATCAGAGAACAGATACCTTGCCTTGGGCAGGAGTTAGGCGGAGCGCAGGAGGTCAGTGGTAACTGCACGTTGGCAACAGACAGAACACCGTGTCCCCAGGCGGATCGATTCATCTTGTAGAAAATGGAGGAAGAAGGGGGGGGGGTGGAGGGAGGGAGGGCCCGGGGGGGGAGGGTAGAGAAGGGGTGGGTGGTAGAGGTGGGGGCGATGTAAACGCTTGCAAAAGGTCCAGACTGCCTCCAGACGGCATTACTCTTATCATGTCGGGGAACACGGAGGACATGGACCGGAAGACGATCATCATAGCCACTCCGTGGTAGTTTCATATAAGAAAAAAAAAGGACCAGAAAAGGATGAGGGAAGGAGGTGGGGTGGGTGGGTGGGGTGGGGTGGGGTGGAGTGGTGGGGTGGGATGGGACGCTAGTTCGGAGGTGCGCACAGACAACTCAAATTTGCGCAACAAATGATTTGTCAGTCAACTTGCCAGACATGTCGTTATCTCTCTGTCTCTCTCTGTCTCAGTCTGACTGTCTGTCTCTCTGTTTGTCTCTCTCTCTCTCTGTCTCTCTCTCTCTGTCTGTCTGTCTGTCTGTCTCTCGCCCTTCTCTCTCTCTCTCTCTCTGTCTGTCTGTCTCTCT
>CM065731.1:4582897-4595397 GCA_033310375.1 Conus canariensis
GAAATCTGCGTTGGAACACTGTTTTTATTCTGAGTTTGTTTTTGTTTTGTTTTTCCCGCTGGAAGCAGTCCGAGGTTCTTGAAGAAAAATTAAAAAAAAATAACAGATAATGAATGAGATATTGACCTCAGCTGCACTGGAAAGCCAGACAGTCTTTTAATCTGATTCGCAGGAGAAAATATCTTTAAAAGAACTAGAAGTATCGCAAGACTTTGTTCTGTGGTATTTCAAAAGACTGCATTCTGAGACACGACTCGACAGCAGTTCTCTAACTTGGCATTACCAAACTGTGACCAACAGGAGAAGCCCTCGTAGCGTTTTCATAGTTCTCAGCGACTGAAAAGTTGTTTTTTATGCAGCTTTCTTTTTTGTTGTTGTTGGTACATTCAACAGGCAGGTTCTTGCGCCGCTGTCATTCAACTTCGGCGTAAAGGTTATATTTTCAACCCCCTGAAATAATGCTCTCTTTCAGGCAAATATCATGTCGCCAGATTTATACCTTATAAAAAAACAACAACAACAACATTGATGTGGATACATTTGACGAAAGGACATCTATGTCTGGTTTTTATTTTTTTTCGTGTCTAACTTTTGCCAAAAATCGTGACGGTTTGCCAATGAGGTACGACTCAGCATCGTAAAATGGGAAAGAATCCCCTTGACTCCCCGTCGCAGAGTTCGGCAACGGCAATGGCAAATCTCTGTGGACATGCAAAGGAAAAGAAAAGAACAAATAAATAAATGAACAGTGAGGTTGAAATAGTAGGAGGGGCAAGAGGGAGGGAGGGGCAAGGGAGGGGCTGCGAAGAAGAAGAAGAAGAAGAAGCAGAGCCTCAGCAATCACACCTTTGAGTTTGCTTCCTCTCTTCTTTTTTCCGGTCTTTCTCGTCTTCGTTGAACTAAAAAGAAAGAAAAAAAGAAACGAAAAGAAAAAGAAACGAAAAGAAAACAGAGAGAGAGAGAGAGAGAGAGAGAGAGAGAGAGAGAGAGAAAAGCAGAAAGCAATAACCTCCCCTAGTCGTCATATGCCTCTGCAAGACATTCATGGCACCCTTTTTTTTTTCTTTCACGTAGAGAACAAAGGCATAGTTAGCTGACACTGTTCTGCTCACAAGTTGACAGCCACTCGTAAACTCTCTTTTATTCTTCTTTTTTTTCTTCTTTTTTTTTCTACTATGAACTATCATGCACAAATAATGGAAGGCCGCGCGGATCGTATTACTGGGTCTGCAATCCTTCAGAAAACGAAGACAAACAAGCAGATCAACAAGAAACAAAACTAACAATAACAAAAAAAAACCCAGCACCAAACGGCAAGGAAGGGGAGGAGAGGCAAATGTCATCATTGCCGCATTTCACCCCCTGCTTCAGCACGGCATTTCCCGGTTTTTATCAAACCAATTTGGACTTCCGTGCAGCAGAAAATGGGGGATTGAATATGCCGGCTTTGTAGCGGCCTGCTATGTCGCCCCTGCTAGAGGGACGTCATTGACTTTGTGTGTCACAGAATGCAGAGCAACAAGTCCGTGTGTGTGTGTGTGTGTGTGTGTGTGTGTGTGTGTGTGTGTGTGTGTGGTGTGTGTGTGTGCGTGTGTGCGTGCGTGCGTGCGTGCGTGTGTGTGAGGGAGAGAGAGAGAGAGAGAGACAGAGAAAGAAAGAAAGAGAGAGAGAGAGACAGAGACAGAGAAAGAAAGAGAGAGACAGAGAGAGAGAGAGAATGTGTCGGAGAGAAAGAGAGCGAGCATGAAAGAAACAAAGTGACTAATACGAGAGAGAGAGTGAGTGTAAGAGAGTGAGTGAGTAACTTGATCGAATGAGTGAGAAAGAAAGAGAGGGAGGGAGACTAAGTGAGAAAGTGCCTATAATTGTGTGTGTGAGAGAGAGAGAGAGACAGAGACAGACAGACAGACAGACAGACAGACAGGCGGACAAACAAACAGATGTTCATCACCGGCCTCACCGGGGGCAAAAAAACTGGGAACCAATTCGATGAGGTTGTTAGCCCGTTCGCCACACGTGCGTTCAGAGGGCAGCCGTTCCATTATCAAGGCCGAAGCAGCGTTCCTTCGGTGTCACGTCCTTTGTGAAGCGAGTCGCTCGCCATTCATTGAGCGCACACTTGGCGGAGAGAAGACAAGAGAAACCCGGGGAACAAACAAGTGGAAGAAAAGAAAAGATGAAAGAAAACCATGTGTCTTTTGTTGTTGTTGTTTGGGTTTTTTTACGGCCGTACGGGTTGAGCGGAAAAGTTCTAGGGTGTTTTCTGAAGAGAAAGAACATGCATTTTTCTTATACTTCGATTTTAAGGCATAGATGAGAGAGAGATGAGAGAGAGAGAGAGAGAGAAGAGAAGAGAGAGAGAGAGAGAGAGAGAGAGAGAGAGAGAGAGAGAGAGACGTTTGCTGTTGTTTCTGTCTGCATTTTTTTTTCTGTTCTAGTTATGTTCGCTTTCTTTCTGTTTATTCTGTAGCCCAGAGACAATGTGTTGTTGACCTGATAGTTTCGCCTATAAAACGAAGAATAAGAGAATGCGAGGAGAAAGTGAACTGTTAAATGACAATTGGGATCTCTCTCTCTCTCTCTCTCTCTCTCTCTCTCTCTCTCTCTCTCTCTCTCTCTCTCTCTCTCTCTCTCGTCTGGTGTTCTCTTTGTCAGTTATTGTCGAGAGAACGGAAGTGATGAGTGCAGGCACGGAAGGATTATGGGAAAATGATGGCGTCTCTTCCGGATTGTCCCTCTTGGACCTGTCTTTCTTGGTTAACGTCGATCGTGCAGATGTCTGTGGTGTGTGTGTGTGTGTGTGTGTGTGTGTGTGTGTGTGTGTGTGTGTGTGTGTGTGTGTGTGTGTGCGTCCGTGCGTGCGTCCGTGCGTGCGTCCGTGATGACTATGATCTCTTTTGACCTTTTTCGCTTGCTAACATAGATGTCGCGCCCGCACGTGTCAATGTGCGTGCGCTTGCGTGCATGCGTGTGCGTGTTTGCATGCGTGTGTGTGTGCGCGCGTGCGTGTGTGTGTGTGTGTGTGTGTGTGTGTGTGTGTGTGTGTGTGTTACTGCGTGCTCGCGTATATTTATTTGGTGTGTGTTGTGTTGTGTTGTGTTGTGTTGTGTTGTGTTGTTTTGTTGTTGTTGTTGTGTTGTGTGTTGTGTGTGTGTGTGTGTGTGTGTGTGTGTGTGTGTGTGTGTGTGTGCGTGTGTGTGAAGGGGGAGAGGGTGGGGTTCAACCAGACAGCATCCAAACATCGAACATTTTCTTTTTTAATGCAACAGAAAGTTGTGATAAAAAGAGAGAAAGTATTGTTTGAGAGTAAACATATACACGACCCCGTTGAAAAACAAAGCAACGTTTACATTTATGAAAGGATTTTTTGCCCTATCATGGTTTCTGTTTTTGTTTCCTTTTTTTTTTTTTTTTTTGCTACTTGATAAATATAATTCTTTGGTAAGGGAAAAAAAAGCCCCGCTGGAAATAAGTTTGTGGATTGGTTTTTAGGATGTTGATGTTTTCTCCCTTTTGTCTTTATAACACAGCGCGCTTTGCCGAGAGAGACGCATGGGCGTCTGTTTGGGCTAAATAGGACTCTTAGAATTGACACAATGATTCTGATTTCCCTGATTTACACGGGGGAGAGAAATGTTCTGTTGTTGTTGTTGTTTTTTCTTGTAAGAGAAAATATTTCAGGATGGTATATTTGTAGAGAAAATGTATGTGTTGGAGTGTTTAGAATTTTCTCATTTTTTGTCGATTTTTTAGCATTTCGAGTCGTAGTGTTTAGGTCGAGCCGCAGTTTTTTTTTTCATTATGTTTTAAAATACGCTTCGCAAATGTTTGGAAATGTTTCTGCGATGTCTTTTCTTGAGAGAGAGGGGACAGAAAGAGAGAGAGAGAGAGAGAGAGAGAGAGAGAGAGAGAGAGAGAGAGAGAGAGAGAGAGAGAGAGAGATTCGTGCTATGTCTACATCTTGCCCCAGTGTTATTTCTCTGATGTGCGTTTCGAGTGTCACAGACAGTTCCATCATATTTCATTTCTCAAATGTTTTTCCACAGTTCCTTGGTCCTTTAAAAGTGTGCTTAAAATCATGACGCAGTATTCTTTTCTTCCAATGTACAGAGAAACACATATCTTCTGTTGAGAAAACAAATGTCATATGAAAAAATGAAACTGTTTTAATCTTAACAAGATGCAAAGCATATATTCGCACTCCCAGTTTATCTTGAATACGCGTGAGGTATTCCATAAAGAGGAAAAGCCGTTTTGGGCCGTTATAGCCGTTAGTAACGGCTATTCTGGTAAACATCGGCCATAATCTGTGACCCATAATGAACATACCTACAAATTTTCAGAAAGATCGGCCAAGTACTTTCTGAGATATTCCACAAAGAAGAAAAACCGCCATGGGCCGTTATAGCCGTTAGTAACGGATATAACGGTAAAAATAAAACATCGGGCATCATCCGTTACCCGTAATGAACATACCTACAAATTTTCAGAAAGATCAGCCTAGTTGTTTTGTCTGGAGCGAGTGGAACACATTTTGACCACGGACAGACAGACAGACATACACACACAAAACACAGACAGCATTTCTTCGTTCCCATTCTAAAGCACTCCCTGTTCTATAAGAACTGGGAGTACAAAAAGTTAAAGGTACCATAATCGCTAAGAGCATGTAGAACATTGCTTCGTATCGATACACTTAACAAATGAAAATGAGACTCTAAAAGTCGTAATAAACATGTTTGGTTCGGGGTATTTGTGTTTATATAATGATAATGAGATGATGACAGTACGTATGATCATGCTGTTGCGCTTGATGATAATGATTGTAATAATGATGATGATAATACAGAAGACGAAGAAGAACAAGAACAAGAGCAAGGACAAGAAGAACTTTTAATGCTTATCTAACACTGATGGTTTGTTTAGCTGGTATTGACGGTGTTAGTGTAGCCGTTGCCATTGTTCTTTGAATCCCTTCTTGTCCTTAGAGCCTGAAAGTAAGAATGACGGGAACGGGTTCATTCTTTGTTGTTGTTGTTTTTTTTTCTCCTTTTCTTTAAGGGTGGAATGGGGGAAAGGAGAGGTGTTGACCAATTTTTTTGGCTGTGACATTGGAAAGTCAGTGAATCACTGTCTGTAGGTCACTGGAAAGACAACATGGCGGCGAGAATGAGATATCGATCGTCCGAAGGATGAAAACAGCTTTATCACATGATCGAACACGGGTTACAAGTTTTCAATGTTGACGTAAACGAACCAGATAATCGAATTTTGACGGCAGTCATGAAAGTCGCAACAGTGGCTGTCCTATTCGTGTTCCTTCCCTTCCCTGAACATTTCCGTCCGTTACAAGAGTGGCATGATGTCGCCTCATGATCTGGTTCGTCTGAAGTGGGAGGTGGAGGTGGGGGGGCGGGGGGGGGGGGGGGGGGGGGGGTGCTAAGAGGAGTGAGGAGGGCAGGAGTCGAATGTGGAGAAAAGATTCACAGTGAAAAGAAGTCAAGGACAAAAATAACTCAAATTGGTCGTCTAACGAAAACGGTCGAGGGGAAACCGTCGCAGTTACCTTGTGTGTTCAGCCCTAGAGAAGGGTGAGGTGAATAACAAATCGTTGAACGTTTGTTGACTTCTACGTACAAAAAAGCAAGCACGAAGAGCTACACGCGCTTAATACGTCGAGCGGAGGACTAGTACAGACATACGTGACCCCACACAAATGACTGTTGTGGGCGGTCAGTCAGTATTGTCGCCAGGCTACTGAGACTGATCCTGCCACGATGTTGTGCGGCGGTCAGTCAGTATTGTCGCCAGGCTACTGAGACTGATCCTGCCACGATGTTGTGCGGCGGTCAGTCAGTATTGTCGCCAGGCTACTGAGACTGATCCTGCCACGATGTTGTGCGGCGGTCAGTCAGTATTGTCGCCAGGCTACTGAGACTGATCCTGCCACGATGTTGTGCGGCGGTCAGTCAGTATTGTCGCCAGGCTACTGAGACTGATCCTGCCACGAACAAAGTCTCTTTTAGTGCCAGCAGGCTTTCGTGCTGCCATCGTTTTTCATGTGAACTGAGTGTACCCTGTTCGCATGAAAATCTTCAGGGGGGAGAACAAGCAAGCGAGAGAGAGAGAGAGAGAGAGAGAGAGAGAGAGAGAGAGAGAGAATACGAATAATACGAACAGGATTTTATTCAGTGTAGGCCAAAGCCGTAACTGAAGGTGGGGGAAGGGGGGGGGGGGATTACACCTATATCAAAGGATTCACAGGTATGACAAGAACTGTTTCAGTTGTAATCTGACCTGTGTATGACATTTCTCACTTACTTCCCTAAGACGTGTTAACAATTAAACAACTTTCAGACGCGAACATGCGAGAAAGGTTGCTGCACGTAATGCTTTCGAAGCTTCATAGATGCATGCTGCCAGTGTGGCTTCATTTCTGGCCGACAACAGCAGACTGAATCGAAGGGTACACGAATTATGCAATATTTAGGTTGGATTAGTTGAGAGAGAGAGAGAGAGAGAGAGAGAGAGAGAGAGAGAGAGAGAGAGAGAGAGAGAGAGAGAACAAATGGCACAAGAAGAAGGGTACTCAGGAGAGTGTAGACCTCCGTCAAGATGGAACGGATCCCGGATCTGCCCTTTGATTCGAATCCGCGCCACAGATCCTGATCAAAATAGGGTCCGTCCCGGCGGGCACATTCCATTTTTCCCACCACGTTTCCCTCAGACATCGGTTGAACCGTGTTGTCGTCATCTTGTCGACAAAAAAAAAGAAACAAACCACCAAGCCCAATAACGACGGGTAAACGCAATATCCCTTTCGCAGAGGTAACGAACCAGGTAATGGGATGTTTGACAGGGGATCGTGAATTTCTAGACATCGCCTACCCTATAGCCCTTCTGGCCGGTATTGGAGGGCTGTGAGGTCGACACATGATTCTGGTCCTCTGGGGCGAGAGAGATGAGAGTGGGGGAGGGCGGGGGGGGGGGGAGGAGAAGGAGGGGGGAGGAGAAGAGCAAGGAGAAAGGGGAACGAAGTTTTGTTTGTTTGTTTCTTTCTTTCTTTGAGGAGATGGAGGAATGGGGCTTGGGGGGGGGGGGGAGGGAAAAGAGACAGAAAGGAGGGAAACTGTGTGGCTGTTGGGAAGGGGAGAGGGGGAGGGGGGGTGTCCAGGCTCAGATGTGCTTTGGAGTGCATCTATAATGATGTCCAGAAACGTGAACGAAGTCAGAAAACGAGTGAGGGAAGTGACGGATACGCGTTGAAAGCCCAGTGTTTGCCAGGTGTTAGAAAAGAAAGAAAGAGAGAAAAAGGGCGGGTTGGGAGAAGAAGAAAAAGAAAAAGAAAACATTGGAGGAACTGTAAAGACTGGTAACTGGCCGTATACTCATTGATCTACTGTTCCTCGGGTTTTAAGGACGAGTGCCGATGCTGTGTGAATCCCAGCTATTGCTTAGAATTGCCGTTCGTGAAAAGTCCGTCTGATGTTTTTCTTTTTGACCAGATTCCCCCCCCCCCTCCCCCCCCGTGTGTTAGTTCTTCCCTGTAGCTAAGCATCCTTGTGTTGCCTTACATGTTCAGGACTTGTTATCTAACCGTCGTCGATCTGTCTCCAGTTATGAACATCGAGCTAATATTCATTGGCTCTATCTGTGTCTGTGCGTTTTCTTTTTATTTTCATGTTCTTTTACATTATTTCATTTCATTCGAATAAAAATGGCATGGAGCATCGGAAAAATACGAACTAGTTTGTTTATTTGTCTTTGAACTCAGAATAGCTTCTATTCATTCATATTTCTTATGCTGCCCTATTTTCCCCATTTCCAGTACCTGTTTTTTTTTATCACAATTTTTAAGGCTCAGAAAAAGGATGAAAAGGTTAACTGTCATCTTGGCCCAAATCCATTTAGGAACACGACCAAATGAAGTCCATTTAGGAACACGACCAAATGAAGTCCATTTAGGAATACGACCAAATGAAGTCCATTTAGGAACACGACCAAATGAAGTCGGAGGGAAATGAGGACATGGAAGCAGAGGCAATGCGTTGAAAGCCAAACACTTTTTTGGGAGGAAAGAGGGGGGGGGGGGGGGGGGCGAATGCAGGCGGCTTTTGACCTGGAAAAAAACCGGGAGTAAAAGAGAGCGGCCAATAGCCATTAGACTCATTGATCTACCCTTTGTGTAGAAGGACGATCCGCCAATAGCCATCAGACTCATTGATCTACCCTTTGTGTAGAAGGACGATCCGGATTGGGTGCTTTGAAGGTGATTGCAGTAGTAGGACTTTGAACTCTTCCCCTCCTCTCCCAACGACTTCATCTGGTGGATGTCAGCTGTGAGTTTCTTGCCCTTAGCGTTTAGTTCTTTGTGGCAGTGAATTATCTAGACCAGTGTCTGTAGTGCTCTGACGTTTAGAGGACTTGTTACCCCTCTTCGTTCTATTTTAACAGGATTGTAAAAGGTACCGTTGAGCGATTCTATTTTAACGGAAGACGCCTAGGTGACATCTGTTGGTCAGTGCTGTTCTACTGTGTGTTTTTTGTGTTTATTCTTGGAGCCATGGTTTAGCAGACACAGCGGAGCATACGTGGACCAGTCTGCATACAGTGAATCTGAATTCGTTTGGTTTTATTGTTTGTGCAGATCACATTCGCTTTCCCTGCAGCTTGTCCAGATTTTGCTGTGTGTAGTTCTTCTTTCCTGGAAAAATTGGGGATTTAAACCCCATTAGCCTCGGCTCCTAAGGATAAGCCCAGTAATGTGTGTAAGGGCCCCGTCGTTTTGGCATAGATTTCCATGGTTTGACCTTTCTTTTTAACTTAACTAAGGGTCAGGCAGCTCTGTATGTTCGCCAAACATTTTTTTATGTGAACTGATTCCATTTAACTGACTCAGCTGCCTGTCTTAATAATCGATCTCATGACACCCTCGAAGTCGGAGTGTGGCTGCCCATGTGGCAGGGTAATCAAAAACGGTCACACACGTAATGTTCTCATCCCCAGCTGATGCATGTGTACCATAGTGTTCAAGCGCTTCGGCTGTTCGGATGATCCCTGGAGTCTTTTAGCCAGGGTACGACAAGAAGAAGAAGAAGAAGAACAACAACAAACAACAACGATCTCATGTTTGTGGAATATTGCTCCTTTGCTGCACGTGTTACAAAATCGTCTGGAAACAGCACAGTCTGACGATGTCGCCTTGACGTCATTCAGTATCGTTTCCTGAGATCAGAGAAACAGGGTGTAGCTTGGGATAAACCGCAGCGCTAGATCGTGGTCATATTGCGCAGTAGTTGTTCCGTACACAAATGTGACATAGGTCAGTAGAAACAAACAGAAATGTTGACAGCGCGCAATTAGGATCTTCAAAACTACTTTTAGTGAAAGTGTTTCTCACCTGGTGTTAAAGGATGAATGGTTTCAGTTGAAGTTTCATCAAGGAGGGTGTCACTGCGTGTGGAAAAGGATGGACAGCGCGTTAGAATTAGCGTAAAAGAAACTAGGGGTCTGTAAACATAGTTTTTCCCAAAAATGGTCGTAATTGTTGTGGAACACCCAAGACTGTGAGTGTGGTTGAGTTTGTGGTCTTGCTGTGTCAACGAAGCAAGGACATGTCGTCCTTGCTTTCTGACATAAAACTGTTTGTTTGAGCCACGTGTATGCGGCCATCCTACGCAGTTCGGTCAGAGCCATTTTTGATGGTCTCTCCCATGGCTGACATTGCGGTCATGGCCAACAGTCTGGACTAGATAGAAGACGATCGAATGCGGTTACCAGTTTTAAATGTTGACGTAAATGAACCAGATAATCGAATTTTTGAAAGGAGTCATGAATCTCGCGACAGTGGCTGTCGTATTCGTCTTAGTAACCTTCGCTGAAAATGTCCATTGATTTTAGGAGTGGCAGGAAGTCGCGACATAAGTCAGTTCGTCTGAAGTGAGGTTGGGGGAATGTATGAGGAGTTGGGAGGGCAGGAACAGATTCACAGTGAAAAGAAGTCAGGGAAAAAAACTGAAATTGGAAGTCAAGTGAAGGCTGTCCAGGCGATATTGTCACGATCACCTGATGTGGTCAGCTCTAAGGAAGGTGATGTAAATAACAAGTCATTGAACGTTTATTGATTTCTACACATAAAACGCAAGCATGAAGAGCTACACGTCTGTAATCTGTGTAGCGGAGGGCAGTACAGACAAGATAACCCCACAAAAATGATTGTTGTGGGGCGGTCAGTCAGTATTGTCATCGCAGCTGCTGTGAATGATCCTGCAACAAAAAGTCTTTTTTTAGTGCCAAAGAGCTTGCGTGCTGCTGCTATTTTTCATGTGAATTCAAGTATACTCTGTTCACATGAAAATTCGTCAGAAGAGAGAGAGAGAGAGAGAGAGAGAGAGAGAGAGAGAGAGAGAGAGAGAGAGAGAGAGAGAACATGGCACAGCTGGAAGGGCAATCGGAAGAGCTCAGACCTCCGTCATGATGGCATGGATCCCGGATCTGCCCGTGGATTCAATCCGCGCCAGTCCCAGTGCCACCTTCCATCTCTGCACAAAGTTTTCCTGAAATATAAGTTGAGCCGTGTTCTGCGTCATCTCGCTGACAAAAAGAAACAAACTCCAATAACGATGGGTAAACGCGATATCTCGTTGGCGGAGGTAACGAACCAGGTAATGGAATGTTTGACAGGGGATCGTGAATTTCTAGACATCGCCTACCCTACAGCTCATCTGGCCGGTATTGGAGTGCTTGGAGGTTGACACATGATTCTGGTCCTCTGGGGCGAGAGATGAGGATGGATGGAAATGAGAAGAAGGAGGTGGGGGGTGGGCGATGGTTGGAGAGAAGGAAGGGAGATAGAAAGGAGAAGGGGGGGGGGATAGGAGAGGGAGAAGCGGCAAGGTGTTGGGAGGGGGGGGGAGCGAGCAGAAGGAGGGGATTTGGGAAATCAGAAAGGTGAAAGGAAGGAGGAGACTGCGCATATTGAGAGGAGGAGAGGGAGTTGTCTTGGTTCAGGTCCACTTTGGAGTCCATCTAAGATGAAGTCAGAAACGTGAATGAAGTCAGAAAACGAGAAACGGGAAATGGCGGAAATGCGTTGAAAGCCAAGCGTTTGCCAGATATGACAGTTGGAAATAAAAAAACGGAAGACGCTGTGAAGACTGGCAACTGACCGTAAACTCATTGATCTTCTGTTCTTCGGTTTTATGGTCGAGTAGCGACGCTGTTTGAACTCCAGTGGTACAGCGCTTCTTAGCATTGCCATTTTGAGGAAGGTCTGTCGGGTGTATTTCTGTTCAGCGTTGTTTCCTCCAGCCTCCCCGTGTTAGATCTTTCCTGTTCCTGATCATCTCTGTGTTGCTTTGACTTTTTAGGGCTTGTTATTGAACCATCGTTACATTTACACTTGATCTGTCTTCACCTATAAATAACCAGCCATTAGCCACATTTACTTTTCTGTGTGTGTGGTTTTACTTTTCTTGTTCTTTTACATTATTTTATTTTATTCTAATGAAAAAAATGGCATGGTGTGTGGGGAAAATGCGAACTTTTTATTTGCCTTTGAACTCTAAATGTCCTCTCTTGATTCGTATTTCTTATGCTGCCCTGTTTTCCCATTTCGATTGCATGCCTTTTTTCTCACGCTTTTCGAGGCACAGAAAAAGGATGAAAAGCTTAGTTGTCATCTTGATCCAAATCCATTTTGGAACACGACCAAATGAAGTCGGGGGTGGGGATGGGTGGGTGGGGAGGATGAGACACGGAAGCGGAGGGAATGCGTTGAAAGCCCAGCGCTTTTCGAGCAAAATGGGGTGGTTGTGGTGGGGGGGGGGGGGGGGCGGGCAGGGAGCTTTTGACCTGGAAAAAGACGACCGGGAGTAAAAGAGACTGGCCACTAGCCATTAGACCTTATTGATCTACTGCTATGTGGGTATGGGGACTATCCGAATGGTGTGCTTTGAAGGTGATTGCCGTAGTAGGACTTTGAACTCTTCCTCTCCTCTCCCAACGACTTCGTCCAGTGGATGTCTACTCTGAGTTTCTTTCCATTTCCATTTAGTTCTGTGTGGATGTTAAACATCCCTCGGGACCAGTGTCTGTTTTGCTCTGGCATTTAGAGGACCTGATACCCGATCTTCGTTCTATTTTAGCAAGATCGTAAAAGGTCCCATTGAGTGATTCGGTCTTTAATGGAAGACCACCTACATGGCATCTGTTGGTCAGTGCTGTTCTCCTGTATTTATTGGGTTTGTTCTTGGCCCCATGAATTAGCAGACTCTCACGAATCACGTGTGGACCAGTTCGCATGCAGTGAATCTGAAACCATTTGGTTTTACTGACTGTGCAGATGGTGGTGAAATTGCGGCTTTTTTCCAACCATTTCTGCTCTCTCTGCAGCTTGTGCAGATTTTGCTTTGTGTATTTGCTTTTCTTACTTGGAAGAATGGGGATTCAGAACCCATTGGCCTTGGCTGTTAAGGATATGCTGTGTACTGTTTCTTCGG
>CM065731.1:4597897-4605397 GCA_033310375.1 Conus canariensis
AAAAGATATATACGACAATGTTTTAGTTTAAAACGTCATGTTTATTTAACCACCAAAAACAAGCAGAACATTTCGTGCAGATACACCTGACAGATACAGTTGAATCTCTCACAGTCATTATAAATTATATGTGTTTGGTTTGGGTTATTTGCGGTCAAATAATAAATTAATGCTGATAAGTAATAACTGTCATCATGATCATCATCATCATCATCATTATCTCTAATGCATACAATCGATTCAAATCGTAACACTCGTAGGTATCGTTTGTTCTTGCCGTTCTGTGATTATGTTTGTGCACTCGCAGCATGAAAGTCAAAATGTTGGATTGATATTTTTGCTCACGGTCTCATACGGGATAAGTTTGTATGGGTCGTTTTGTTGTTTGTTTAACAGAATAGTCACTGAACCAGAATCTGCATGGAGCATGTCAGCCAAATCAACATAACGAGAATTTTGAACTGATCGTCCGAGTTACGAAAACAACACAACTCTGTAGTACGGTCGACTCCTTACCTACAACCTCCGTTGACACGTCTTTGAGTCCTTACCTACAACCTCCGTTGACACGTCTTTGAGTCCTTACCTACAACCTCCGTTGACACGTTTTTGAGTCAGTTTAAATTTAAGTTTCAACCAGATAAACGAATGTTTGACAAGGATCGTCGATGTTTGTTTACATCAGTGTCAATGCCTGTTCAGTTTTTCTCGTTGACCACCACCCAAAAAGACTACTGGACTGTCCTGACGTCGCCACGTGCTTCCCTTCTTCTGGAATGCAAGAGGGAGGTGGGGGGGGGGGGATAAGAGGGAGAGGGCAGGGAGAAAATGAACAGGGGAAAGTTACAGTAAAACAAGTCACAGAAAGAAAGTGAAAAAAATTAGTAGTCAAATGGAAACAAAGGGGGGAAGCTGCAATCGCGCGTGAGTGCTCAACTTCAAGGAAGTTCAAACGCATAATCGAATAGTGAACGTTCGTTGCATTCTATGTATAAAAACCATGCATTGAGAGCTACACAGCTACGTGACCTGTGTCGCAAAGGACCATACAGACAAGATGACATCACATAGCTGACTATTGTGCGGCAGTCGGATGTCATTGTCACCCTAGTTCCTGAGACTGATCCTACCACAAGAAGTCTTTTTCATTGCCGGAAAATTTTCGCATGGATGCAATGTCTCACGTTTCTTCTGTTTGCGTGAATATTATAGAGGGTTGGAAGGGGAGGAGGCGATTAGGAAGACACAGAGAGAGAGAGAGAGAGAGAGAGAGAGAGAGAGAGAGAGAGAGAGAGAGAGAGAGAGAGAGAGAGAGAGCGTGACAACTAGAAGAGTACTCGTAGACCTCCGCCATAATCCTGGATCCACTTTTTGATACAAACCTACACTAAAGATCCACTCCGAAATAGAATGAGTCCATCTTCAGTCTACATTCTTTCTTTCTACAAAGTTTTATTAAAAAAACAACATTTTGAGTGATTTCTTGTGTGATATCTTGCTGACACACCAAACGAAAACAAAAGTCATGGACACAAATGAAACCAAACTGCTTGCTGGAGGAAGCGAACCAGATAATCGAATTTTTGACAGGGAATCATGAATTTCTGGACATCGGCTACCTTATTCGGTTTAGTTTTCCGCACTGATCAACCCTGACGGGTATTGGAGTGCTCTGAAGTTGCCACACGACTCTGTCATTCTGGGGCGGGTTGACGGGAGAAAGAAGGGGGAAGGGGTATGCCTAGAGCAGGGATGGAGGGAAACAAGAGGAGAGACTTTTTCTTGGGGGGATGGAGGGGAGCGGAGGGGGTGTAGGAGGTAGTGGTGGAGGGTGTCTTAGCCTCATCACGATTGAACCCAAACTGAGTGAAGTCAGAACACCAGAAACAGAATGGGGTGGAAACACGTTTAAAGCCCAGCGTTTGCCAGAAGCGACCAGTCTAAATAAGAATGGGGGAAAAAAAAAGGAAAAAGGAGGAAGAAAACCTGAAGAGTTGTAGCCTATCGTAAACTCATTGATCTACCGCTCCACGGGTTTGAGGACAAGTGGGGATCCTCTTTGAACGTCCTTGCTGTAGTGCTATGTAAAACTGCTGTTAAACTTAAAATTCTCTGTGGTGGAGTTTTGTTTGGTTTCATCCTTCTTCCCCCTCCCTCCCTCCCTAACCTCCTCACACGCAGCTTCCCTGTGCCAGTTCTCTCCTGTTGCTAATAACCCACATGCATCCATGTTTTGCTTGATATTTAAAGCACCTGTAATGTAACCGTTTTCGCATTTGTCTTGAACTGTCGTCAGTGATAAGTGGTTGGCTCAGTGTCTGTCAGTTCTATCTTTTCCTGTGCGCTTTGCCGTACTTTTCATTTTGTGTTTTACATTATTTTCTTTTATATACATGAACGATACGATACATGTGAAACATACTACATTTGTGTTTGTTGCCTTTGATCTCCATGTGACCCCGATAAGATGTTCTGTATTCCCATTTGCATTGCCTGTTTTTTTCCCTCACATTTGAAGGGGTAGTAAAAGAGACGGAAAGCATAGCTGTAATCTGGAGTCAAGTCCATTTGAGAACACGACTGAATCAAGCTGGAAGGAAAAGGAGACATGAAAGCGGAGGAAATGCGTTGAAAGCCTAACCTTTTGTCTGCGGGAAGGGGAGGGCGGGGGGGTTGCAAAGGGGTCTGACCTGGAAAAAGACGACCACGAGTAAAGGAGAGTGGCCTGTAGCCACTAGACACATTGATCTACTGCTCCGTGGGTGTGGGGACGATGGGGATGGTGTGCTTTGAAGGTGATTGCCGTCGTTGCACTTTGAACTCTTTCCCTTCTCTCCCAACGACCTCGCCAGGCGGATGTGTGCTCTGAGTTTCTTTTCCTCAGCGTTTAGTTCTGTGTGGGTGGTAAGTATCTAGACCAGGGCCTGTGATTGCTTTGACATTTACAGGACTTGTTACCTTATCTTTGTACCGTTTTAACAGGATCGTAAAAAGATCTTGACGAGTTATTCCATCTTTAGTGGTAACGTCTTGAAGACATCTGTGGGTGAGTGCTGCTCTCCTGCATTTGTCTGGTCTGTTCTTGGCCACGTGTTGTGGCAAGACCGCACTGGGTGTCGCGTATGTGGATCAGTCTATGCACAGTGAAGCAGAAACCGTTGGTTTTTATCGATTGTGTACATCCTTGTACAATGGTGTTTTATTCTTTTTGTTTTACATCACTCTGCATGCAGCTTGTCCAAATTTTGTTTCATGTATTCTTTTGCCTCGGTGGAAGAATGGGGAGTTAGACCCCATTAGCCTCAGCTTTAAAGGATAAGCAGTGCACCATTTCTTCGGAGGGAATTATCGTGGGTGTTGTCAGTGGATGTTTGTAGATGGTATTGTATTTCAGAGTTGCCTTACGTTTTACCCCTGTCTACACTGTTCAGCCACTTCTAGCTTATCTCTGAGGTCCGTGGTAGTTCAGTATAATGCTTGGGAACTGCTTTCATTCAACCTCTCACCTGTCACTCATATCCTTTGATGTCATATTTGGTCGCTGGGTCTTCTGATGTGCACGTAGTTAAACCGTCTTGAAACAGCCACAGTCTCTAGTTCTGTTATCTTCTTAAGTCATTGGATGTCGGTTTCCGAGATCAGGATAAGGAAAGTGTAGCTTGGGATATTCTCAAAGTCAGCAATGGTGGATCTTGGTGACATTCTGTGCCAGCCATTCCCTGCAGAGAAATATGACACTGATCTACAGAAACGAAAAAGAATCGAACTGTTAACAGCAGACAAACACAATCTTGAAAACTGCTTCTACACAAAGTGTTTATCAGCATGTATCAACGGATGAACTTGAAGGTAGTCAAATCACCTATCACTTATCCCAGAGTCTTGAAGACTGTTGTAGCCAAATACCACAGTAAAAGCTAAACAAAAAAAATGATGGGGGCCATATGCCACAGCTTTGCCCAGAATTACAGCTGAATATTGTTTAGCACCAGAGGTCACGGGTGTGGTCAGGTTTGTGGCCTCATGTTGTTGATGAAGTAAGGTGCCGTCTTGGACCTGTCTTCCTGGCATACTGGCACTAAACTGCTCTTTACTGTGGCCACGTCTTTTGTGTGGGGGGGGGGGGGGGGGAGTGACAGAGTGGAGGTGGTTCAGACCACTTCTTGATGGCCCCTCCAGGGACTGACATCGTGGCCAAGATCAACCGTCTGAAGCGGAGGACTGGCGAGGGTCATTTGAACTTCCACATGTGTGATCTCAGCTGAGGGATTACAGCAGGGTGCGATGCTGGGATGGAGTTTTGCTCGTTAATTATTTTCAGGGTTTAATGTCCTTTACGTGACGTAATAAACCAGGATAACATCCCAGGAGAGTGGGCTTAGGGAACCTATCAAACACGACACTGATACCACCAGAACGACAGCACGTTAAGATGGGCAGCAACAGTCGCCGTACTTATGTCCGGCACCAACAGGGTGTGTACTCACAACAGTTGACCGAGAACTGGATGCTCCACCACCCAGCCAGTCCAGAGAGTAGGGGAGGAGTGGGGAGGTATTACTCACCTTCCTTTGTTTTCATTTATTTATCGTAGGATCTCCTGTCCCTCATCTCCTGGCTAGTTTGGAGATCACCAAAAGGCTATGTTTACCCTCCCCCAAGACAGTGACCGTCATCGTCTTCAACGAGTGTGCACTTCCCTTCATCTGACCAACGTCTGTTGACCCACGCGGTCAGCTGGATGCTACGTCAACAACATGGCCGACTTTCCTATCACGCCGCTGCTGTGTCGTGTCTTCAGTGAGAATCATAACGGGCCGTGGTTCTGCCAGTGTGATGAGGAAGGCGTAGTGCGCCAGCATGGACCGGCCAGCCGTCTCCCTCACGATAATAGTGGGGCCTCTGTCTTTGATAATGGTTCTACAGTGCGCTGGATATAAAGGATGTCTGCCTCCAGCAATGAATTAAACATCAGACAGTCTCTCTCTCTCTCTCTCTCTCTCTCTCTCTCTCTCTCTCTCTCTCTCTCTCTCCTCTCTCTCTCTCTCTCTGGTGTCGTGTGTGTTGTTTCTCTCTCTCGTCTCTTTGTCCTCTGTCTCTATCTTCTCTCTCTTTCTCTGTTGTCTCTCTTATCGTGGTCGCGTGTTGGGACATCTCTCACTCACACACACCGCACACTCACTGCCTCATCGCTCTCTCTGCACGCACGACTCGCGCGCCGCGCACGCGCGCACGCACACAGTCGCCCCACACACACACACACACACACACACACCACAACACACTACACACACACACACACACACACACCACACACACACACACACACACACACACAACACGCACGCAGCACGCACGCTCGCACACACACAACACACACACACACACACCACCACAACAACAACACACAAAATAGAATAATTTCCGAATGACATCACTTCAGTCTTCACATTTAGACTGCTCACGTTCCTGACACTGTAGATAATTGTCATCAACAGTAGTACTACAAAAACTGGAGAGAGAGAGAGAGAGAGAGAGAGAGAGAGGAGAGAGAGAAGAAGACAGACAGACAGACAGACAGACAGACAGACAGACAGACAGAGATGGAGCTGGGGGAGATGTGGGTTTGTGGAAGAATGTATCCCATGGCTTGCTGAGCGTATGATCGCAGCTTTTCTTTCTGCTCTCTGGCAGGGTGGAATCACAGCGAAATCACTGGCTGCCTTTTGTTGTCAAAGAAAGGTTATTGTTATTATCATTTTTTGTTATGATGATAAACAGTATTGCATCTTGTTTATGTCGGTGGAGCTGACGGAGAGAGTGGAGAGGGTAACGGGGGAAGAACCAGGGAGGAGAGAAGACAAGCTCATTCGCTGATAATTAATTTTCATGGGATTCACACTCAGAAGGTCGTTAAAATTGTATTCCCCCTCTCTCTCTCTCTCTTCTCTCTCTCTCTCTCTCTCTCTGTTACTCATATTGCATGTGTGTCTGTGTGTGTATAGTCGTTTGCATGTGTATTTATGTGTGTGTGTGTGTGTGTGTGTGTGTGTGTGTGTGTGTGTGTGTGTGTGTGTGTGTTGTGTGTTGTGTGTGTGTGTGTGTGTGTGTGTTGTTGTGTGTGTGTGTGTGTGTGTGTGTGTGTTGTGTGTGTGTGTGTGTGTGTGTGTGTGTGTGTGTGTGTTGTGTGTGTGTTGTGTGTGTGTGTGTGTGTGTGTGTGTGTGTGTGTGTGTGTGTGTGTGTGTGTGTGTTACAAGTAGAGCACATCCCGTGCCATATTCTTGAAGTTACACCAGCCATGTTGTTCTTCATCCAAAAGTTAATGACGATTTCCATCTGTGCCCTTGTTTCAATGAAACTACGCACACAATGGTCGAGTGTAAAGACTGACCCCCTTTTATGTCATTTGACTCTCTCTCTCTCTCTCTCTCTCTCTCTCTCTCTCTCTCTCTCTCTCTCTCTCTCTCTCTCTCTCCTCTCCCGTCAGACAAACAAACAAAACGTATCCTTTAAATGAAGTGTTATTTTCTTGTCTGTAGCAGACTTGAAATTTTACAGAAGCTGTGCTGATCGAAAATTTAAAAAAAAAAAAAAAAAAAAAAAACTTCCAGCTTATTTGGCTCGCCCCCCCCCACACACACTCCCATGTTGTTGTAGGAGTGTTGTTGTTGTTGTTGTTGTTTGTTGTTGTTGTTGTTGTTGTTGTTGTTGTTGTGATGATGATGATGATCTCACTGCCACCTCAACTGTGAATTGTCGCCTTCAAGGGAGAACTCTTCCCTCTTCTTTGCGTGGGAGAGTTAAGACACTCTGACGGCTTTTCCTAAAATCAAGGGACACTACCAGGAGTTCTTTCGTGCTTGGGGGAGGCTGGAGGCAGTTCTAGCTTGCAGAAGGCGGGCAGGAATGGAGAGTTGGACCTAATGATTCAACATAATAAAAGAAAAAAAAAAAGAAAAGTTTCTATGCTGACTTTTAGCTCGACATTGATCTTGCTTTTTAGAAGAGGAAGCAGATTTTACACACACAAAAAACCAAGCTGGTTTTGAAGGGCAAAAATACTAGTTTAAGCTTCGTCACTGCTTTTGATCTCAATATGTCTCCTTTTTTCATTTACGGATGTAAAGATATGGGTCGCACCGTGTGATTCCGCAGAATTCGGAGCAGTACCTTCCGATTAGTAGAAAAAAAAAAGAAAAAAAACTGGCGACGTTCACATTCTGGTAGTTAAGGCTTCTTGTTCCTCGTTCCGGGAGGCGGGGGGGGGGGGGGGGGGGGGGGGAGGGCGTTGGGGGGGGGGGGGTGAACGAGACAGAAGCATAGTAGTAATCAACTGTGCTATTGTGATGCCCCATCCTCTCCTGCCTTTATTTTTTTCTCTTTTTTTTTCTTTTCTTTTTTTTTTATATACACCTTCGGCTCTCCAACCTCCTTTTTTCTCTCTGTGTTCTACCACGCCGCTTGGTCATCATTCTCTGCTCTTGGCTGGCGTGGCTGGC
>CM065731.1:4615397-4635397 GCA_033310375.1 Conus canariensis
AGCTCTTGGCTGTTTGGTTAACTGTCTGTCTGTCTGTCTGTCCACAAGGAGAGGGGCGTGAATATTCGCCCCGTGGACATCCGATTTGCGAACTTTGTTGACCCTGGACTTGTACCCCGCGGTCACTCTTCTTTATAATGGCTCACATAGAAATGGGTGCGTTCTCAGTCATTCCACCTGCTAGTAGCCACTTAAAACGCGCGCGAACACACGCACACACGCACGCACGCGCGCACAGACACACACACACACACACACACACACACCGCGCGCGCGCCTCTCTCTCTCTTCTCTCTCTCTCTCTCTCCTCTCTCTCTCTCTCTCTCACACACACACACACACACGCTCTCTCTCTCTCTCTCTCTCTCACACACACACACACACACACACACACACACACACACACACACACACACACACACACACCCCACTACACACTATGGTCTTCTTCCATGGTAGCTGACTGTTGAAGAGGGAAGCAAAATCAAGGTGTGGTTGCACGTCACGCTTATTTTCCATTCACCTTTCATTTCCAAAATCATTTTAATCAGGTATATTATATAGTCATTCACTGGCGGCCAACGTCAGCTCGAAAAAGACCGAAGAAAAAAAAAATAACACCGTCATCACACTTCTTGACGACTCGGGATATTTTCCGACGAGAATTGGAAACGTGACTCTGATAAATAAAATCGTGTCACTCTGTTGCAACCGACGCGATACCAAAGTGATGATCATCGCCATTGTCACTGGACTTTCTTTTTATCTTTTTCTTTCTTTCTGCGTACGCAGGCTGATACTCCTGCGGACACTGTCTGTATAGACAGGCAGTGGAGTTTTGTGTGTATTACCGTTTTTTTTTATCCCGCCATTAAGGTAGCCATACTGCATCTTCGGGGAAGGTGCATGCTATGTGTAAGTGTCATCCATACCAACGGCCAAACTGGCCTTTCTCTTCCGAAAGTTGGTGATGGGGATTTTAACTGTGTGCAAGATGTTGTGCGTGCGTTCACACACACGAGGAGCCTCGGTTTATAGTCTCATTCGAAGGACTGTGTGGGGAATGGAGTCAGAACCGATGTTAACTCCCGAGTGAAAAATCCCCCTGTACCGAAATTCGAACCCGCAACCCCAGGATCACGAGTCCGGCGCTCTACCAACTGAGCTATTCTGGCCTCATTGTCACTGAACGAAAGTCGTCAGACTCCAAGGTAACACTAAAAAGAAGAAACAAAACAGAAACAGTCAGACACATTGTGGTCCATGTGGGGTGAACCTGTCAGACACATTGTGGTCCATGTGGGGTGAACCTGTCAGACACATTGTGGTCCATGTGGGGTGAACCTGTCAGACACATTGTGGTCCATGTGGGGTGAACCTGTCAGACACATTGTGGTCCATGTGGGGTGAACCTGTCAGACACATTGTGGTCCATGTGGGGTGAACCTGTCAGACACATTGTGGTCCATGGGACACCTGCAGACACTTATGTCCATGTGGGGTGAACCAGTCAGACACATTGTGGTCCAAACCAGCAGATTTAATTGATCATGTGGGGTGAACCTGTCAGACACATTGTGGTCCACAGCGATGGTGAATTAGTATACATTGTAGGGGTGAACCTGTCAGACACATTGTGGTCCAACAGCAGATGGTTATATTACATGTGGGGTGAACCTGTCAGACACATTGTGGTCCAACAGCAGATGGTTATATTACATGTGGGGTGAACCTGTCAGACACATTGTGGTCCAGCAGCAGATGGTTATATTACATGTGGGGTGAACCTGTCAGACACATTGTGGTCCACAGCAGATGGTTATATTACATGTGGGGTGAACCTGTCAGACACATTGTGGTCCACAGCAGATGGTTATATTACATGTGGGGTGAACCTGTTCAGACACATTGATGGTCCAGCAGCAGTCTGGTTATGATTACATGTGGGATGAACCTGTCCAGAACACACATTTGGTCCAGCAGAGATGGTTGATATTACATTTGAGGGTGACGGTCAACACATGTGGGGACACAGCAGCAGATGGTTATATTACATGTGGGGTGAACCTGTCAGACACATTGTGGTCCAGCAGCAGATGGTTATATTACATGTGGGGTGAACCTGTCAGACACATTGTGGTCCAGCAGCAGATGGTTATATTACATGTGGGGTGAACCTGTCAGACACATTGTGGTCCAACAGCAGATGGTTATATTACATGTGGGGTGAACCTGTCAGACACATTGTGGTCCAACAGCAGATGGTTATATTACATGTGGGGTGAACCTGTCAGACACATTGTGGTCCAACAGCAGATGGTTATATTACATGTGGGGTGAACCTGTCAGACACATTGTGGTCCAACAGCAGATGGTTATATTACATGTGGGGTGAACCTGTCAGACACATTGTGGTCCAACAGCAGATGGTTATATTACATGTGGGGTGAACCTGTCAGACACATTGTGGTCCAACAGCAGATGGTTATATTACATGTGGGGTGAACCTGTCAGACACATTGTGGTCCAACAGCAGATGGTTATATTACATGTGGGGTGAACCTTTCTCAGAGATGAAATAGGAAGAAGGGGTCTGGATCATGGATACAAACACGGAAGAACTGCCTGCCCACGGGAAAATCGACACATTATCCGAGAAAGAGTTTGGCGATGTTCATTCTTGAAAGGGTGGGGTCCATGGGATGGGGACTATCAGCGAGTCAGACCCGCGTGCCTTCCTGGCTCCCTGCACGCGTTAAAGAACCCACGGCAGTTGAAAATCGAAAAGAGCAGGGGGGGGGGGGGGGGGGGGGGTCCCCGCTGCCCTGGCAAAATTGATGTAGATTGAAGATAGCCGCCTGGTATTTCTTACCAAGCGACAAAAATTGTCACTTACTGTTATCGTGTGCCATCGTGTACCGGTGGAAATGGAGGACACGTATTAACATCGCATGCATCCTATGTAAGAAACTGGAGGAATAAATGAGATAAATGAAAATGAGTGACTGATATTTGAATGGTACGGGAAACGACTGAATGAGCGCCAGTAGGCTGCTCTTCGGCCGGCTGTACCTGGGTAGGCAGCCCGTTGAGTGAGTGAGGTAGTGTGTTTATTGTCAAAGCGCTTAGAGCTTGGTCTGTGACCGAGGATAGGTGATATATACATACCCAATATAATATCTATAAAGGGTTGGTCGAAAGGCGCGCAGAGTTTGTGTCCGTTTCTCTATATAGTTCTCTGTGTGTGTGTGGTGTGTGTGTGTGTTGTGTGTGTGTGTGTGTGTGTGTGTGTGTGTGTGGTGCCGTGCGTGCGTGCGTGCGTGCGTGCGTGCGTGTTGTGTGTGTGGAGGGGGGGGGGCGTTTAATGGAACACACCAACTTTAAATGGAGGTTTGCTGGCATGGCTTACCGTCAGGTCACGTGACCTGGAGGGGGTAGGGGAGGTGTTCAGGGATTGGGGTGACGGGGGGATGGATTCGACGGGGGAGGAAGAAGCGGTATAGGAGAAGAGACTAGAAGGGGAGGAACTGAGGGGTAGGGGTGGGTGGGGTGGGGGGGGGGGTTGATGGTGGTGCGCAGTTTAATTTCCTGTTGTGTCCGGCCCACCCATGGCACGCTCCTTACGACGCCGGTGGCTTGAGTCTCGTGCGCGCGTGCGCGCCCGTTTGGAAGGTGGATGTGTGTTGGCGAGTCTGGCGCCGAAGTGACTGGTTCCCAGTGGAGAGTGTTTTAGGCTGCGACATTTTTTTTTAAAGAAAAAGTTATGTCCAAGGGTAACGTTCCCGGTTTGGCAGAATGATATTTTGGAGAAAAAGGGAAACGGCGGGTATGGTTGAGAGGAGAATATTACTGACCTTTTGCTTGGAACGTATTTCCTTTTTATCAATTTCACTACGGGCGCATGCACAAACGAACACGCACACGTGCGGGCGGGCGCGCGCGCGCGCGCGTCACACAGAAACAGACACAACACACACACACACACCCTCACTCTCCTCTCTCTCCTCTCTCTCTCTCTCACACACACACGCACACACACATACACACTCACACACACACACACACACACACACACCACACACACACACACACATACACACACACACACACACACAGAGTCACATATGCACATGCACATATGCACACATAAACACTCGAACGCACGCACACACCCGGGGCGCGAGTGCGCGCGCACGCGCACACACACATACACACACACACACACACACACACGCACACACACGCACGCACACACACGCACGCACCGCGCGCGCGCGCACCACACACACACACACACACACACACACACACACACCACGCGCGCGCGCGCACGCACACACACACATTCTCTCTCTCTCTCTCTCTCTCTCTCTCTCTCTCTCTCTCTCTCTCACACACACACACACAACACACACACACACACACAACACATCATTGGGGGAGAGATAAAGCAGTATATGTAATAAAACCATGGCTTTATCAAACCAGTTAGAGTGAAATTTGGAAAGAGAGGGGATTAGTTACCGCCAAGGACACAGACAAACAAGAGTACAGGACTAGACACAGGACTAGACACAGTTAGAGTGAATCGACAATCAGGAACATTTTTTTTCTCTCGCTGTCTCATCTTTTCCTGCGCCTGTTCCCCCCCCCCCCCCCCCCACTCGCACAGCTACACCCATGTACGAGCTTCCACACCCCCTAGTGCCGGCAGTCCTCGGGGAGCGAGTTAATAATTATGAAGTCATCACAGAGCAGTTCGCTAGAGGAGACAACTGTGCTAACATCCGTCAGGAACTTCGTCGAAACGTTACACGGGAAATCATGTCCCTTTTCCCATTGAGTGACGATACCAGGCTGGTCAGAGACACTGTCCTCACTCACGTGGTATTGTCTACGTGTCTCGCATTGGTAGTCATTGGATGAAAGAGGGGACGCCTGGCCGGTGTATCTCCTTTTCCTCTCCAGGAACTCAAGGTGCGCGCCAGGTAGTTTCCTGATTTCCGCGGTACACAAAAATGCGGAATAGCTCAGTTGGTAGAGCGCCGGACTCGTGATCCTGGGGTTGCGGGTTCGAATTTCGGTACAGGGGGATTTTTCCCTCGGAGTTAACATTGGTTCTGACTCCGTTCCCCATACGGTCCTTCGAATGAGACTATAAACCGAGGTTCCGTGTGTGAACGCACGCACAACATCTTGCACACAGTTAAAATCCCCATCACCAACGTTCGGAAGAGAAGGCCAGTTTGGCCGTTGGTATGGATGACACGTTACACATAGCATGCACCTTCCCCGAAGATGGAGTATGGCTGCCTTAATGGCGGGATAAAACAAAAACGGTCATACACACAAAAGTGTCAGAATCTTCAACTCGATGAAAGGGGACACTCAAAGAAAGAAGAAGACGGTCAAGATCGTGTCATGTGCGTGGGTGACAGTTTTCTCGCCAAGATTTAGATCCGAACTCATGGCTGTCAGGTCTCCGCACACGGTGTTGTCCAGGGAGATCAGAATAGAAGCCCCCCCCTCCCCCCCCCCTCCTCTTTGCCGACACACACACACACCGACCTAAGGGGGTGGGGGTGGGGTGGATGGGTGGTGTCGAATCTCACTCTTTCCCATTGTTAGTCCAGTCGCGATAAATACCCCCCCCCCCCCCCCCCCCCTCGTGACAACGCACGCGTTATGGAATGAGGGTTGACGTCCACGTCCAGCGAGAGTGAGAGAGCTGACGGGGATGATTATTCCAGGAGAACTGGAAAGGGAGGGAGGGAGGGGCTGGGGTTAGATCGGACACTGGACTGCTCTTAGCAGAACGTCAACGGTTTGACATGAACAGGCCAAAACATCAGGTTGTGTGACATAAGGGAAGGAGGGGAGGGGGAGGGGGGCAGCAGCGGTAGTCGGACTTGCGATCTGAGACTACGAACTCGGAAATCTGTAAGAAAAGAAACTGGGGAAGAAGGAGGAGCAGAAGGAGGAGGAGGAATAGAAGAACAAGGACAAACAACAACAACAACAACAACAACAACAACAACAACAAGAATGTTGAGTGGGAGGAGGAGGAGGAGAAAAAGAAGAATAAACAAGCGAGAAGAAGGAGAAGAATCGCAGAAATGGAGAGAGGAGGAGGAGGAGAGGGGCGTGAAAGGACAAAAAAAAAAAAAAAAGAGGTTGAGGAGAAGGAGGAGACGAAGAAGAAGAAGAAGAAGAAGAAGAAGAAGAAGGAAAGAAGAAGAAGAAAAGAGGATCAGCAACGACACCATAGCAACCGACGAAAAGAACAGGAAGCAAAGAGAAAGATGGGTGAACCACTCGGATTCTCAGAGGGTAGACATGCCTGCTCGCCCATTACCACCTCTCCCACGTGGGACAGAGGAAAATGCGATTGGTGTCGCCCGTTCCGGTTCCGGTTCCGGAATAATGGGGGCGCCGGGGGTGGGGTAGCCGTAGGGGGGAGGGGGGGAGTGCATTGACGTAGTGAGCGTGACGACACCTTATACATCACACCTCCTGGCCCGGGAATAATCAAGGGCGTTAAGGTCGGCGAGGTGCGTGGCTGTTGATATCGGGGGTGGGGAGGAAGGCGGGGGGGGGGGGGGGGGGAAAAGAGAAAAAAAAGGATGGGATGGGAGGGGGAGGGGGTAGAACGATAAGGAGATGATGGTGAAGGGAGAAAGAATTGGGGTGAGGATGTGTGTGTGTGTGCGTGTGTGTGTGTGTGTGTGTGTGTGTGTGTGTGTGTGTGTGTGTGTGTGTGTGTGTGTGTGTGTGCGTGCGTGATGGCCAAATAGATTACAAGTAAAGTGCGTTAGTGTGTGTGTGTGTGTGTGTGTGTTGTGTGTGTTGTGTGTGTGTGTGTGTGTGTGTGGTGTTGAATAAGTACAAGTAAAGTGCGTTAGTGTGTGTGTGTGTGTGTGTGTGGTGTGTGTGTGTGTGTGTGTGTGTGTGATGGTTGAATAAGTACAAGTAAGTGCGTTAGTGTGTGGTGTGTGTGTGTGTGGTGTGTGTGTGTGTGTGTGTGTGTGTGTGTGTGTGTGTGGTTGGTGTGTGATGATTAAATAGATTACAAGTGAAGTGCGTTAGTGTGTGTGTGTGTGTGTGTGTGCGTGCGTGCGTGTATTTTGCGCGCGCGCTGTCGAGCGCGCTGTGGTGTGTGTGTGTGTGTGTGTGTGTGTGTGTGTGATGGTTGAACAAAGTACAAGTAAAGTGCGTTAGTGTGTGTGTGTGTGTGTGTGTGTGTGTGTGTGTGTGTGTGTGTGTGGCGTGATGGCCAAATAGATTACAAGTAAAGTGCGTTAGTGTGTGTGTGTGGTGTGTGTGTGTGTTGTGTGTGTGTGTGTGTGATGGTTGAATAAGTACAAGTAAAGTGCGTTAGTGTGTGTGTGGTGTTGTGTGTGTGTGTGTGTGTGTGTGTGTGTGTGTGTGATGTGTGCGCGCGTGATGATTAAATAGATTACAAGTGAAGTGCGTTAGTGTGTGTGTGTGTGTGTGTGTGTATGTGTGTGTGTCGTGCGTGCGTGTATGTGCGCGCGCGCGCGCGCGCGCGTGTGTGTGTGTGTGTGTGTGTGTGTGTGTGTGTTTAATCATTACTGATGATTTCAGTAAATTGAAAATGCTGGTATCATAAAAGCCATTCATCGAATGTATGCGTGCGTGCGTATGCGCATGCGTGCATGCGTGTGTGTATATGTGCCTTTGTGCGTGTGTGTGTGTGCAGGTGTGCGCGCGTGTGTGGTGGTGTACCTTTTGTGTGTCTGGTTGATCACATTGGTCGTGTATGCACGTGCGGTGTTCTTCGTGTTGTGTGTGTGTGTGTGTGTGTGTGTGTGTGTGTGTGTGTGTGTGTGTGTGTGTGTGTGTGTGTGTGCGTGCGTGCCTCCTTACCCATTCCCTTCCCTCTCCTCCCCCCCCCCCCCCCCAACCTACACCCCTCGCATTTTCTGTATTGTACGTTATTCCTCCGCATCAGTTTTCCGCCATTGTCTAAGACATCGGCCTGATGGTGACCATCAAATCATCATCTGACATGTAGTAACATGTAGCTAGCGTGGAGGTGTGTCTCTTCAAATGTTTTGCTGGCCGCTAATGTTCGCCTGCCAGGCTGAATCTGAATAAACACAGCAGTTAACACGGCGGCGATAGGGGCATCAAAAGTGCCCCGTGCTTCACGTCAAACTCTTTCAAACTCTCTCTCTCTCTCTCTCTCTCTCTCTCTCTCTCTCTCTCTCTCCTCTCTCTCTCTCTCTCTCTCTCTCTCTCTGTCTGTCTGTCTTCTGTCTGTCTGTCTCTCTCTCTCTCTCTTCTCTCTCTCCCCCTTTCTCTCTCTCTCTCTCTCTCTCTCTCTCTCTCTCTCTCTCTCTCTCTCTCTGTCCGTCTGTCTGTCTCTTTCTGTCTGTCTGATTCTCTCTCTCTCTCTCTCTCTCTCTCTCTCTCTCTCTCTCTCTCTCTCTCTCTTTATTTTTTTTAACCTGCATGATCACAACACGAAGATGCATGATGCTTTGGCGGAAAGGTGTCTCACAAACGTATAAATAATTGATTAAGATGAAGTGTTTGCCTCGTGAGACGGACAGTGTGGAATATTTCTATTCAACGCCTCTGAAACAGCTTGGGGGTGGGGGTGGTTTGTTTTGTTTTTGTTTCTTGAAAATGCCACATCGTTTTATAATGATAGAAAGTGGTACCCGCATTTGATTATCACCATGCGGCAGTGCGAACGTAAGCTTATAATGTTGCAGGATGCCAATGTTATCAGACGATTCAGCTTCGTAGAAAAGAAAAAAAAAACCGTAATTGATCGTCATGGGAGATTGGACGGCAAGCGTATTATGTTTCAGGCTGTGTTTTGATAGGAAACAAATCAGTTTCGTCATCCATGTCATGGGGTTGGAGCATTCTTGCATTCTGTCCTGTAATCCGCCATGACTTGAATGCTATGGTTTTGGACTTGATATTCTGCAAACGTGGAGAAAAACAAAATTAAGTGGGTATTTTTTGTTGTTGTTGTTTTCTCTACTCTTTCAAAGTTGTATTTAATTACCAGTTTGACGTTCTGGGCGAAGATGAGGTGGAAGAAATGGAGGTGGGGAGGGGAAGAGGTTGTGGTGGGGGGGGGGGGTCGGAATGTGCTTTCTTGACGACGATCTACAGCGAAACAATGGGTGGGGGGGGGGGGGGGGGGGGGGGCTACATCTCACGTGAATAAAGTCCTAGACAATGAAAAGAAAAAAAAAAACTCAGGTCTATGAGGAACGCCACTGTGAAACTACCATGATCTCCGTTGAATCTGAAAGCGAAAAGAAAAAGGAAAAGAATGAAGGAAGAAAAAGAAAAAAGGGGAATCTCTGCAGACATTTTCCTGCAGATTTAATAGGCCTTTTTATGTGTGTTTTTGTACGAAAAATGAACACAACTATTTCAACTCGTATACCATCGCGTTATCGATCACGAATGTTTTAGCTGCCCCCCCCCCCCCCCCCCCCTTTTTTTTTTTTTTTTTTTTTTTCGTTTCGAATGGAAAACTGCATGTGGATTCGTCGTTTAACCCAGATTCCTATTTTTACGTGTGCAGGTTTCTCTTTTCCCATTTGAACCAGATGTACAGACCCGATATAACCCGTGCAGGTTTGTTTTCCCATTTGAACCAGATGTACAGACCCGATATAACCCGTGCATTGCGATGTACAGACCTTAACCCGTGCGTTTTTTCCCATTTGAACCAGATGTACAGACCCGATATAACCTGTGGTGTCGGTTAGGCCACGACCACCATTTAACTGAACTGAAATGAATTGGGTTGAAAAGGAGGAAAATGTTTAAAAACAACAACAACAACAACAACAACTGCAAAATAATCCTGTCCATACATTCTTGTATATACAACAACTATGAACAGCTGACATTGACTTCTTTTTTTTTATAAGGAACGAAGTCAGTAAGGGCTTTTTTTTTTTTTTTGGGGGGGGGGGGGGGCGGGAGAGGGAAGGGGGGGGGAATCGGTGCCTTTTTAGGATTGAAGGTGGATAGGCCTTTTCAGATTCCCCCTGAAGTGGTGGAGCTCTACGTTCCTAACAAACATACATCCCGGTAAGACCGAGGGCTGACTGTGGGTCGCGTGTGACCTCGCCTTTAAAGTTTTCTCTTTTTTTTTCTTTTTCTTTTTTTTTTTTTTTTCTTTTTTTTTTTTTGGGGGGGGGCAGGAGGGAGTACTTGTTTGTTTTTGTTTTGTTTTTTAATGTGTAGGGTGTTAGGGTGTTTTGTTTTTTTCATCAGTTCAGTTCAGTGCGTGTACGTGCGTGCGCGCGCGCATGTGTGTGTGTGTGTGTGTGTGTGTGTGTGTGTGTGTGTGTGTGTGGTGTGTGTGGGTGTGTGACACGTGTGTGTGTGTGTGTGTGTGTGTGTGTGTGTGTGTGTGTGATGTGTGTATGAGTGTGTGTGGGGTGTGCTGTGTGTGTGTGTGTGTGTGTGTGTGTGTGTGTGTGTGTGTGTGTGTGTGTGTGATTCACGATTCCAGTCTGATGTCAATATCCTGTGGACGTAGACGGCGTTCCCATTGATTATTCCTGCCTATACCGGTATTTTATTGACGTCAGCACTGTTGACATCGATGAAAACATGTCTGATGTCAGTATTTCATCGACCGTATCAAAACGGATGACTTCAGCAACACACAGACTGCTTTTAAGGGCGGATTACGTGACGCTCTGAAAGTGCGCGTTGGCTCTGGAGACCAGTTCCTTGGTCCGCGCCAGCGCTCAGTATTGCCACGTGAAGCTTGCTTATGGGGCGAAAGGACATGGGAGTTGGGGGCAGTTCTGCGCAGGTCGGGGGATCAAACCGTCTACCTCTTAGATCTCCATCTGGGGGCATAACACGAGAGTTTCTATGAGTCTGGAAAATCAAGATCGGAAAGTTCTTTCTTTCTTCCCCATAACACGAAAGTCTCTCTGAGTCTGGAAAATTTCAGGATCGGAAAGTTCTTTCTTCTCTCAAAATATCTTTCTTTTACTGCCTTTTTTTTCCACATCGCTTTCTGCCTCCCAAAGTCTTTGTTGGCCATGCCTCTGGTGGTTTTACACTCTGCTCAACCCTGGCCTGTGGGGGAATGGAGTTATAAAAGCCAGGTACCCTCTTTTCAGCGTTATTCGAGAGATTTCAATGAGAGAGAGAGAGAGAGAGAGAGAGAGAGAGAGAGAGAGAGAGAGATATCCACAGAATTCGTACATAACAACTGGTTATCACCTGGTGATTTTTTTTTCAAAATCTCATTGAAAATAATGGAAAGAAAAATGAAATAAAGTCACGTCATTGTCGTGGATCTTGCTGGGATAATTTTGATCACTACTCAGTCACTCGGTCGATTCTCAATGCGCCCGTGTGCAGGGCGGTGGTAGATTTAAGCCGGTGGGGATGTTTGATATTGACTTATCTCTCGTTCTCTTCCCTTTTGTCTAGTATCACAAGAAGAGGAGTCGTGCACTAAACGACCAATTCCAAATCAGGGAGAGAAAAACAAGTTTGAACAGAGACTGTGGCTGTGACCTGCCCCCCATTTACAAGTGTGTGCTGAACACCAATCACTCCACCAGAGAGGACAACTCAGAGAACACCCAACACCCACCACAACTACCAGTCAGTCGGGGCTGATGAAGGCCAGCAGTAGCTGGCCGAAAATTTCCCTAAGGTAAATTTTTATTAGACTCTGAGTCAGAACACAGAGAAACATGAACAACCCGGAGTCGGAAAGCGTCTTTGCTCAGACCTATTCCTTGTCAATATACATCATTTGCTCGTATTTCTTTGTTCGGGGTGCGTTTTCTTTGTCTCTGTAATACATGATCAACGGGGTGGCCGGTGCAAATAGCATGGGCAAATTTTGGGGGATTGAACAGTACGAGTTCATACATACCTCTGACACTATCATCGCTTTTAACATTGAGACTCTTACTGCAGACAGCTTCAACGTTCCCTTTATTGTAGTATTAGACAAACGATTCAACGCCCATCAGGCGCCGAATTTGAACAAAGAAAAGTGATTGCTCGTTTTTCATTGTCGTTGTCCTGAGCGTTGTTTATCTTGCCTGAAGAAGACCCAAGAGGTTGAAACCTGTCGTGTTTTGTCTTGTGATTCGTTTGTCCGTTTGTTTGGCGGAGTTATTGCATATACTTTTTAAGGTTTGTTTAGACTTCTTCCGTCCGCTGTCGCTGCAATTTGCAGCTAACTTCAGCGTTACCTATCAATGCACCTTAGCGATCATTACCATGCGGCGCCCGTGAGTCGGAGAGATTTGCACACGACAGTTTCTGCACGTTGTTTGTTGTGGCTCTTTCACGTGTCGTGTTGGGCTCTTTGCGGAATTAGAGGGGATTGGGTGGCGAAGCAAATTTCCGCTCCCCCCAGATATTGGGGCTGCTGCATGGCGTCCAACTGAGGTGAAGGACGGTGGTGGTGGCGTGCCGTTGATGCTGTAACCGTTGTTCGTTTTTTTACAGTGGTGGTGTTCTTCTCTCTCGTCCCCCCCCCCCCCCCCCCCCCCCCCCCTCTATTCATTGCATTCGCCGACACTGAATAACGCTGTCATGCCTATGGCGGTTTCCTCGCCCCAAAAGCTCGTGGCCATCTTTTGGTTCAAAACGATCGTCTTCTCACTGTGCGTGATAATTGCGTGAAAACTTGATGGTTATGAATACAATGATGATGCGGAAACCAGTCATTGTACGTGGTGGCTTGTCATTATGTTTCCTGATGACGTGCTTAGTTTAGCCGCTGCACGTGATCACCGTCACAACCGATAATTATAACTCGAAACGATAGTTGTGACCCACTTAACAACTGTCGTGACTTGAAAACAAACAATTATGATTTTTTTAAACAGATAACACTTTGTCAAATAAAAGTAATCATGACTCATGCAACATTGGACGTGGAGCAAAGAATATTATGACTCATGGAAGCAGTAAGTATGGTCATTAAAACAGTTCACTTGACTCATGAAAACGATCACTTGACTCAGTGCAGGTGCTCAGCAGATCATTCCTATGCGTGATGTCGGGCTCTGAAAAGCCCAGTTCTCTTGGCTCTCCAGTGTCATCTGATGGTTGTCTGCCATTTGACTTTGTGTGTATTTCAACAGCACCAACATCCAAACCTGACATGCCTCCACCCCCCCCCCCCCCCCCCCCCCCCCCCCCCCCCCCCCCCCCCGCCTCCCCTTTCTGAGGTTTGCTTGGCTGTAAACAACATAGACACATGAGCGCTACAACCGGTGAGAATTGTCGTTTTTCATGCGATGATGATCACGTCAGCTCCAACAGTAGTTCAACCTTTCAAAGGAAGCCCGCATGCGTGTGCAGATAACTGATTGTCGCAGTCCTAGAGCTAGGGATCTACAGGAAGCACTCAGTGTCAGGCTGTCATTGTGAACGCATGTTTACAAACTAGTTTTGCGCATAAAGCAAAAGGAGAAGAGGGGGACGTATTCGTTTTTCGGCTGTTCAGAGTTCCATGGCACGCCTTTGAGGCACTCTCCACTTCCTGTGGCTCTGATCGGCTTTCTAACTGGGACTCCAATGAAGACGAACAGGGGGACAGAGAGGCGACGTACAACAGACATACCTGTCCTCTCCTCTCTGCTGGTCATGGTCTGTGGGGGGGAAACAGCCAATCACATCGGCTTCCATCTTGCGCCGTCTTGTTTATCATTCTTCAAATAGTTTGGCTGTCATCATAATGATCGCTGGGGAAAAATACCTGCGCGAAATTGGCGGTTAATTAAGAAACGCCATGTTGATTTTAGCAGATAAAAAAGGTGGGCCTCAGCCGTTGGCTCATCCACCCCACCCCCCACCCCCCACCCCTAACCCCCGTCCCCTTCCTTCCCTTTTGTTTGGAAGGATCGGCTGTGAGATGAAGTCAAGGAGCTGGGGGAGGGGTGGGGTGGGGATGGGGTGGGGGGGGGGGGGGACAAACGGCAGTCCTAGGAGGGCCGGGATTAAAACACGGGGCTGACTGACACCTATTGGCTCTGGCTCCCAGTGCCCGGGTCCACAGACGACGATGTGTCGCGCTCACAGACGGACTGTCTGCTCCTCCAGAGTGATGTTAGTCTGGCGGCTGGCAGTTGGTTTAACGTCTCCCCCCCCCCCCCCCCCCCGCCTCCAAGACACTGTGCCACAAGTGGTATAAAGTTCCAGACTCCCCATATCTTAGATTGGAGTTTGCTGCTGCACACGCCGAGACTGTTGGTACTGTAGTAGACACTGGGTGAGAAGACGGATGGGGAGGGGGGGGGGATTTGGGGGGGGGGGGTATGAGATCTGAAAAAGTTACTTTTGTACTCTACGCCATGGGGGGGGGGGGGGGAAGAGGTTGAAAAGAGTGAAATACTTGAACAGGATTGAAATGAAACGATTGAAGGGAGTGAGATAAATGACGGGAGTAATATAGCGTAAGTGAAAATAGGAAAGCAGTTGAACAGCTTTAAATAACCAAAACGGGAAAACTAATTGAAAGGTAGGGTAGGTTATAAGCTTGGACACCAAATCAATGTTCATGTAAACGAATAAATAAGTTCTAGCACACACATACGGACGCGCACGCACGCACGCACACACGCACGCATGCACACACACACACACACACACACACACACACACACACACACCACACGCACACACACACGCACGCACGCACGCACGCACGCACGCACACATACACGCACGCACGCACGCACGCACGGCACGCACGCGCGCGCGCGCGCGCGCGCTACTGACTCCAGCGCTATGTGTGTGTGTGAGTGTGTGTGCGTGTCTGTGTGCCATCGTGTTGTGTATGTAAACGCGGGCGCATGCGTTTGAATGTGCGTGTGTGTTTGTGGGCACCTACGCACAAATGTGCGTGTGGTGTGCACATTATGTCTTGACTCAGGTGCAGTTAATTATTTATACTTAATCATTTTTGGTTCGTAGCGACCAGGGGGAGAGTTGCGCCCCTTGGTACTGAGGCTGAAAAAGGTCATGCCAGCAAAGTGTGTGTCGTTATTACTCTCTCTCTCTCTCTCTCTCTCTCTCTCCTCTCATCTCCTCCACCATCTCACCACTCTCACTCCAGCACAACACACACACACACACACACACACACACACTCACACACACACACACACACACACACACACACACACACACACACACACACACACACACACACACACACAACGCACAACACACACGCACACACACACCACACACACACACACACACACACACACACACACACACACACACGAACACACGCCACACCACACACACACACACGCGCGCGCGCGCTTGTATTCGTTTCGTTTTACTGGTCTAATAATACTGAAATACCATCTGGAAAAGAGTTAGAACTACTTTGTTTGGTTGGGTTTTTTTTTTCCCCTTGCTTGAGCCTTACTCTCGGGTGACTGTTGACATTTTATCGGAGCCCAGGCTCGACAGGGATTGACTTAGACAGGACCATTGAGCCCAGTCGTAGCGACAGTCGACATGTCCACTCCAGACTGCTGATGGCTTTCAAAGGATATAAGTGTTTGGGGGGTTGGGGGGTGGGGGGAGGGGGGGCGAGGGAGAGAGGGGGAGAGAGAGAGAAGAGAGAGAGTACATGTGTCTGTGTGTGTTGTGCGTGCGTATTGTGTTGTGTGTGTTTTGTGTGTTTTGTGTGTGTGGTGTGTGTGTGTGTGTGTGTGTGTGTGTGTGTGTGTTGTGTGTGTGTGTGTTTATGAAGGTGTGTGTGTGTGTGTGTGTGCGTGTATGTGTGTGTGTGAAGGTGTGTGTGTGTGTCTGTGTGTGTGTGTGTGTGTCTGTGCGTGTGTGTTTGTGTGTGTCTGTGCATGTGTGTTAGAGAGACAGACAGACAACAGACAGACAGAATGAATGAATGAAAGAAAGAGAGAGAATGCAATGACAATGATTCTTTATTTTATAACGGTAAAAGTATTGGCTTAGTTAGCCTTTTTCATGCTTGTCGTTACTAGTCTACGAAGAGAAAGACAGACAGACAGACAGACAGGCAGACAGACAGACGGACAGACAGAACATGAGAGAGAGAGAGAGACAAAGAGAGACAATGGCAATGACAATAATTCTTTACTTTATAACGGTATAAAAGTATTGCCTTAGTTAGCCATTTTTCATACTTGCTGTTACCATTCTACGAATCTACGAAGAGAGAAGAAGAGACAGACAGACAGACAGACTCACTCACTCACTCACATACACGTACACAGACAGAAAGAGAGGGGGGAGGGAGGGTGAGAGAGCATACAGTCTGCTCTGCAAAAAGTTCCTGATGGCAGGAACTGATGTAAGACCTGCGCGATGGCTTCTGGGAGGAAAAGGGCAAGGAACCCTGCTTGGAACTTCACTTCCGCTCTGGCTGGAGTTGCTCCTCTCGGAAGGAAAGACAGCTTTCTGTCCTAGCGGTCCCCGGCCGTCTGCCCACAGACATACAGGAGAAATTATGTGTATTTATTATAGCTGGCTGAAAGGTGGGCTTTACAGTCTTTTGACAGGGCTTTACAGTCTATTGACAGGAAGGCTAGGCGGAAATGGTAACAGTCCTGTGGGCTGGCTGGCTGGCTCTGTGTGTGTGTGTGTGTGTGTGTGTGTGTGTGTGTGTGTGTGTGTGTGTGTGTGTGTGTGTGTGGTTGAGTGTGTCTGTTACAAGAGACAGGCGGATTGGCAGATTTTGAAAATGAAAGAGAGAGGGGGGGGTAGACAATATGCGAAGGGGGGGGGGGGCGGGTCGAGAGAGAGAGAGAGAGAGAGAGAGAGAGAGAGAGAGAGAGAGAGAGAGAGAGGAGAATAGTTTGGAAGTAAAGCCGGCAGAGACAGAAACATATAATCAAAGACACTAGACACCGCAAACGTGAGCTCTCTCTCTCTCTCTCTCTCTCTCTCTCTCTCTCTCTCTCTCTCTTCTCCTCTCTCTCTCTGTCTCTCTCTCTCTTCTCTCTCTCTCTTTCACACACACACACACACACACACACACACACACACACACACACACACACACACACACACAACACACACACTGGGATGATTTCAAGATGAAGGCAGAGCCCGCACCATTAAGGAAGGGTTGAAGGGGTGTGAGGGAGGAAGAAAAAGAGTCTGCTATTACTGGCGAAGGACATGACCCTTTGAAACGGGGGGGAGAATATGCAATTACGGAGAAATTAGGATAACAAAGAAGAGAAGAGAGGAGAGAGAGAGAGAGAGAGAAGAGAAAGGAGAGAGAGAGAGGAGAGAGAGAGAGAAGAGAGATGCAATTATGGATAAATTGAGATGTGACCCCCAAAAAATAAAATAAATAAAGAAGAAAAAGACAGACGGACACAAAGAAGTCATTACAAAGCGTGTCATGTGCAGAGAGAGAGAGAGGAGGGAGGAAGAGCGGAAGGTAGAGAGAGAGAGAGAGAGAGAGAGAGAGAGAGAGAGAGAGGAGAGAGGAGAACTGATGACTAGGAATAGAATTTTTGAGGGAAGGCCACCGCCACTTTCTCAGGAAAAGTTACATTCAAAAATATAGCTGTGTTAGTATTTAACAAGAATACAAGGAGGGAGGGGGAGAGAGAGAGAGAGAGGAGAGAGGGGAGAGAGGAGAGAGGAGAGGGGGTGGGGAAGGGGGTGGGTGAGTGGGCACCCAGTCAGATGTGAAGATAACTAGCTGACCTTTTCAAGATCGATTTAAAACAGGGAAGGGTGTAGTGGCGACAAAAACCGAGACGAGCACGGCCGGTTGCGGTGCTAGCACAGAAACCCCCACCCCCACCCACCCACCCACCCCTCCAATGAACTTCCTCACACATAAACTAAGTAGATTCTGTTTTGAACGCGTGCGTCTCAGGGCAGCAGAATGAAACGGGGCAGTCCCTCTCCCCACCATCACCACCGCTTTACCACCACCACCCCTCCCCCGCCTTCCATACTTACACGCTTTTTGTACTCCCAGTTCTTATAGAACAGGGAGTACTTTAGAATGGGAACAAAGAAATGCTCTCTCTCTCTCTCTCTCTCTCTCGTGTGTTGTGTGTGTTGTGTGTGTGTGTGTGTGTGTTGTTGTTGTGTTGTCGTCCTGTCTGTCTGTTCTGTCTGTGTCAAACTACTGGGCCGATCTTTCTGAAATTTGTAGGTATGTTCATTATGGGTCACGGATGATGCCCGATGTTTTGGTTTCTGATCATGACATTACTATCATACGAACTGTAGCACAACACCTCGCAAATTCTCAGGGATGTCAGTTGTCCTCTTTCCAGTGGATTTCTTTTATTTTTTGTTTAATTGACTCTCTTCTCTCTCTCTCTCTCTCTCTCTCTCTCTCTCTCTCTCTCTCTCTCTCTCTCTCCCTCTCCTCTCTCTCTCTCCTCTCTCTCTCTAACTCTCCCTCCATTCTCTCCTCTCTTCTTGTGCTGAATTTGAACTCACACCATTTCCGTTGTGTTGTTTTTTTTCCACCGTTAAATGTAAACTAAATTTTTAAAAAACTGGATTCAGTATGAAAGCAGCAAAATCTGTTGTTTCTTTTTTTTTTTTGCGATGTGAAACACGTGCTGTAGAGAACAGCATCATTTATTTCCCGTCTTCCATCGCACCGTAGTTCCTCCCTACTATATTCGTAATTTCTTTTCCTCTTTTAGACGTTCAGGAATATGGCATGTCTGATCACACATTGGCATCCTTATCCGCACATCTTCAGACATGGACAGCCTGTCGATTCGTGTGTGTGTGTGTGTGTGTGTGTGTGTGTGTGTGTGTGTGTGTTGTGTGTGTGTGTGTGTGTGTGTGTGTGCGCGCGCGCGCGTGTGTGCGCGCGCGTGTGTGTATGTTTGTATGTATGTGTGCGTGCGTGCGTGCGTGGTGTGTGTGTGTGTGTGTGTGTGTGTGTGTGTGTGTGTGTGTGTGGAGTCCCGAGGTATTTGTATTCCCTTTCTCATTGTCCATCCCTGTCCTTCCCTCTACGTTTCCCATGCACAGCCTCAACAATCGCCCATCCAGCCCTAGCCAACTCTCCACCCCACCCCCTCTCCTCCCTCCCTCCCCCCTCTCTCTCTCTCTGTCTCTCCCACCTCTCTCTCTCTCTCTCTCTCTCTCTCTCTCTCTCTCTTCTCACCCTCGTCTATTCACATTTTGGGTGTTGCGTTTTTCTACAGTAGGTCATGATGATTTCATACAGTAAGTCACACTCACTTCTCTACCGCAAGTCATTCTGACTCATCTGCAGTTAGTGGGGGGCCGGAATAGCCCAGCGGTAGAGCGCCGGACTCGTAATCTTCGTGGGTTCGAATCTCCGCCGGGCCGTTTCGGTACAGGGGGATTTTTGCCTCGGGAGTTAACATTGGTTCTGACTCCATTTCCCGTACAGTCTTTCGAATGAGACTCTAAACCGAGGTTCCGTGTGTGACCGCACGCATAACATCTTGCACACACGTCAAATCCCCATCACCAACTTTCGGAAGAGAAGGCCAGTTTGGCCGTTAGTATGGATGACACGTTACACATAGCGTGCACCCTGCGTGAGAAATGGAAAGAATGAAGGAAGTAAGGAATTGAGTGAACGATATTGACTGGATGACACAGGAAACGACTGAATGAAGCGCCAGCTGGCAGTTCTTCAGCCCGTTGTGTAAACGAGTGTGGATTGTAAAGCGCTTATAGCTTGGTCTCTAGCCGAGAATAGGCGCTATATAAGTATTCATTATTATTACTATTATTATTAACTGCAGTCAGTGATTCTGATTTCTCTGCCGTCTCACCAGTAAAATAATTATGAGTTTTGTTGAAAACCAAGCGACTGCGGTGAACTAGGTACCTTGATTGTCTTTCACTCAGAACCAGTTGCCGCAGGCTTTTATCGATACATGGTCTTGTTGTTGTTTTGAAACCATCACCTCGTTTTATTTCAGATTGGTTTAGGGGACAATTTCGTTACTTCGATGGTGTAAGAACATTACAGGCAC
>CM065731.1:4640397-4645397 GCA_033310375.1 Conus canariensis
ATCTCTCTCTCTCCCTCTCTCTGTCTGTCTGTCTGTCTGTCTGTCTCTCTCTCTCTCTCTCTCTCTCTCTCTCTCTCTCTCTCTCTCTCTCTCTCCTCTCCGCCTTGTCTTTGTGAGTGGTGTGTGTGGTGTGTGTGTGTGTCCAGAGAGAGAGAGAAGAGAGAGAGAGAGAGAGAGAGAGATTCAAAGCAGTACACAGAGATTATAAGCATGTTACAGACGAAAGTCATAAACTGTTCAACACATAATCAAAAATCCCTGATAAATGGTGCTTCAAAGTGGTATGTCAGTTTACGACGAAGATAAGAAAGGGGAAAAAAGTTTTGAATTTGAAAAAATCGTAGAAGAACATTGATCAACCATGAAGAAAAAAGCTCGATACATTATCCTAGCAAAAGTATCTACCTAGATAGCGCCTAGCACTGAAGCGTTGTGAAGAGGAACAAAAAATAAGAAAGAAAATCAGAGAAACTGTTCTGTTGCACGGAAGATCTTAGAGATCGAGATGAAAAGAAAGTTGGGTTGTATGACCATCGAGCACACGGAACGAAGGAATGACAAGACAGAAGCAAGGTGTTCGAAGAAAGGCCTTTTAAAGATAAAAAAACACCAAAAGACAAGAATAGAAATGAAACAAGAGAGGCAATTTGCTTGTTCGACTCACGTGAAATGAGTAACGCAACAGCAGGATGAAAGGTATAGGGTTGGTTGGGAACGAGAAGTGTGTATTTCCAACAAAACCTGAAGACAATCACAGGTGTACGTCGTTGTCAGCACTAGAGGCAGCAGACGACTTGGCAAAATCACGTTTCTGCGAAGATGTGTTGATCACTTATTGCTTCAGTGCCCTCTGACGCTGTCGCCCCACCATTTCCCTTTATCCCCCCCCCCCTCCTCCCTCCCCCTCTGGCCTCTCCATCCACCTTTACTATCTTATCTCACTACGCTTCCCCAGTCTCTTCCCCACCCCCTTCACTCTCCTTGGCTCTCTCTTTTGCCCCACTACAGCAGTAGTCCTGAACTGTCCTGATCTTCATTGCTGCATATTCTGTCCAGATTCCACTCTGGTTTTAATCCGAATCAAACCCCCGCGCTTCTCCGAGTCAAAACTAAAGCGCGCTCTTGATTTAAACCACAATCAAACTCTTGTTCTTCTTTAGATTGAAACCAAACTCCCGCTTTTTTTTTTTTTGCTTTTTTTTTTGCAAATCAAAACCAAACTGTACTCTTCTTTCCAATCAGTTGAGTTCCTCTGAGATGATGGCTGGTGTCACAGTAGGATGGCAGCGGGTGGAAGTTGAAACAAGAGCAGAGACAGAATTGCTGGGCCGCCAAATACAAAGAACGAACAGATAAGTCTCTTATGACTGAATACCAAAGTTTCCACCCAGATTGAAGAGACAAGTGATTGTCAGTTCGTGTTTCGTTTTCATTGTTTTGAATGTTATTTGGCCTGCCTGATGAAGACCCACTAGGTCGAAACGCGCTGTGTTTGCTTTGTGATTTGTCTGTACCTTCGTTTGGCGTGCCATTGATTCTGTTTTTGCTGTCCTTTGATGTAGTTCAGAACGGTGGTCTACAAACGTGTGGATGGATCTCTTCGTCTTTTGTTTTCACTGTATTGAAGGTCATTTTTTCTGCCTGATGAAGACCCAATAGGTCGAAACGCGCTGTGTTTGTTTCGTGATTTGCATGTTCCTTCGTTTGGCGTCCCAGTAATTCTGTTGTTTTTTTTTGCTGTCCTTTGAGGCAGTTCAGAACGTTGAAGTTTACAAATGTGTGGATGGATCTCTTCGTCTTTTGTTTTCACTGTATTGAAGGTCGTTTGTTCTGCCTGATGCAGACCCAATAGGTCGAAACGCGCTGTGTTTGTTTCGTGATTTGCATGTTCCTTCGTTTGGCGTCCCAGTGATTCTGTTTTTTGCTGTCCTTTGAGGCAGTTCAGAACGGTGATGCCCACAAAGGTAGCTATGTGGGGATGGGTCTTTCTCGAAGAAGCTGGAGGGTGATCACAACAGGTTGCACTCGCCGCAACGGCTTGCGTGTTTGTATCAATGATCGGCGACTTTTGTGCAGAACGTACTTTAAATTCGTGCCAACTGCTTACTTAACTGAAACGTAAGAAAAAGAGGGGTTGAGTTGGGAAGGAGAAAGAACGGAGCTACGCAAACAGAAGAGGAGAAGGTGGGAATAGAGATGGGTGTGGTTTGTGATCTAAGTGAAAATGATCACTGTGATTCTAACGTGCAGCTGTGAGTCCGCGCGCGCGCGTGTGTGTGTGTATGTGTGTGTGTGTGTGTGTGTGTGTGTGTGTGTGTGTGAGAGAGAGAGAGAGAGAGAGAGAGAGAGAGAGAGACATTGTATATTATATGCCATGGCTCATAACGAATAGGTGTATGCATATATCGACCGTAACAATTGTCAAGCGTAACAAATTACATTATAAGACAAAATGCGAACCCCTGTGAAGAACAGATCACATTACCAGACAAAATGCGAATCACTACGAAGAACAAATTACATTACCAGACAAAATGCGAATCACTATGAAGAACAAGTCACATTATCAGACAAAATGCGAATCACTGTAAAGATTTTCAAGATGTGTAAGTTTATGTTTGTTCCAAGACGTGTAGAATCGAAGAACAGTGTTTGACGACTTCAACAGATGGAGGCAGTAGTAGCAGGCTGACTTTAAGCAGAGATGCTAAGATATCTGGACACAATAAATGAAATATATCAGTTCTGGTTTTAAAAAAAAAAAAGAAATCGACAACAAAATGTAAAATGCATTTAGGTTTCCCATGCGTCTGCGCATAAAGGACAAAGATAATAACACAAATCAAATGATTTGTATGGACATTAACGGATAGCTCATTCCTAATCTGAATGTCGTTGTTCATTGTTCAAGTGTATGTGTAAGTTGAAGATTTTGTCTTTTTTTTAAGCCATGAACATGCAGAAGTTAATGTAGAAGTCAAAGGTATTGCTGTTACACTGATAGTTACTCCGTTTATGCCATCGTTGGTCTTGATATGAAGTCAAAGTGTTGATATGACATTCTTCGTTCAATGAGTCACATTTAAATCCATATTTCAAAGAAATTTTGCCAACAACATTCAAGTCACACAACATATACGTTTTACAAGGTATTCAAGTATCTTCCCTTTGTAACACACACACACACACACACACACACACACACATATATATATATATATATATATATATATATATAGATAGATAGATAGATAGATAGATAGATATATGAGAGAGATATATATAATATTTTATATATGTGTGTGTGCATGCGTGCGCGCGCGCTCGTGCTTGGGTCTGTTTGTGCCTGTGTGTTTTTGTGTGTATGGAGATGAAGATAATGATTATAGTGATGATGCCAGTTCTCTTCTCTCTACCAAGAAATCATGGGTCACAGGGGTGTGGCCCAAAGTCAAGAAGAGGCCATACACCACAACGACACTCGTGGGCTTTGCCAACGTGCCCAGTCTGGCACCGGTCCTAAATCACGCTGTCTCTGCACCTCGTTTTGCGCTGGAACATTCCGTTCGCCCAACACTTCACCCACATTCAAATTTCAGCAGAGCCAGGCAAGCGCGGATCTCTCCAGGGAGCCTGTCAGGAACGCCCCAGAAGACATCATCCATCCACTTTAGTTAAAACAAGAGGCAGCACGTAGAAGACATCATCCATCTACTTTAGTTAAAACAAGAGGCAGCACCGTATTGATTCTCCCCCGTCCGATCTCGTGTGTGCCGAGAAAGAGAGAGCTGTGGGCACGTGTCTACAGCGTCTTACAGTCCTCTAGTGGGTTCAGCTTGGAGTGAGCGTCGCCCATGGCTTGGAGCGGGTCCCGGGAACATTTGGCGTCTCGGCCTTATCGATCCTTTTTTTTTTTTTTTCGTGGACGGTTGTCGGGAACGATGACGCGGGATGCGATGACGTCGGTGAGCGTACGCAGGATGCCTTCCACTGACTTAGTCTTCATTTGGGACCTGTTCCATCTGTCGGTCCCTATACAGCATTTCCGTCTGAACCCCCTCCTCTATCCCCCAAGGCGTGCCAGTGAGCATGCCTTCGCCATTCTCACGTGTGATTTCTATGCACAGCTCACCGTTGGAAGAATGGAGCGAGACAGCTGTTTTCAAGATCTAATCAATGCAGAGAAATACAAGATATTGAGCAGATAATCTTTTGTCCATGTGACTTGGGTCAAATCAAGTCATTTCCTTTTTAAAAGAATCTGAGCGTGAGACAAACTGACTTCTCATGACTGGATGCGTGTTGAAGGTCTTGGAGAAGCTGCAGCTTGCAGAAGACTTTAAAGGTTACAGTTACTTCATCTCCGAGACATGTAGGCCTTTTTTTTTAATTTAAACTGGTCATTCCTCTTTCTGTAGAATTTACTGTCACGTATCTACCCATATCAATGTTATCTTTTAGAAATTATTACTCTGGTCCTCTTCTCTGAAAACGAAAATGCATGAAACATTTGTAATGTGGGGGTAGGAACAATTAATAAAAAAAAAACAAAGTTTTTAAACAGTCCCTTTATTACATGACGAAAAAAAAAAGTCCTAAACCTAGCCTTTCCCCCTTATGTATGTATGTGTGTTTGTGGTGGTGTGTGTGTGTGTGTGGTGTAGAGAGAGAGAGAGAGAGAGAGAGAGGTCTGTGTGTGTGTGTGGTGTGTGTGTGTGTGTGTTGATCTAGATAGTGTGTGTTGTGTGTGGTGTGTGTGTGTGTGTGTGTGTGTGTGTGTGTGTGTGTGTGTATGCGCGCGCGCGCGCGCGCGCCCAAAGACAAGAATAGACGCATGGTACGACGGCGACACTCAGGGACTTTCATCACGTGCTAAGGAACAGAGTGATAAACCAGGCTGTCGCGGGCCCCTCGTTTTTCACTGAAACCTTCAGCTCGCTCGCCACTTACCCAGTGTCAAACGTGAGAGCCAGGCAAGGCGAGGCCTCTCCAGGGACCCT
>CM065731.1:4657897-4667897 GCA_033310375.1 Conus canariensis
CCAACCACACACACTCTCTCTCTCTCTCTCTCTCTCTCTCTCTCTCTCTCTTCTCTCTCTCTCTCTCTCTCTGTCCACCAGTCACCTCATCCCTTTCAGCAGCCTGCTAAATGTTGTATGTAAAGCACGCGGAACGACTCGGAGGGGAGATGAACTGTGAGAGGGGCCGCAAGAGAATGGGAGTGCTTGTCGACTTAGCATGGGCTCTCTGGAACGTCTGATGTTGACCCAGTTGACATCGTAAGAAGCTTACAGAATCCCCCCCCATCCCCCGCTTCTACTCTTACCCCCAGCCCCCCCCCCCCCCCCACACACACACACCGTTTCCCTCCCCCACCCTCCCCCACCCTTCGCTTACTTCCCATACTCCCTCCCACACTCCTCCCAAAAATTAAAAAAGAAAGAAAGCGAGAAAAGACAGGTCGTCTTGCTGCATGTATTGAATGGAAAGGACTAGCGCCGTCGTCTGATGAGCCTTTTTATCAGTGCCGGCGCGGCTACAGAGGGAACCTCTCTCAGGGGTCCGAAACTCGCTGCCGGCAGTCGGGCACAACACTGGGTTCTCTCCCCTGGGAGACTCTATTGGACACCCGTGTGCTGTCATTCAAGGGTTTCATATTTTTCACTTCCAGTGCCTCCTGGTTCGCCCTACTCTTACCCCCCCCCCCCCTCCTGTCTTTCGCCCTTCCTTCCCCTGCCCTCCTCGGCCTGCCTCTCTCCTTCCCCCTCCCCCCCCCCCCCCCCCCAATTGGTTCCATATAAGGGTCGTCGAAAAGTTACATATTCCCGGTTTCTGTCCCTCGTCTTTCTTCTTCTTCTTCTTCTTCTTCTTCGTCGTCGTCGTCGTCTTCTTCTCCTCAGCAGTCGGAGACTTAAAGTGTGTCTATGGCGACGCGCGCGCCCACACTAACGCACGCGCACGCGCACGCACGCACACACACACACACACACACACACACACACACACACACACACACACACACACGCGCGCGCGCGCGCGCGCGCGCGCGCGCGCGCGCATGCATGCATGCAGGCGCTCTCTCTCTCTCTCTCTCTCTCTCTGTCTCTCTGTCACCCGCAGACACACACAAACACACACATGCGCGCGCGCACGTGCGCACGCACCTAACACACACACACACACACACACACACACACACACACACACACACACACACACACACACACGCTCAATCACTCACTCATTCACACACACACACACACACACACACACACACACACACACACACACACACACACACACACACATATCACACCTACGCTCCCAATCTCTTCTTATTTCTTTCCCACTTCAGTGCGTTCAAAATTACTGTAGGACTGCCCCAGATGTTTGTTGGAAGGTCATTGTAGATGTCGACGTTCCTCTGAAAGCTCCAATCATAATTATCCATTTAAAATGAACTCTTTACCGTTACCCGTAGTACCCGTTCTGCATGACGATGAAAAGTATTTTTTAGTGAAAAGACATCGTCTTCCACATTCTGCTGAAAATGGTATGGGATAAGATCAGCTGAAACAAACACTGCACTGTAGTTCAACGGGAATCAACGTTAAACTTGTGTTAGTGTGTTAGTAATTGTCTTTTCTTAGAAAGTTCCGGTGAAAATAGAATACCGGTAATGTATGGTGACATGTCATGGTCTAAATAGAATACCGGTAATGTATGGTGACATGTCATGGTCTAAATAGAATACCGGCAATGTATGGTGACATGTCATGGTCTAAATAGAATACCGGTAATGTATGGTGACGTGTCATGTTCTAAATAGAATACCGGTAATGTATGGTGATATGTCACTGTTGTAATGGTTTTGGACATTCTGATTTAGTTATTTGCTTTTTTTCTGATCTTTGGTTGTTTTCCTCCTTTGTGCTTTTAAGTTAGTTTTCGACGAGATAAGCGTACGTAAATATCTTCAAAGTGAAACAAAAAAAACCGAGTTCATTTTTAACATTTATTTTTCTTCTCAAAGTGAAAAGAACGAGTATGCATTCATTTCACATTTATTTTTCTTTAGATGTTCCAGCACAACAAACCATTCCATCCTTTCTCTTGCAGAATCATTTTAATCAGACGTAAAGGGTTTCATTTTCAGATGTGGTTTACTGATGTTAAAACGGTGTTGAGAAAGAGTACCAAGTCCACGTTTCATTTTTTCAGTGCACCAAGAGAAGTTGACAGAAGCAACATGGGCCATTTTCCTTTTGAAACTCTGTCTTTCTTCCCCCCCCCCCCCCCCTCCCACTCCTCCCTTCAATACAGAATCATGAAAGTATGTCGTCCCCGGCTCGCAAGGGCGAAACGCGTAAGCTAAGACACTCAGCATAATTCAACAAAACTTGAGCTGGTGTTGAGCAACATTACGTTCGCCGTGAGTGCCTGCTACCTTCCGTAGCAACCCTGAGAGGCTGCTCGCAGAAGAAAACAAAATGGCGGCGATTGTTGGATTTCGTGTTTTTTCATGTTTTGAGAGTATATTTCGGATTTCATTTGTGATATGTGTTCAGCTGTATAACACCATTAATTGACTGAATATTTTATTATTTTTGTTATCTATTTTGATTATATTCATGTCTTTGATCGTTTGACGTGGAATGAAATGATGACTATTCGACAACATGCGAGTTATCTGCTCTTTGAAAACGTTTTTCTCTCTATGAGAAACATCGCTGTTTTGACAAGCAAAAGTGTTCTGGCCAAACTTTGAGCTCTCTCCGGGCAGCTTGAAGCCGATCTTCTTTGCTCTTTAATGAAAATGTACGCTGTGATATGTCCAGCTGCCCTTGCAAACTGCTTAAAGCTTTGCGTGTTACAATATACCTCAGACACCGTTTTCTGTGGAATCCTCGCTTCTTTCTGTTACTATCTCTTCTGCTTCTTTCCATTACTGTCTATGTCTTCTGCTTCTTCCCGTAAGTTCTGCTGCTTGTACCGTTTTGGCAGGAGTCCGGGGTCTCTGACAAAAGTTCTGTCTGTGCGTCTGATTTCCCCAGCGCTTTTCCTCGTGGCCTTTTCTCTTTGGATTTCATCGGGGGCAAGTTGGCCTTTCCGCTGGCCACTTCAGCAGGGGGTGACAGACATAAGATATGGCCGCTGACTTCAGCCGGCGAACTTGAACGCCGCTGTCAGGGGGTTCGGATCGATAGGAGACACACAAACCGTTGGGTAATGACCACCTGGTTTCCTCACCTTAATGTGGTGTCGGTGAATGAGTCCAGATTGTATGTCAGTGTGTCTTAGATAGGTCACACACAACCTGTATCAGTGTTCACCTTTTCTGACTTTTTTTTCCCCTTTCCTTTCCTGCATTTTTGTTTTTTCTGTTATACGATGAGCTTGTTTCCGACAAAGAGAAGTGCAGACAGCCACGTCCTTGTTTGGTAGAAATGTTTATAGACATTATCTGGGTCTTTTTTGTTTTCTCCTGTCGCCCTAGTGGTTCTTTCACTTCGTTTCTCCGTGTCATTTCGTTGGTCATCTCTTCTCTCTTCTCTCTCTCTCTCTCTCTCCTCTCTCTCTCTCTCTCTCTGTCTGTCTCTCTTCTTCTGTCCTGTCTGTCTGTCTCTTCTCGTCTTCCATCTCTCTGTCTCGTCTCTCTCTCTCTCTCTGTCTCACTGACTCCTCTCTCTCTCTTCTCCTCTCGTCTCTCCTCTCCTCTGTTTTCTCTGTAATTCTGTCTGTCCTCTGCCTCTGTCTCTCTCTCTGTCTGTCTGTCTCTCTCTCTCTCTCTCTCTCTCTCTCTTCTCTCTCTTCTCTCTCTTCTCTCTCTCTCTCTGCTGTCTTCTTCTCTCTGTTCTGTCTCTCTGTCTCTCTCTCTCTCTCTCTCTCTCGCTCGCTCGCTCTCTCTCTCTCTCTCTCTCTCTCTCTCTTCTCTCTCTCCTCTCTCTCTCTCTCTCTCTCTCTCTCTCTCTCTCTCTCTCTCTCTCTCTCTCTCTCTCTCTCTCTCTCTCTCTCTCTCCACTCCTTCCCTGAGAGATTCGCAGATGCAGAGAACACAACTGTCGTGCATTGAATTGAAATTTCGATGGAAAGTCACCCGATTGTTATGAGCAAGACCTCTGAAAAAAAAAATGAAATGTGGAAAGCAGACAAAAGCAGAGTGTGACATTTGTCTCATGTGTTCGTTGCAGCTTTTTGTAGGTCTTCACCGCCCGCGCGCGCCGTGTGTGTGTGTGTGTGTGTGTGTGTGTGTGTGTGTGTGTGTGTGTGTGTGTGTGTGTGTGTGTGTGTGTGCTCACCTTGCCCGATGACTCAACAGGGACGTGATCAATGCGCAACCTTATAGTTCTCGCCATTCCCTTCGACAGTTTGTCCCGAACGACATGTTCAGTAAATTATCTGTAACGATGCTTGAATGGCGAACCCGAGAAGCAGAGTCATAACGTGTTGGCGACGCACGGATCCCTATAGAGCATTTTGCTACAGAAGGCGGATGGCATCATCAATCGGGTTATCAAATATGATACGGCAAAAAGAGAGAAGAAGTTTCGACTGACCTCAAACTTGGCAAAGCTCGACAGTTTCCTGCATGTTCAAACGGAGAGATCGAGCTACTGAATGATTGACAAGAGAGGGAGGTGGGAGAGGGGGGGGGGGGGGGCTTCTTTTTTTTTCTTTCTTTCTTTCTTTCTTTCTGTCTGTCTGTCTGTCTTTCTTGGTATGTTTTCGTTGTTAATTTTAAGCATAGAGAGAAAGAAATCATTCCGAACAATTGCCGTTGTAGGTCAAGTGACAGACAGGGAAGCCACCCCGGGAGAATGTGGGTAGGGGACTTAACTCCTCAGCCGATAACGCTAGAATGCTAAAATGGGCAACAAATATGGCCGACGTTTTGTGTTTTCATCGAACCAGTAACGTCTGCTTTTTTTTTTTTTTTCGTTTACACTTTAGATTCGTCGGAGACATAGAGGATGAAGAGATGAACAGGTCGTTCAGGTTAAAGCCGTTTTTCATCTTGTCTGATGTGTCTCTGGTAGATCTCACATCAGACGCTGTCTTTGCAGGCTTTGATCGTTCTGTTTGTTAGAGCATCTCACCTTACTTTAAAGAACAGCCGGTTTTCAATCTCGTCGTGTTTCTGTGGCTAATTGGATACAAATAGTGGAAACGTCACATGATAACATTTTAGACCCCCCTCTCTCTCTCTCTCTCTCTCTCTCTCTTACACACACACGCACACGCACACCAACATCACTTACACACACACACACACCACAGCACACAACACACACACACCACACACACACACACACACACACACACACACACACAATCCAACCCACCGCACACATAAGCACACATGACACATCCTCAACAGCAGCAGCAAGAATCATTGCTAAACTGAACATTGGCACTCTTCGTTTTCTACAAGAATTCGTGCGTTTTTACGAACACCTGCGCACGCTAATTTACCTCCATAGTGGCAGAATAATGCGTCTCCGAAAGAAGTCGTATTTGTGATTGGACCTAAAGATGGAATGGGAAGAGCTGATGGGGTTTTTTTAATTTTTTTTTCTTTCTTTTCTTCTTTTTTCCTTACCCAGCAATTTGAAAAAGATGACTGCGTGGGTTTTCGTCGCCAACAGCAGACGTCATGGGTATTTTGAGCCCACCGGACGTGATGGCGGCAGAAGAGTCCCTGATTGATTATGATTGCTTCGTGAGCCTGTCCGTCTGGAGGTCACGTCGCCAGATCACGATGTGGTTGATGACGTCTGACCACAATGAGCGGAGGGGATGAGTTCAACTGGCGTCGTTCATTGCCTGCAGTTTCTTGCTTTTTTTTCTGCTGTATCCTCATTTCTTTTCGTACCATCTTTGTTAAAGTAATAATGTCCAGCCCCCCCCCCCCCCCCCGGTTCTTCAACCTTTACTACCGTTTGCTATGTATACTTACTTTTCCATGTTAACTACTAAATTTTTCCTCTTCTGCACCCAAACCCCAAACCAGCCACACCCGTGTCCTTTCTGTTTTCTACTGTGTCCTACATTTACCTGTTGTTCTTTTCTTATCTCCATCCCCCCCTCTCCCTACTACTATTACCTTGATTGTCAAATTGACCTTGATGTTTCATCTTTCCGTCTCTTCAATTGCCTGCTTTCTTTTGTAACATGTTCTTATTTCTATTTTCTTCAGCTTTTACTTATTTTACTACTGTTTCTTTCTTCAGCTACTTTTTTTTTTTTTTTTAATATATCCCTTTTTTTCCTGACTCTTCCTACTATACTTCCCTTCAATTTCCTCTATTCCATACTCTCCTACGTCTACGACTTTTCTAGATTTTACCCCATTTCTTCTACTTTCCTACTTTACCCCTTTTCCTGTTTGTTCCCCTTTTCTTTGGTTTTCCTACTTCATTTGCTAATTTCTCTTTCTTTTCAAGTACGTTTTACTATAAACGTCCATTGATTAGTTCAACCCACTCCCACGGGGAAAAAAAGCCAGTAAGCATTTGTACTGGCTACCCCTTTCAGCGTGAATTACGGAACGTAACGCTGGCAGCCCTGGAAGAAATACGATCGCTCCCAGTAGTTCCCATTCTTCGTATTCTTCGTGCATAGCATCCGGAGGTCAATGTGTTTTATAGACTTAAGCGTTGGGCAATCATCCGTTCGCTAAGCTGATGGGTGTCTGTTTCTGTGCAGTACACTTTAGTGTGGTGATTAAGAAGGTCGTCCTGCAGTGGAAAGGTAATGTCCTCTGCTGGAGTCTTGTCTCAAGACCAGATCAGTTAGTACATGTCCTCCAACAGCCCAGAGTTTTCTACAGGCGAAATGGGGATTCACCTCTCTCAAAACTTCGTAAAAGCTTGGGATGTGTGGAGGGTGAAGGAGGGGGGATCCTCGCTTGTACAGGGTGGGGGGTGGGGGGGTGAGAATATTATCGCCACTTTTTTTTTGGAAGGGGAGGGGGGTTACTCTTTGATGGTGGGGAGGGGGGGGGGTTCGCCAATTTTTTTCCAGGGAGGTTGTGTAGAGAGGGAAGTCATCTCTAAAAAATTGTGAAAGCGGGAGGGCGGGTGGAGAGAAGATTGTTGTCTTCCAAAATGCAACAGGGGTTCACGTTTTCATTTTTTGGCAGACATCAAAAAACAATATAAAATGTTATCACGCCAGGTGCCAAGAATGACAATATTGCCGAGGGAGGGGGGGGGGGGGGGGGGTGGGGTCCCTAACGGGCTGTGCGGGTCCTGTACACTGGTAGAAACGCATTTTTTTTTCTCGGCCGTGAGAGGGATGTTGGGGTTCGTGGCACCCCCAGAATCCTCCCCCTCTCGTCCGCCCTGCTTTTAATAGCCAGGACATTGTGCATGTACATGCGTCCTAGGTATGATTGAATTTCCGATTCAAGTTGACCTGTGATGTCGCCTCTTGTTCGGAAAACATAGGGGAAAGGCGCCACATTTAAATAAAAGGGTGGTAAATTTAGGAAACGCGGGGCAATAATGGGAATTGGGAAACGTAGGAAAATTCAGAAAAAAAAGGAAAAGAGAAAATGTAGTAGAAGGTACAAAAGAGTAGTTAAAAAGTAAGGAAAGAGTATATAAAACAGAGAGGAAGGGGCTGGGAAAAGCGTGGGAAGGCAAGATAAAATATAGAAATGAGGAATTGTTGGAACAAGGTGACAGAAGATGAGCTTAAAAAGAAAATAGAGAAAGGTCAGACAAAGGCGAAAAGTCAGGATAAAACTAGAGAAAGGTTGCATCAAATGTAAAAGGATGGTCAAAAATGAGGAAAATCAGGACAGAGTGGGGGCAAAAACGTGGGGAAAGGAGGGAGGGTGGGGAGGACGGAAAGGCAACGGAAATGTAGGAGAAGGTAAGAAAGGATGAGAAAAAAAAAAAGGTTTGAAAAAGGAGGACAACATAGAAAGAAGTTGGACAAGGTAGAACGACAGCACCGCTAACTTGAACGCTACCCCGGCACACTCTCTCCTGTCCTCTCTGCTTCCTCACCGGGTCCTGGACCCCTTGATGACATCAGCACAACGTTTTAAAGCTGGCCCCGGCGGTGGAGGGGGCGACAGACGAACGTCAACATGTGGCCGGCGGGCGGGAAATTAGGCGATTTCCGCCCACTTTACTTATTTCCTCTGTGGACCGAGAAGTCAACCCCACGACGTCCAGCCGTCTGTGTTGACCCTCACACCCCGCCTGTGTTTCAGAAGTGTCTTGAGTTGGTTGTCACACCACTTTCATGTCGAAATGGTTTTTTGACTGTCACCGTCTTTCATATCGTCCTGGTTGTGGGGTATCACATCGTTCTTATGTTGAAAGGTTTCTGGCTGTTACATCGTCCTTATGTCGAAATGTTTCTGATTGTCACATTGTCCTTAAGTCAACACGTTTCTGACTGTCACATTGTCCTTAAGTCAACACGTTTCTGATTGTCACATTGTCCTTAAGTCGACATGTTTCTGACTGTCACATTGTCCTTAAGTCGACATGTTTCTGACTGTCACATTGTCCTTAAGTCGACATGTTTCTGACTGTCACATTGTCCTTAAGTCGACACGTTTCTGACTGTCACATTGTCCTTAAGTCGACATGTTTCTGACTGTCACATTGTCCTTAAGTCGACATGTTTCTGACTGTCACATTGTCCTTAAGTCGAAATGTTTCTGATTGTCACATTGTCCTTAAGTCGACACGTTTCTGACTGTCACATTGTCCTTAAGTCGACATGTTTCTGTCACATTGTCCTTAAGTCGACATGTTTCTGACTGCCACATTGTCCTTATGTCGACATGTTTCTGTCACATTGTCCTTAAGTCGACATGTTTCTAACTGTCACGTCGTCCCTTATGTCGAAGCGTTTCTGACTGTCACGTCGTCCTTATGTCGAAATGTTTTGACTATTACACCATCCTCATATTGTAAAGTTATTCACTCACACTACACAGAATACGTTGGACAGTCACATCAATCCTTATGTCGAAATGTGTTTAACTGTCACATCCATCGTCACGTTGAATTGTTCATAACTGCCACACCCATCCTCATGTCGAGATGCTTTGGACTGTCACCTGCATCCTTATTTTAAAAATTCGTTTGCCAGTCACAGCCTTTCTCATGTTGAAATGTTTTAGACTAACGCTATCCCCATGCTGAAATGGTTTTATCGTCACATCCATGTCCTGTTAAAATCTTTTTGACTGTGACACCATCCTCATGTCAAAATGTATATCTGGCTGTCATGCCGTCCTGGTGTCGAAATGTTTTTGACTGTCATGCCGTTCTCCTGTTGAAATATTTTTGACTGTCATACCATTCTCCTGTTGAAATATTTTTGACTGTCATACCATTCTCCTGTTGAAATATTTTTGACTGTCATACCATTCTCCTATTGAAATATTTTTGACTGTCATACCATTCTCCTATTGAAATATTTTTGACTGTCATACCATTCTCCTATTGAAACATTTTTGACTCTCATACCATTCTCCTATTGAAGCATTATTGACTGTCATACCATTCTCCTATTGAAACATTTTTGACTGTCATACCATTCTCCTATTGAAACATTATTGACTGTCATACCATTCTCCTATTGAAACTTTTTTTGACTGTCATACCATTTTCCTATTAAAACACTTTTGATTGTCATACCATTCTCCTTTTGAAATATTTTTGACTCTCATACCATTCTCCTATTGAAATATTTTTGACTGTCATACCATTCTCCTATTGAAATATTTTTGACTGTCATACCATTCTCCTATTGAGATATTTTTGACTGTCATACCATTCTCCTATTGAGATATTTTTGACTGTCATACCATTCTCCTGTTCAAATATTTTTGACTGTCATACCATTCTCATATTGAAACATTTTTGACTGTCATACCATTCTCCTATTGAAACATTATTGACTGTCATACCATTCTCCTATTGAAACTTTTTTTTGACTGTCATACCATTCTCTTATTGAAACATTTTTGACTGTCATACCATTCTCCTGTTGAAGTATTTTTGACTG
>CM065731.1:4677897-4686156 GCA_033310375.1 Conus canariensis
TCCGATCGATAATTCCAAGATGTCGGAAACTATGTCAAGTGTCGCGGGCAAGCTCGGGCAGCGTGTCGAAGTTATTAGTTTCAGAGCGTGCAGTGAAGTAACTCATTTACCTTCTTACTATTTCCTTTACTTCATCTTCATCTACTACCCCTTTTTCGTCTTTACGTCATCTTTTTATTCTTCATGTTCTCCTCTGTTTCCTTTTTCCTTCTCCTGGTTCTCTTCCTACTTCTTCTTCGCCTTCTCCTTTTCCCCTTCATCTCTTCCTCCGTCCACTCCGCCTCCTCCTCCTCCTCCTCCTCCTTCTCCTCCTTATTTCGTCTTCTCCTATGTAAATGGTGAGACTGGTGTCACGTGAGCCTGAGTCTCCCTTCTGGATGGCGTGTACTCAGACCGAAATCTGTGTGGGTTGGTAGATTTCCATATCCTAATTTCTCCTTCTCCTCTCCTTCTGAAATCTGTGTGGGTTGGTAGATTTCCATATCCTAATTTCTCCTTCTCCTCTCCTTCTGAAATCTGTGTGGGTTGGTAGATTTCCATATCCTAATTTCTCCTTCTCCTCTCCTGAAATCTGTGTGGGTTGGTAGATTTCCATATCCTAATTTCTCCTCCTCTCCTTCTGAAATCTGTGTGGGTTGGTAGATTTCCATATCCTAATTTCTCCTTCTCCTCTCCTTCTGAAATCTGTGTGGGTTGGTAGATTTCCATATCCTAATTTCTCCTTCTCCTCTCCTTCTGAAATCTGTGTGGGTTGGTAGATTTCCATATCCTAATTTCTCCTTCTCCTCTCCTTCTGAAATCTGTGTGGGTTGGTAGATTTCCATATCCTAATTTCTCCTCCTCTCCTGAAGAAATCTGTGTGGGTTGGTAGATTTCCAGATCCTAATTTCTCCTTCTCCTCTCCTGAAGAAATCTGTGTGGGTTGGTAGATTTCCATATCCTAATTTCTCCTCCTCTCCTGAAGAAATCTGTGTGGGTTGGTAGATTTCCATATCCTAATTTCTCCTTCTCCTCTCCTGAAGAAATCTGTGTGGGTTGGTAGATTTCCATATCCTAATTTCTCCTCCTCTCCTTCTGAAATCTGTGTGGGTTGGTAGATTTCCATATCCTAATTTCTCCTTCTCCTCTCCTGAAGAAATCTGTGTGGGTTGGTAGATTTCCATATCCTAATTTCTCCTTCTCCTCTCCTTCTGAAATCTGTGTGGGTTGGTAGATTTCCATATCCTAATTTCTCCTCCTCTCCTTCTGAAATCTGTGTGGGTTGGTAGATTTCCATATCCTAATTTCTCCTTCTCCTCTCCTTCTGTTCTACTTTCCCCTCCCTCCTTGGTAGGGGAGAGGAAGGGGAAGGGGAGATCATATTCTTTCCAGTTATTGTGTATGGTTTGTCCGTGTGCTTTAGCGCGTACGTGAGTGCATGTCCTTTTAAATCCTCTTCCCCTTGTCTCTCTGTTTCTGAGAACATGAGTGAATATATTACACTTGTAGGCGCGGTGTGCTGCATTATTCGCTCTGGTAAAGGGGAGGGGGGGGGGTATGTATTCCGCAGTGCCTCTCGTTTGTCTGAGGGCAAGATTACGCAAAAAAATACCGTTTTTAACCAAAACTTATTTACAGGATGAAATGTGGCCAAGGACCTCTCTTGTTATCTGTCTAGGTGAAATTACATATGTAGATGAGACTCTCTTTCCAGTGTTAGACAAAACCCTCGCTTGGTATATCGAATCAAAATTTGGTAAATATTTTCAGGCGAAACTCTCCTGCTATACTGTGTCAGATGCAATTCCTAGAAGATAATTGAATGCTTAGATTCTTTTTTGCAGAAAAAATTCTTGCCAGCGATTTCTATGACTGTGAAATTCTTGCCACTGTTTTTGAGACAAAGCTCTCGCCAGTTATGTTAAGGCGAAGCTGAAATATCTTGACGGCGAAACCCTTGGCCGTTTGCGAAACTCGACTTGACACTTGGATCCTGAGAGAAGACAGTGATGAGGGTGGGTGAGGGGGGTCCTGTTCCTGAAGGCAAGGAGAGAAGGGGAGAGAACGGTGGGAGTTGTAAGGGAGATGGGGGTGGGGGTGGGGTGGGGATTATTTGCCTATGTGGACATGTCACTTCCAGCTGATTTTGTCGAAGACTCGCATTATTGCTTAAAAGTCTATGTAAAAGAGTCTTCTCCACATTGTGTTCTCATTTCCTATGTCCCTACACACCGTTCACAGCTGTACGCACGCACGCACGCACGCACGCACGCGCGCGCGCGCGCACACACACACACACACACACACACACACACACACTCCTCTCTCTCTCTCTCTCTCTCTCTCTCTCTCTCTCTCTCTCTCTCTCTCTCTCTCTCTCTCACTCTGTCTCTTTTTGTCTCTTTGTCTGTCTGTCAGTCTCTGTCTGCCTGCCTGTCTGTCTCTCTCTCTCTCTCTCTTTCTCTCTCTCTCTCTCTCTCTCTCTCTCTCACACACACACACACACACACACACACACACACACACACACAACGAAACAGCCGCATTTCCGACTGTTATATTCAACTTTTTAATGATCTTTTCAAAACCGGAACGACCTCTGCGTTTGCGGCTGACATTTGCCAGATTAAGGAGACCGCTGCATCGTCATAGCGTTTAATTAGAAACTTTACGGCTTCAACAAAATTCGTGTTAATCCCACCGTGCGTGGTGCTGCAGGTCAATTAACTCCAACCGGGCGAGAGATTGACATTATTATCATTTTTACACGTTTCGGATTGGGTGAGTTCTGACTTGCACATTGATCAGATTCCATGGAAAAGCGGATGAAACCCGATAACGGAGAGCTAAGGGGAAGAAGAGGAGTGTGGAGGATGCGGTGGGTGGGAGTGGGGGGGGGGGGGCGAGGAGGGAGATAACTGTAGGATGCATGGTCAGAATTCTAACTGATGCTTATGTTGTTGTTGTTGTTGTTGTTGTTTTTTGTAAGTTATATATACACACAAATACAGACCATATGTTGCGCAGCAATCCCAAACTTCTTTTTCCCCTGGACTAGCAGCTACATACACGCACCTGCCTGCAGCAGCCACATACACGCACCTGCCTGCACCCGCTTTTCACCTTCCACCTACCCAGCCACTTTCTGTCCCGTGATTGCTCTGCCTTTATGACGGAGAAATGAAACCAAGGTGAATCTGAGCAGGGAAGCACAGCCTGGTCTTGGAAGTGTTGTTCTGCTTTCCCAGTCACCGTACAGAGGCCAACGCATGAACTGCACGGATTCTGCTGCCGTGATCTCGATGGAAGGGGTCTGGGGCTAATGTCTGGCTGCGGCTGGCAATCTAATTGCTAATGCTGAGCGCTGTCGCTGGGGCCAGGCAGGGGGAAATGGGAAGCAGAGCCCCAGGGTCAGGTGTCGGGCCTGCAGGAAATATTTACATGGAAATGCGGACGTCGCCCGATCAGTTGTCACCCCCCCCCCCCCTTCCCATCCCCTGTGGCCTAAAGAAGTTGTCACAGTGTGCGCTGTCAACCGTCACAGTTTGCCAATCTCCATGGTCTGGATTGTATGATTTGCATTAACACTGTGTCCTGTCACAACGATTATACCGAAAAATCTGTTTGGGAGAAATTCAAATTTGACAGAAAAAGCCTCAACCATATCAGAACTTTGTGATGATTTTTCTTTCGTTGTTATGTGTGTTTCTTAAATAATCCCTTTTTCTGTAAAGAATTAAACAGTTAGTGGCTTTTACCACCTCCAACTTATCCCTTGACTGTCTTGAGGCTTGGTTTTGGAGGAGTGAAGTTCGGGTGGATGGATAAGGTGTGGGATAACATAATCATGTTTCTCCGAGAACATTTCCTATGCACATACGACACAAGTTAAAGTTCAGTTGTTCTTAGATCATATTGGGCTTTTTTTCATCATAACAACATCACATATACAACCTGTGCACACTTCTTTGAAATGATGAAATCAGAAGTACAGGTTTCACATAATTTACGTTTTATCCACACGCAACCAAACTGGCTTATTTCAGTTGTTCGTTTACTACTTGCATCAAGTGAGTCATAGAAATAACAGACCAGTCAGAAAACTCTCCCTTTGCTCCCTGTCTCTCCGTTTTGTCCTGAACTCATCATCCCACTTTCAGGGAGAAATGACATGTAGGCCAAAGAAGGCAGGGAAGCAGAGCCAGGTCTGGAACTGTCATTGTTCTTTCCCATCACAGTACAGAGGCCAATGCATCAGTTGCACGGATTCTGCTCTCGTCATTTCGATGGAAGGGGGCTGCAGCTAATGTGTGGTTGCGGTTGGCAATCTAATTGCTAATGCTGAGCGCTGTCACTGGGACCAGGCAGGGGAAATGGAAAGCAGAGCCAGGGTCTGGTGTCGGGCCTGCAGGAAATATTCACATGGAAATGCAGACGTCGTCTAATCCGTTGTGACCAAACATACACCCCACCCCATCTTCTCAACCATAACAGTTCGCCAATGTTCACGGTCTGGTTTGGGTGCTTTACATTAACGCTGTCTGCCATCACAACGATGTACAAAAGAAGCTGTTTGGGAGAAGTTCAAGCCGACAGAAAAAGCCTCGACCATAACACAACTGTTTGGGGGTTGTCTTTTCGCTAATGTTTCTAAAATAATCTCTTTTTCTCTAAGGTACACAAGAGTCAGTTGCTTTTACCGCTTCCAACTTATCACCCAACTGTCTTGAGGCTTGATTTTTGGAGAACTGAAGTTTGGGTGGATGGATAAGGATTGTGGGATCAAAGTCTACATGTTTCACCAAGAAGATTTCCTATACATATACAAGTTAAAGGTCAGTTATTCTTTAACTCCTATTGGTCCTAGAGGATTATAACAACAGCACATATACAGCCTGCTCACACTTTTTGGAGATGATGAAATCAGAAGTACATGTTTCGTGCAAGCTATCTTTTATCTACATGCAACCAAATTGGCTAATTTCAGTTGTACTTTTACTGCTAACATCAAGTGAGTTATAGGAGTAGAGCAGCCAGAAACCTTCCCTGTTCTCCTCATCTCTTCGTCTTGCCTGGCGCTTGCCCCAAGCTCTCCCCCCCCCCCCCTAACACCCCCCCCCTCCACTTTCAGAGCAAGATGACATGAAGAAGGCTTTGCAGCAGAGCCATGTCTTAAACTGTCATTCCTTCCCATCACAGTACACAGGCCAATGAATGAATTGCGTGGAATCTGCTCCCGTGATTTCGATGGAGGGGATCTGTGGTTAATGTGTCGTTGCAATTGGCAGTCTAATTGCTAATGTTGAGCTTGTGATTGGGCCAGGCAGGGGAAACGGGCAACAGATGTCGGGCGTTCAGGAAATGTTTTCATGGAAATGTGACGTCGCCCAATCCGTTGCCCCCCTTCCCCTTCTCTGTCACAGTGTCCGCTGTCAACCGTCACAGTTTGCCAATTTTCCAAGTCTGGTTTGAGTGATTCGTTGTAATGCTGTCTCCTGTGACAACATTGTACAAAAAATCTGTGAGAAATTCAGGTCAACAGAAAATACTTCAGCCATAGCGCAGCTGTTTTGGGACTTTTCTGTTTTCGTTTGTGTTTCTTAATCTGTCCCTTTGTCTGTAAAGTAGAAAAGAGTTATTCGCCTTTACTGCTTCCAACTTATCCCTTGGCTGTCTTTAGGCTTGGTTTGTGGAGAACTGAAGTTTGGGTGGATGGACAGACAAGGAGTGTGGGATCAAACTCTTGGGAGAACAAACTCATGCTTCTCCAAGGACATTTCCTATGTACATGCAGCACCAATCAGTTATCTTTGGGCTTGGGGGATGATATGAACAATACAAATACAGCATGCTCACACTTATTTCAAAGGACCAAATCAAAAGTACGCGTTTTTTTTTATAGTCTACCCTCAATCTGCACGCAACCAAATTGGTTTATTTCAGTTGTTATTTTTACTAATGGTGTCAAGTGAGTTATAGAAATAGACCAACCAGAAACCTCCTACCTCCCTCTCTCTTCGTCTCGCCTGCCTCTTGTCCTGAACCGATCACCCCAATTTCAGAGAGAAATGACGTAAAGGCCAAGCAAAACAGGGCTACAGAGCCAGTCTTAAGACTGTCATACTTTCCCACCACAGCACGGAGACCAATGCATGAATTGCATGGATTGTGCTCCCGTGATTTCGATGGACGGGGTCTGCGGCTAATGTGTGGTTGCGACTGGCAATCTAATTGCTAATGCTGAGCGCTGTCGCTGGGCCAGGCAGGGGAAATGGGAAGCCGAGCCAAGTCAGACATCAGACCAGCAGGAAATATTTACATTAAAAACGTAGACGTCGCCCGACCAGCCGTCCACCCCTCTCCCCTTGTGGCCTAAAGAAGCTGTCACAGTGCCCGCTGTCAACCGTCAGAGTTGGACAATTTTCAATGACTGGTTTATGTGGTTGGCCTTAAAACATCTCCTGTCACAACAACATACTTCATCAATCTGCTTGTGATTTTCCAAGTCATCAAACGATGCAATGGCCATTGCACAAGTGTTTTGTGAGGGTTTTTTCTTTTCTTCTTTCCTTGTGTGTTTATGAATGGATCCCATTTTCTTAGAAGTTAAAGAGTTAATTGTTTTCAAAACTCTTAATTCCCAGACTGTTCTAAAGCTTGATATCTGAAGAACTGGAGTTTGGATGGATGGATAAGGGGTGTGCTGAAGAACTGGAGTTTGGATGGATGGATAAGGGGCGTGGGGTCAAACATACGGGACAATGCAGTTCTGTTTCTCCAAGAAAGTCCATGCACATGTGACGTAAGTTATCATTCAAGTTTTATTATCCTTCAACTCATGTTGAGTTAGGAGGATTACAACAACAGCATACACACACAAAGCATGCCAGAACTTTTTTTAAGATAATGAAAATCAGTTTTATAAAAATCGAATAGCAGTTCATATTTTCTAAACTCAACCAGCTTGGTCAATTTCAGCAGAACAATTTTTGCAAGCATGAAATGAACCACAGGAAGTAAAACCAAATTTCTGGAGCGATAGACATCTTAAGAAAGTAGGGGATTGGCCAGAAATCTCCCCCCCTCCCCCCATCCCTATTTATCCCTCTCGCCTGTTACATGTCCTCAACCCATCACCCAACGTTCAGATTGGGGCAAAAAAAAAAAAAAGCAGGATATCAGAGTAAAGTCTGGCATTGTCAATCTTTCTCGTCACAAATCAGAGGCCAGTACATCGTTGGCATGGATTCTGTTCCCATGATCTCGATGGAAGGGGTCTGCGGCTAATGTGTGCTTGCGGCTGGCAATCTAATTGCTAATGCTGAGCGCTGTCGCTGGGGCCAGGCAGGGGGAAATGGGAAGCAGAGCCCCAGGGTCTGACGTCGGGCCTGCAGGAAATATTTACATGGAAATGCGGGACGTCGAACCGATCGCTTGTCCCCTCCCCACCCCCCCCCCACCCCCCCACACCCCACCCCTCCACCCGTCCACCCCCCTACCCCCCTTTTTTCCCCGTGTGTGGCCTGAAGAAACTGTCACAACCGTGCGATGCAATCGCCATAGATTGCTGAATTTCGGTTGCAAAGGTTGTTGAATTGGTGAAGGCTGTGGAAGGGTTCTTTGGTGTCCTCTGCCACAACACTGTGAAGTGATGGTCAGACACGATGTTGTCCGTGACAACAAATGGCTCACATTCGTGATGGTCAGACACGATGTTGTCCGGTGACAACAAATGGCTCAGGTTCACATCGTTACACTAGTGTCTGTGCAACCGCGGTAAGAGTTTATTTTATGAAAAAAAAAGTCCAATCCACTGATGACTGTGTATACTAATACAAGTGTGTGTGTGTGTGTGGTGTGTGTGTGTGGGTGTGTGTGTGTTGTGTGTGTGTGTGTGTGTGTGAGTGAGTGAGTGTGTGCGCGTGCGTGCGAGCGTACGCGCGCGTTCTTGTGTGTATTTGCTAATTGCTCTTGTTGCCAGATCCAGATGTGTTTTTTCCTGTCCTGGCACGTAGATTTGTCCCCCCCTCGCAACCACGACGAGCCAATCAATCGAAATTAAACTCTAAATAAATAAGTAAGTAAACTGAAACGACATCACACGTTCGTCATTTTGTCCGCGAGAAGCTTAATCAGTATGTGGACAGTCGCCAGACTCCAATCACGTGGTGTGACACCCCTTCTCCTCTTCCCGACTTCCCCCACGTCCCCTCTCCTCCACCACCACCCACCACCACCACCACCACACCTTCTACTGTCCCCCCCCCTCTCCCCTACCCC
>CM065731.1:4691256-4701256 GCA_033310375.1 Conus canariensis
GCATCAGGTTTATGTGTGTGGTATTCGGCAGTTCCGCATGAGTCGGTTTACCTGTTATTTGGCTGTTCCCCATGAGTCGTTTTAACCGGTTTTTTTGGCTGTTCCGCGTGGGTTGGATTACCGGTTATTTTGGCTGTTCCGCGTGGGTTGGATTACCGGTTATTTTGGCTGTTCCGCGTGGGTTGGTTTACCTGTTGTTTGGCTTTCCAGGTCGGGATGGTGTATCTGTTGCTAAGCCGCTCCGGGTGGGTTGGTCTATGTGTTGTTTGGTTGTTTCATGTCAGATTGGTTTACGTGCTATTGGGTCGTTGTTGCAAGTCAGGTTGGTTTACCTGTTGTTTGGTTGTTTCAAGATCGGCTGATCTACTTATTGTTTCAATGTTTCTAGATTAGACGATTTACCTGTCGTTTCCCTGTTCCAGATTGGTTGGTGTGCAAACTGTTTCGCTGTTCGAGGTTAGTTGGTGTGCATGTCGTTTCGCCGATCCGGATCCGTCGATTCATTTGCTGCTTGGTTGTTCCAAGTCGGCTGATTTACCTGTTGTTTTACTGTTCCAAGTCGGCTGGATTACTTGTTGTGTCACTGTTCCAAGTCGGCTGATTTACCTGTTGTGTCACTCTTCGAAGTCGAGACAACTGTTACATCCCGGACGAAAAGAATGTAACGATCGTTACATTTTTATTTGAGACTGCTTGATTATCACAATTTTCATAAAGATGACTACAATATTACAATGTACACAGCACACACACGGACCCATACAGACGTGCGTGCACTCTAGTTCATTGCCACACAGCAAGAGTGAAGTAGAGAGATACCAAGAAAGATAAATTAGTAGCAAGAGAGAGAGAGAGAGAGAGAGAGAGAGAGAGAGAGAGAGAGAGAGAGAGGAGAATTCCTCTTATCAATATAAACTTAATGAGAACCGTTTGTGCAAATTTATTTACACACACACACCACACACACACACACACACACACACACACCACTATCACCACCACCACCACCACCACCACCACAAACATGACGATTGTCGTTAAACTCCCGTGATTAAAGAGTTGAACGATGACATTTCTTCGTGTTCGGTTCCAAAACAGTTTTCCCCTGTGACAGATTGGAGCAACACAGGAACTGCGAGAGAGTTAAAAAGAGAACTTTGAACCAGCGCAGTGCGAACTGGGGCAGAACGAGAGGTTGGCGTGGGAAATGATGGCATCAAAGTTGAAGAGAGGATGGAAGAAGAAATGGTGCTGCCTCTTTGCCGTGAGGAAATGCTGGAGGTATCAAAAGTAACCCCCAGAAGGAAGCAATGGAGTAATCATTTAAAAAAGGCAAGCTTTTGGTAATGACACGACACTCAAAGGATGAGATCTCCTTTTTATTGATCGCTTCCATTTCCGCAGACTGAGAAGGCATTTTTAACGGAAAAAAAATAAATAAAGACACAAATACATGAATCCCCGCAATATTCCTATTCCGATTCTTTTTTGTAATGCAGAACGATTATGTGTTTAGTTTTGCTTAAATTGAAATAGCAGGTTCAGCCAGAGAACTCATTTCAAAAAGCTACATTTCATGATGTGGACGATATTAATGATCATAAATACCCTGATGAAAGAGTGCAAGCCCTTACACTCAAACAGAAGTCTGGGGAAAGCTACTTTTTATGATGATGTTGATGATATTTACAGTGATCATTATGAATGAGTTTTATTTAATCCCTATTTTCTTCAAGTGCTGTCTTGACATCATATAGCTTTCAGAATGACGGTAGAATTACCCTCCCGTCAAACTGGAATTCAGTGAAACATTTGCTTTTCAGCCTTCACTTAGTTGAACTCTTTCCATACAGGGAGCTGTAAGTAAAACAGTTAATAGATCTCCTCAGTCGCCTAGAAATGAATAAACACTTATGTACTTGGGCAACAATAACATTAGTGGTGTGTCAGGTAGTGCGGCGGAATTATCGGAAATCAGTGACTGTGTAGATGAAAAATACATAATGTAGACATTAAACCAAGAACTGTATAAGTAAACTAGATTAAACTGTGATTTATTTACAAGTAATTTACTACTTATTCATATCATTTTTTGTTTGTTTGTTTAGTTTTGGTCCCAAATCAGCCACACAAATGAACGAATAGGAAAGTTTTACTCGATCCAGGTTATGAAAATTGTTCACATTTTCATGACGGCGTCTTTCTCCGCCGTGTCTTTGCACACAGCAAACTCATAATTTCTTTGCATCGCCTTTGAACGTTTAGCTACGAGATTTCATGGGTGGAAAACAGTTCTTAACAACAACAAGCAACAACGATAATGTCCTGACGCTGACGACGTCATCCGAGCGATAAGAGGACCAGGGGACTTAACTGAGATAATGAACAGGGGCAATGAACATCCACTACCAGCCTTACATTCCTGCATCAAAACAAACAAACAAACCAAATCCCTGCGACATCAAACTTGTGGCAATAGCCGCGGACCTTCATACCTTTCATGGTTTCGTTTGTTCGTTTGTTTGTTTTGGATTGGTTTTGGGTTTTGGTTTGGTTTTCTTCCGTGCCGTTTACGCACGGGATTGACGCAGCCTGTGCCACGTTGTGGCATGACGCTATCGCCGATCGCTGTGGCGATTTAAAGGCGCTGCGCAAAGCTATTTACCCCTCTCTCGTTCACGATGTCTGCTGCAATTATCGGCAGGCTTTCCTTCAGTGCCGGATCCTCTCAGCGATTAACGTCATACTGACCAGTCGTCACGATCGACCACGTCTTTTGCGGGCCTGGCTGCTTTAGCATAAAGACATAATTACTAGCTGTCTGCCCTCCCCCCCCTCCCTTCCCCCTCCTCCACCCACCTCCCTCCTTCGATCTCCTCACTGCTGTCCCCGCCCTCACTCCCCCCCCCTCCCCCTCGTTTGCTCTGGATCCGCTTCACTTCGCCCCGTTCCCCCCCCCCTCCCCCTCGTTTGCTCTGGATCCGCTTCACTTCGCCCCGTTCCCCCCCCCCCCCCTCCCCCTCGTTTGCTCTGGATCCGCTTCACTTCGCCCCGTCCCCCCCCCCCCTCCCCCTCGTTTGCTCTGGATCCGCTTCACTTCGCCCCGTTCCCCCCCCCCCCTCCCCCACCTCGCCCTCCCCTCCTTATCTTCTTCTTTCCTGCACTTGTTTCTGTTTCACCCCCCTCCTCCCCCCCCCCTCCTCCCCGGCGCCTCTTGGCAAAGTACTTGTCAAGGCAAATATGAAAAAGTTCATAATGCACTAGGCTTGCCTGATGTGCTGTCTCTCTCTCTCTCTCTCTCTCTCTCTCTCTCTCTCTCTCTCTCTCTCTCTCTCTCTCTCTCTCTCTCTCACGTAAAGAGGCTGTAACCGTGTGTCTTAAAAATGTAGAATGGTATTGTAGTTGTGTTCAGTGTATTGATTTCCTTTTTATCTATCGTTTGTTTGGATTTTTTTTTTTATTCTATTTTCTAATGTGTTGTACTGTATGGACTTATTTGAATTTTTAAAAAAATGTCAAGGGTACAGTTGTTTCCCCTAGACCTGCTTCGAATCCTGACATCGGTTTGCCTCGCAATACCTTTGTGTCGGAAAATGCGACTAATCCGACCGTCTAGCGTACAGAAATGTTTTACGTGGTCTGCCTGATACGCCACTGAGTTTCCACCCAAATTAGGAGACGATCGATGCGATGAAAACTGTCGATCTGATTGAGGAGCAAGAACACAAGACAGACACAGGAACTCCACTGAATGCGCTGTATTATTAGATGCTAGATCCCGTCACACAAGACTGGTCTGATTAAACGACTTTCAGTTTTGATATTGGCCAGCCGACCTGCAGGGGACCCCTGTGTGATTGGCGCTGAATGACTGACACAGTGCTGTGCAGGGTCCAGCGCCTCAGGACTGACTTTATGTGGATGTCGCTTTGTTTTCGTCTGTGTTTTGTTTGGAGATTATGTATGTGTGTGTAATCAGAAACAATAATGTGGAGCTTTGGTAAACAAGCGTTACACTGTCTACCCCCTCCTTCCCTTCCCTCTCTCTATTTCTGTGTGTGTGTGTGTGTGTGTGTGTGTGTGTGTGTGTGTGTGTGTGTGTGTGTCTTTGTGTGTGTGTGTGTCTTTGTGTGTGTTTGTGTGTGTGTGTGTGTGTGTTTGTGTGTGTGTGTGTGTGTGTGTTTGTGTGTGTGTGTGTGTGTGTGTTGTGTGTGTATGTGTGTGTGTGTTGTGTGTGTGTGTGTGTGTTGTGTGTGTGTGTGTGTGTGTGTTGTGTGTGTTTGTGTGTGTGTGTTGTGTGTGTGTGTGTGTTGTGTGTGTGTGTGTGTGTGTGTGTGTGTGTGTGGTGTGTGTGTGTGGGTGTGTGTGGAGGACGTGTAGAACGTAATGCAAGACAACGTGACATAAGACTTGTATGATCTCTCTCTCTCTTCTCTCTCTCTCTCTCTCTCTCTCTCTCTTTGTATTGGTGTGTGTATGTGTGCGTGCGTGCTTGCCTGCGTGCGCGTGCGCTCGTGCAAGTGGTGAGCATCTTTAATTAACCGGAAATCGATCTTGAAGATGGGGTCCATTGGGCTTAGGATCGGAAACACAAAACGAAGAGAGAGAGAGAGAGAGAGAGAGAGAGAGAGAATGCAAAGGTCACCGCTTAATAATGCTTCCTGTTGTTGTAGCAGCGGGGATGCTGTTGTGGTGCCACGCGTGTCATCTGCTCTCGTGTCACATCATAACGTGTTGTTGCCTACAACGACGGTTGACACGGTAACAGATCTTTCTGTGAACACATCCATCACGTTTCACGTATATCTTGGGGTGGGCAGGGGAGTAGCTACATCAGACCCAGACGTTTCTTTTTCTTCCACTCAGTTCGGAAATAAATTCAAGTTACTAACGGGTCGAACGATGACATCGAAAATATCACGTGTACACGGCGGTGAAAGCTCACTGGAGAAAGGTTCCCTCGTACGACCCTCTCACACTCTAAATGTTCTGCCTCAGTCAAGGTCCTACTGTTTATAGCTCCGCCGACCACGGGGACTGAGGATTTGAATGGGCGGGAGAGAGGGGGTGGAGGGGGGGGGGTGGGGGGGGGCACGTCAAGGCTGAATTGCTCTTCCCAGGAAAGAGCAGGACAGTAATAGAATGATTACAAAAATAAACAGAGTAAGGAAACGAATAGATAAGGAAATGTGGATGACACGTTACACATAGCATGCACCTTCCCCGAAGATGGAGTATGGCTGCCTTAATGGCGAGATATTAAAAAAAACGGTCATACACACAAAACTCCACTGCCTTTCTATACAGGCAGTGTCCGCAGGAGTATCAGCCTGCGTACGCAGACAGAAAAAAAGAAAGAAAGGGAGTGAGCGGTCAGTGAACACGCCCATAGCCTAACCATCTCTATCTAAAGCGCGAGGATGTTGTCCGGTCCAAAGTCAGCTATCTGCACACCATGCATCGCAGCCCCTCCGCGCGATCTAAAAAAAACAGGAAAAAGAAACCACACGAGGTGAGGAGGAAGGCAATCATCAGCAATTGTTGTTGTTGGGTGGAGAGGTAATTAACACAAGATGGCCCCCGAAATGAACTTGCAGCGCAAGGCTTCATTCGCGTTATGTGCGGAAGGAAGAGAGACGGTGGGTTTTTTTTGTTTGTGTTTGTTTTTTGTTGTTGTTTTCTCGGCGGCCGGGAGGGGGGGGGGGGGGGGGTGCGCCTGACTCCGGTCAGCCTGGTCAGTGCTGGTGCTTCAGGATCTGGTGTCCCTCAGGCTGTATGTGGGTGAATAATGTCGATCTCCATCAGAAATTCAAAGATCACGTCAGCTGGAACGTGTCTCCTCTGCACAAGGTTTTCATGGAGTCTGCTGTGAAATGTTTATGCCTCACACCATACAAGTCCCAACACCCAACAAGGAGAACGTAGAGAAAACAAACAAGATGCAAAGCATATAAGCGTACTCCCAGTAGTGATGGGAGACAATTTCCAGTTAGTGGAAGAAAAAAAAAAAACCTCGACAGTGCGGTGATTATTTCCCTTATCGGACTTGATTTTTTAAGATTATTAATTATAGCCGTTAGTAACGGCCATTCTAATAAAATAAAACATCGGGCATCATCCGTGACCCATAATGAACATACGAATTTTCAGAAAGATCGACCCAGAAGTTTTGTCTGGAGCGAGTGGAACACATTTTGACCACGGACGGACACACAGACAGACACACAGACAGCATTTCTTCGTTCCCGTTGTAAAGTACTCCCTGTTCTTGTAGAACAGGGAGTACAATAAAAGGAGACACAGTTAAAGATGGGACAGTTCATCATATAGGCATCCATACGTTAAAAAAGAAATACCAAACAAAGTCGCAACTAGCTACGTTAATTGGGTTATTCAAGTCGTGACTAAGCTACTGTTCATTGAGCATTCAAGCCTTAACTAAGGTACTGTTAATTGGGCTTTGAAGTCGTAACTAATCCACTGTTAACTGGGCTTTGAAGTTGATTAACACAAGATGGCCCTAAATGAACTTGCTGCGCGAGGTTTCATTCGCGCGTTACGTGCGAAAGGAACAGAGGCGTCTTTGTTGATGTCGTTTTGTTTTTGTTTGTTTGTTTGTTGTTTTTTTTTTGTTTTGTTTTGTTTTTGTTTTGTTTTTTTTTTGCCTGACTCCAGTCAGCCTGGTGAGTGCTGGTGCTCCTGGATCTGGTGTCCCTTAGGCTGCGTGTGGCCTGGCTTCCGTTGGCTGTGGCGTGATTTGTCTCTTTTTGTCCTTCTTTGATTGTGTTCTCTTCTTCAGTGCGGGCTTCCTCCACTTCGGCCCAGACAGTTGCTCAAAGGAGGAAAAAGTTGCTGGACCTTGTTTCTTTTTTTCTTTTTTTTTTTGTCTTCCCAAACCCTACCGTTGCTATTTTTGTGTGCTGTTTTCTACGTCTTCTTGTCCCTCTTTTTTTTCCATGAAGATGTTCTTGTTCTCTTTCAAGGTTTTTTGTTTGTTTGTTTGTTTGTTTCCCTCTGTCATCTTCGTCTCTTTTCCTTTTCTTCCTTCCCCTCTTGGCCATCTTCCAGTCCATCGACCCAATTCTTCACGTTTCTAGGTGATTAGACACCGGCCTTTTTGATTGCTGTTTTGTTTTCACCCCGTTGTGTGTGGTGTGTGTGTGTGTGTGTGTGTGTGTGTGTGTGTGTGTGTGTGTGTGTGTGTGTGTGTAGATTTTGTTTTTGAAGTGATTCTTCTTCATGGGCATTTTTACTCCGAAGTGTCATGAAGACGCTCCTTATCTTCTTTTTGCGGCTCTCTTACACAACAGGTGCCCTTTTGTTTAGATGCTCGCTTTTTAGTTGCCTTTTTTCCCCCTCACATAGGGTGCTCGATCTTTTCCGTTCCGTCGCTTCCTGCACCTTGATCTCTTCCATTCTCACAAAGGGAAGAGGGAGTGAGCTTCAGCTGTATCGGGGTAGTTGTACATCAAGGAGATTGCGTGCCATGCATACGGTGGACACCGTCTGACGCAGGGAACTGGAGACGCATCCACGAAGAAGGACTTAGAGAAAGCAAATAAAAGGAGAGACAGTTAAAGATGAGGCAGTTCTTCACAGAGGCATCCACACGTAAAAGTAGAAATACCAAGCAAGGGGAGACAGTTAAAGATGAGACAGTTTTTCACATAGGCATCCACACGTAAAAGTAGAAATACCAAGCAAAGTTGGAACTAGCTACTGCTGATTGGCTGTTCAAGTCGTAACTAGAAGTTGGAACTAGCTACTGTTGATTGGCTGTTCAAGTCGTAACTAACCTATTGTTAATCGTGCTTTCAAGTCGTAACTAAGCTACTGTTAATTGGGCTTTCAGGTCGTAACTAAGCTACTGTTAAATGGGCTTTCAGTTCGTAACTAACCCACTGTTTACTGGGCTTTCAAGTCGTACCTAAACTACCGTTAATCGGGCTGTTCGTGGTGAAGATCTCAACGGACTCTGATTTATCACTATCAACATTAACCGATGCTTCATTGAAAGGCGGGGAGGGGTGGGGGGTTGCGACAGGACTGTGCCGGAGCCTTGCGTGCAAGGCATAGCGTCAGTATGACGACGATGGTTACAAATGACACTGTTTCTGCATTTAGCCAGGCTGGTGGAGATGGAGAGTGTGGACGTAGCGCATGCTGGCACTGGCGGAGATGGAGAGTATGGACTAGCGCATGGTGGCACTGGTTGAGATGGAGGGTATGGACATAGCGCATGGTGGCACTGGTGGAGATGGAGGGTATGGACATAGCGCATGGTGGCACTGGTTGAGATGGAGGGTATGGACATAGCGCATGCTGGCACTGGTGGAGATGGAGGGTATGGACATAGCGCATGGTGGCACTGGCGGAGATGGAGGGTATGGACATAGCGCATGGTGGCACTGGGGAGATGGAGGGTATGGACATAGCGCATGGTGGCACTGGCGGAGATGGAGGGTATGGACATAGCGCATGGTGGCACTGGTGGAGATGGAGGGTATGGACATAGCGCATGGTGGCAAAGGACGGTGCAGCAGGCCGGAGACTCGTAGCCAGTCAACAGAGATGGCTTCAAAGGGATGAGAAGCGCCAGACTTCGCTTCCTTCATGTGCAAAAATGGACCTGGGTACTCTGACGCCGGGCTCGACTCGGCGTGGTCGGTGTGTGCGTGCCTGTGGACCTTCATCGCTCGGAAATTACCCCTGGGTGTTGTCTGGTTTACATGGCTCTGATGGAGGTCACTTCACCGTATATATGAGCCAGGGGAAGAGTCTGATAAGACTGAAGCAGTTCTTCACGGTGGTTTTTTTTTCTCTCCTATCGCTCCCTGATCTTGCGTTCATTGTGCTCTTTTGTTTCTTCTTCATCTTTTTCTCCATTCCCCCCCCCCCCCCCCCCCCCCGAACCTCTCCTTTTTCTTCACTCTCGCTTTTCTGTTTCGTGCTCTTTTTCTCATCGTTCTTCACTTTTTCTTTTGTCTCCCCCCCCCTCCCCCTTCCCCCCCCCCCCCCCCCCCCCCCACCCTTATCCTATTAGCATGATGCTTTGAACCTTAGTGTATCGCGTATTCCGGACAGTGAAACGTCAGCTTCTTTGACTTTTTTCCTCCTCAGCCCTGAAGCGATGGCATTGTTTATCTTTGCAGTCTGCCCCCCCCCCCCCCCTTTCCTGCTTTTTTTTCGTTCTTTCACTGCTGTCTCCGTCACAAGTCCTTTTTTTTTTTTTTTACATAGCGTCCTTAATCTTGCTCCTCTCTTTCCTTCCTCCTGCTGTTGATCCCTTCCCTGCTTGCAGAGGGAAGAGGCGCTGAGGAGAAGGCCTGGCGTGCAAGAGATGGGAACTGTCTGAAGAATGAAAAACATCCTGAATGCAAAAATCTTGTACGTCTAAGAGAAGTTTTTTTTTTTCGTTGTTTATTCTTTCTTTCTTTGTCCTTTTTTTTTTGTCGAGAATGTAAATAAACGATGAGAGAGAAGGGGAGTGTGTTGTGTGTGTGTGTGGGGGGGGGGGGGCAAGGAGTGAGGAGAGTGTGAATAGGAAGACATGAAAATTTATGACCTAACTGGATCAGTTTCCACAGAGAGAGAGAGAAAGAGAGCAGAAATACAATCAGCGAAAGACGAACAACAAAACTCGATCATTCACTTCTTTCTCCTTCGACGCTACGATTTCCGTCGATCGATGCGTTGACAAAAAAAAGAAGAAAAGAAAACAGGTGGAAAACGATCGATCAAAGTGAATCCTAACAGAAGTGTCGATCGGGCAGTTGCAAATCGCTGATTCCTCCCTGGACCATTAGTCCAGCCAGTCGGAAGTCTCTGGATGGGTCGGGAAGGACAGCGAGGGTGTGTGGAACGTCTTGTAGTGGTCAGAGAGTGGACAGAGAGTTAATTAGCGGGGATTGCTCCAAAAACTGGTGAGCAAGCGCGTGACTTCATCCCCTTCACGTGGCAGAACAGGGCCTGGGGGGTCTTTTGACGCCTGAGCCAGGTC
>CM065731.1:4711256-4716256 GCA_033310375.1 Conus canariensis
TCCCATCTGCCATTGATCTCCATCCCCCTCCTCTCTCCTCTCTGCCATTGATCTCCCATCCCCTCTCTCTCTCTCTCCTCATTCTGCCATTGATCCCCATCCCCTCTCTCTCTCTCCTCCTCATTCGCCATTGATCTCCCACCCCTCCTCTCTCTCTATTCTGCATTGATCCCTCCCCTCTCCTCTTCTTGCCATTGATCTCCCATCCTCTCTCTCTCCTCCCTATCTGCCATTGATCTCCATCCCCCCTCCTTCTCATCATCTCTCTCCTCATTCTGCCATTGATCTCCCATCCCCTCTTCCTTCTCCTCTTTGCTTGTCCCATCCCTCTCTCTCTCTCCCATTCTGCCATTGATCTCCCATCCCCTCTCTCTCTCTCTCATCTGCATTGATCTCCTCCCTCTCTCCTCTCTCCTCTCGCCATTGATCTCCCATCCCCTCTCTCTCTCTCTCCTCATTCTGCCATTGATCTCCCATCCCCCTCTCTCTCTCTCTCCTCATTCTGCCATTGATCTCCCATCCCCTCTCTCTCTCCTCTCTCATTCTGCCATTGATCTCCCATCCCCCCTCTCTCTCTTCTCCATTCTGCATTGATCTCCCATCCCCCCTCTCTCTCCTCATTCTGCCATGATCTCCCATCCCCTCTTCTCTCTCTCCTCATTCTGCCATTGATCTCCCATCCCCTCTCTTCTCTCCTCCTCATTCTGCATTGATCTCCCATCCCCTCTCTCTCTCTCTCCTCCATTCGCCATTGACTCCATCCCCTCTCTCTCTCTCTCCTCATTCGCCATTGATCTCCCATCCCCTCTCTCTCTCTCTCCTCATTCTGCCATTGATCTCCCATCCCCCTCTCTCTCTCTCCTCATTCTGCCATTGATCTCCCATCCCCCTCTCTCTCTCTCTCCTCATTCTGCCATTGATCTCCCATCCCCTCTCTCTCTCTCTCTCCTCATTCTGCCATTGATCTCCCATCCCCTCTCCTCTCTCTCTCTCTCCTCATTCTGCCATTGATCTCCCATCCCCCCCTCTCTCTCTCTCTCTCCTCATTCTGCCATTGATCTCCCATCCCCTCTCTCTCTCTCTCTCCTCATTCTGCCATTGATCTCCATCCCCTCTCTCTCTCTCTCCTCATTCTGCCATTGATCTCCCATCCCCCTCTCTCCTCTCTCTCTCTCTCCTCATTCTGCCATTGATCTCCATCCCCTCTCTCTCTCTCTCCTCATTCTGCCATTGACTCCCATCCCCTCTCTCTCTCTCTCTCCTCATTCTTGCCATTGATCTCCCATCCCCTCTCTCTCTCTCTCCTCATTCTGCCATTGATCTCCATCCCCTCCTCTCTCTCCTCCCTCATTCTGCCATTGATCTCCCATCCCCTCTCTCCTCTCTCTCCTCATTCTGCCATTGATCTCCCATCCCCCTCTCTCTTCTCTCTCATTCTGCCATTGATCTCCCATCCCCTCTCTCTCTCTCTCTCTCCTCATTCTGCATTGATCTCCATCCCCCTCTCTCTCTCTCTCTCATTCTGCCATTGATCTCCCATCCCCCCTCTCCTCTCTCCTCATTCTGCATTGATCTCCCATCCCCTCTCTCTCTCTCTCTCCTCATTCTGCCATTGATCCCCATCCCCCTCTCTCTCTCTCCTCATTCTGCCATTGATCTCCCATCCCCTCTTCTCTCTCTCATTCTGCATGTCTCCACCCCTCTCTCTTCTCATTCTGCCATTGATCTCCCATCCCCTCTCTCTCTTCTCTCTCTCCCCCCATTCTGCCATTGATCTCCCATCCCCCTCTCTCTCTCCTCATTCTGCCATTGATCTCCCATCCCCTCCTCTCTCCTCTCCTCATTCTGCCATTGATCTCCCATCCCCCCCTCTCTCTCTCTCCTCATTCTGCCATGATCTCCCATCCCCTCTCTCTTCTCTCCCCCATTCTGCATTGATCTCCCATCCCCTCTCTCTCTCTCTCCTCTCTCATGCCCCACCCCTCTCTCTCTCCTCATTCATGATCTCCCATCCCCTCTCTCTCTCTCTCCTCATTCTGCCATTGATCTCCCATCCCCTCTCTCTCTCTCTCCTCATTTGCCATTGATCTCCCATCCCCCTCTCTCTCTCTCTCCTCATTCTGCATTGATCTCCCATCCCTCTCTCTCTCTCCTTCATTCTGCCATTGATCTCCCATCCCCTCTCCTCTCTCTCCTCATTCTGCCTTGATCTCCCTCCCCCTCTCTCTCTCTCCCTCTATTCTGCCATTGATCTCCATCCCCCTCTCTCTCTCCTCATTCTGCATTGATCTCCATCCCCTCTCTCTCTCTCCATTCTGCCATTGATCTCCATCCCCTCTCTCTCTCTCTCCCCCCATTCTGCCATTGATCTCCATCCCCCTCTCTCTCTCCTCATTCTGCATTGATCTCCCATCCCTCTCTCTCTCTCTCCTCATTCTGCATGATCTCCATCCTCTCCTCTCTTCCTCATTTGCATTGATCTCCTCCTCTCTCTCTCTCTCTCTCATTCTGCATTGATCTCCTCCCTCTCTCTCTCTCTCATTCGCATGATCTCCATCCTTCTCCTCTCCTCTCCTCATTTGCATTGATCTCCCTCCCTCTCTCTCTCTCTTCCTCATTCGCCATTGATCTCCATCCCTCTCTCTCTCTCTTCCTTCCCTCTCTCTTCTCATGTTCCCCCCCCTCTCTCTCTTCCTCATCCCTCTCTCTCCTCATCCATTACTCCCCCTCTCTCCTCTCTTTGCATTGACTCCTCCCTCCTCTCCCATTGCATTGATTCCTCCCTCTCCTCTCTATCCATATCTCTCCTCTCTCTTCTTTCATTATCCCTCCCTTTCCCTTTATCCATCCCCTCTCTCTCTCTTGCTTTTCCTCCCTCTCTCTCTCTCCTATCCTCCTCTCTCTCTTCTATCCACCCTCTCTCCTCTTCATTCCCCCCTCTCTCTCTCCTCTTTCTGCCATTGATCCCCATCCCCCTCTCTCTCTCTCTCTCTGCATTGATTCCCATCCCCTCTCTCTCCCTCATTCTGCCTTTCTCCATCCCCTTCTCTCTCTCCTCATTCTGCCATGATCTCCCTCCCTCTCTCTCTCTCTCCTCATTCTGCCATTGATCTCCCATCCCCCCCTCTCTCTCTCTCTCTCTTCTCCTTGATCCCATCCCCTCTCTCTCTCTCCTCATTCTCCATTATCCCTCCCCCTCTCCTCTTCTCATTTCTCCATCCCCTCCTCTCTCTCATTCTCATGATCTCCCCATCTCTCCTCCCTCTCTCTTTTCCCATCCCTCCTCTCTCCTCATCCCATTTCTCCATCCCTCTCTCTTCTCTTTCTCCATTCCCTCCCCTCTCTCTCTCTCTCCTCATTCTGCATTGATCTCCCATCCCCTCTCTCTCCTCTTCTCATTGCATTCCCTCCCTCCTCTCCTTTTCCTCTCTCCTCATTCTCCTTGATCTCCATCCCCTCTCTCTCTCTCCTCATTCTGCCTTGATCTCCCTCTCTCTTCCCTCCCTCTCCTCCCCCTCTCTCTTCTCTCCTCATCGCCTCTCCCATCCTCCTCCTCCTCTTCTCATTGCTCTCCCATCCCCTCTCTCTCTCTCCCCCTTCGCCTTGATCCCATCCCTCCTCCTTCTCCTCTCCCATTCTGCCATATCTCCTCCCTCTCTCTCTCTCCTCATCCCTCTCTCTCTCCTCCTCTCTCTCCTTCTCCTCCATCTCTCTTCCTCCCTCTCTCCTCTCTCTCCTCATTCTGCCTTGATCTCCCATCCCTCCTCTCCTCTCTCCTTCCCATTGATCTCCCATCCCCTCTTCCTCTCCTCCCATTCTGCATTGATCTCCCATCCCCTCTCTCTCTCTCTCTCCTCATCTGCCATTGATCTCCCATCCCCTCTCTCTCTCTCTCTCCTCATTCTGCCATTGATCTCCCATCCCCTCTCTCTCCTCTCTCTCATTCTGCCATTGATCTCCCATCCCCCTCCTCTCTCTCCTCATTCTGCATGATCTCCATCCCCTCTCTCTCTTCTCATTCTGCCATTGATCTCCCATCCCCTCTCTCTCTCTCTCTCTCCTCATTCTGCCATTGATCTCCCATCCCCTCTCTCTCTCTCTCCTCATTCTGCCATTGATCTCCCATCCCCTCTCTCTCTCTCTCTCCTCATTCTGCCATTGATCTCCCATCCCTCTCTCTCTCTCTCCTCATTCTGCCATTGATCTCCCATCCCCTCTCTCTCTCTCCTCATTCTGCCATTGATCTCCCATCCCTCTCTCTCCTCTCTCCTCATTCTGCCATTGATCTCCCATCCCCTCTCTCTCTCTCTCTCTCATTCTGCCATTGATCTCCCATCCCCTCTCTCTCTCTCTCCTCATTCTGCCATTGATCTCCCATCCCCTCTCTCTCTCTCCTCATTCTGCCATTGATCTCCCATCCCCTCTCTCTCTCTCTCCTCATTCTGCCATTGATCTCCCATCCCCTCTCTCTCTCTCTCATTCTGCCATTGATCCCATCCCCTCTCTCTCTCTCCTCATTCTGCCATTGATCTCCATCCCTCTCCTCTCTCTCTCTCTCTCTCTCTCTCTCTCCTTCTGCCATTGAATCCTCCCCATCCCCTCTCTCTCTCTCTCTCCTCTTCTGCTCCCCCCCCATTTGTGATCTCCCATCCCCTCTCTCTCTCTCTCCCTCATTCTGCCATTGATCTCCCATCCCCTCTCTCTCTCTCTCTCTCCTCATTCTGCCATTGATCTCCCATCCCCTCTCTCTCTCTCCTCCTCATTCTGCCATTGATCTCCCATCCCCTCTCCTCTCTCTCTCCTCATTCTGCCATTGATCTCCCATCCCCTCTCTCTCTCTCTCTCATTCTGCCATTGATCTCCATCCTCTCTCTCTCTCTCTCTCTCTCATTCTGCCATTGATCTCCCATCCCCTCTCTCTCTCTCTCCTCATTCTGCGCATTGATCTCCCATCCCCTCTCTCTCTCTCCTCCTCATTCTGCCATTGATCTCCCATCCCC
>CM065731.1:4726256-4728756 GCA_033310375.1 Conus canariensis
GCATCTATTTAAGCAGATAAAAGAAAGCTCAGCAACAAAGATGATGTCCATGGCAGACTTTTGTCCATACAAAAGCATACGCAGACGCGGGGATGGGGGATGGGGGGTGCGGGGACTCTAATTATATATCCAGTTGAATTGCCACATGCTCCTCTAGGGGAGAACAGTCCAAATTTCACAGACAGTGAACTCTGTTGTGACGTTGGAGTAACAGAGAACAGTACAAGGCAACGAACTATTTATCAGTTATCTTTCATTTCTGGTGTTCGGTGTGTTAACCTACATTGTGTTGTTTCCCTTGTCTTAACTGCCACAGTTATATATATATATATATATATATATATATATATATATATATATATATATATATATATATATATATAATAGTGTGTGTGTGTGTGTGTGTGTGTGTGTGTGTGTGTGTGTGTGTGTTCTGTAAAAGTGTTCACTTTGTGCTTCACTAATTTTTTTTTTTTTTTTTTTTTGGGGGGGGGGGGAGGAGGGAGGGGAGGAGGGGGAGTGGGAGTCGAGCGTTATGCAGACCTAACGTGTTGTTTCTTTATTGTTTATACATGTAAACAATAAAAAGAAATGCTGTTGTTAACATGTGTAACTCATTATTATATCCTTGTGTCCTCTCAGTAAACTGCACTTTTGTTTCACATCTATGGCTTTGTTTGTTTTTTTCTGTGCTTATTTTGATGATTATATGTACGTTTATTTTGTTTATGTAGTCTTTATCTTATATGAATGACCTTTTTTTGTTTGTTTGTTAATCGCTGTTGTATATGTACGTTTATTTTGTTTATGTAGTCTTTATCATATATGAATGACCTTTTTTTTGTTTGTTTGTTAATCGCTGTTGTATAACCATGTCCTTTGATTTTATTTCAGCCGAAGCCATGAGTGATCATACCCACATTCTATGTTTTGAGTTCGATACCCCTCTGCGGATTCATTTTGTATTCGTTCGCTTTTTTCGTTGTGGACATCTTGATGAAAAGACACACAAAAAAAAAGACAAAAAAAGCTTACTTCAAGGTGAGAAAGACTTCTGAGATTTGATTTGCGTGTTCTGATAGTACCAAGTTTACACCGCACACCCAATAAGATCATAATGCAGACGCGAACTAGAACACAAAAGAAGAAGAATGTATCTGTAGTTCGCTGAACCCAGACACATCCAATCATTAAAAGTTGTTGGCCAGAGGAAACTGTTCGCTGTGATCCGCTTCATATCGATAGTCATAATAGAACTGGATTGTTTGTTTGAATAAGTAAATTACCATATTACTGTTAATTCAGACAGGACATGTGTGGCTTTTGGCCCAGAGGTTCCTTGAACATTTCCTGTTTTGTTACTTTTTCACGTTTTTTTTTTTTTTTCAAACACGAACTAAAACTGGAAAATAATCGTGCTTTATTCGCGTTCCGCGGGAAAATGACGTCGTTCGTTTTTTAAAATGTATGTTATCAATACTATATCTCCGTTGTTTTCCCCTACGGCCACAAAGTTGTTGGGTTTTGCAGATGTGTCGCTTTTCGGTGTTGTGTTTCCTGGTATAGCTGTCATACTCCTGTTGTTGGCCTCAGTATTTTATTGATCTTTAATTCTGCCTCACCTCCTTCCTGAGCCCTCTTCGTATCATCACTCCCACCCCACCCTTCCGGCTTCCCCCCATACACACACCCACACCCTGGATCGACCGTTAGCAGCCTCTGCTCAAGCAGTTCACAAATAGCGATCAGTATTAGGTGGTCATAAGACAGCCCACCAGAAAAGACACTGCACTGTCGCAGCGTCATTTGGGTTATGTGTGTGTGTGTGTGTGTGTGTGTGTGTGTGTGTGTGTGTGTGTGTGTGTGTGTGTGTTGTATCTGTTCCGATCCCCAACGTTCGCAGAACATCGCCAAGTAAGTTTCTCCTGCTAAAGACAATAATTGTTTGGTCCCGGCGGCAGCATGTGAGTGAACATCTGTCTTTGTAAGAACGCCACCAGGTCCATCCAACGACTTGACAACCCATGCAAACTTGACCACACACACACACACACACACACACACACACACACACACACACACACACACACACACACACATGCGCACACGCACACACGTGAGCTCGTCCCCACACATCCATACACACACATGTGTACATTCACTACACACACATACCAAAAAGAAAAAGAAAAGAAAAAGACAACCAATGTTAGCTAGGCACTCAAGGTCTGACCAGCGCATTGGGCTAATGCGTAGGTCAGACATCTGCTAAGTCGTAGCCACCAGACCCTCTTCTTCAATTCTCTTATCTTAGTTGCTAATTCGTTTATCCATCAGCTTAAAATCATGCGTAGTGTTGACTCAAAACTTGGCAGATGTGGTGTAGCATATATGGACTAGTCCGCACGCAGTGCCACCTTCTTGATGAAACTGAAACGGAGACCACGCTAGCGGCTTTGACACGTCGTGGTCATCACAGGCCGGGGGACAAGGGAGAGAA
>CM065731.1:4733756-4736256 GCA_033310375.1 Conus canariensis
TAGTCAAAGCTATCAGTCGCTTTGTGCACATTCTGGGCTGCAGGTGCTGTAAGGCGTAGAGGAGTCAAAAAAAAAAACCCCAACAACAACAATGAAACGAACGAACGTAAACGTTGAGAAAGAACACTTTCAAGTCCGCGGTGAAAGCCAATATAATGATTACTGGCAGACCTTGAGAATTAACTTTGTCAGGGAGCAACGCATCCAATTAGACTGGGAATGAACCTTTCCGATGGCATCAATTCAACTAATAAGAGATGGGAGTGAATATTTTGTTTCTTAATGATTAGTGCAGCTGACGGGTTTTTGCCTGTAGGGAGTGTGTGACCTGGTGTTTCTGAAGCAATTAATGCAGCTTCATAAGTAGAACCGGACATTTCTGCAACGCGTAATGATGGAGCCGACAGTTTTTTTTGCCAACAGCGATTGAGAGTGACCATTTCTGAAGCAATTAATGCAGCAAACGGGGGGGTGGGGGGATACACGTTTTCTTGAACAATTAATACTGATAATAGAGGGGAGCACACGTTTCTGCAACAATTAATACAGGTAATAGAGGGGAATACACGTGTCTGGAACAGTTAATAAGGTAATGGAGGGGAATACACGTTTCTGGGACTATTGATACAGGTAATAGAGGGGAATACACGTTTCTGGAACAATTAGTACAGGTAATAGAGGGGGATACACGTGTCTGGAACAGTTAATAAGGTAATAGAGGGGAATACACGTTTCTGGAACAATTAGTACAGGTAATAGAGGGGAATACACGTTTCTGGAACAATTGATACAGGTAATAGAGGGGAATACACGTTTCTGGAACAATTGATACAGGTAATAGAGGGGAATACACGTTTCTGGAACAATTGATTCAGGTAATAGGAGAATGAACGTTTCTGGAACAATTGATACAGGTAATAGAGGGGAATCAACGTTTCTGGAACAATCAATGCAGGTAACAGGGGAATCAACGTTTGTGGAACAATTAATGCAGGTAATTGGGGGGAAATAAACGTGTCTGGAACAGTTAATGCAGGTACTAGGGGAATCAACGTTACTGAAAGAGTTACTGCAGCTAACGAAGAAAAATGAACATTTCTGAAACAATCAAAGCCGCTAGTAAGAGCGACGAACATTTCTGAAACAATCAACGCCGCTAGTACGAGCGACGAACATTTCTGAAACAATCAAAGCCGCTAGCAAGAGCGACGAACATTTCTGAAACAATCAAAGCCGCTAGCAAGAGCGACGAACATTTCTGAAACAATCAAAGCCGCTAGCAAGAGCGACGAACATTTCTGAAGCAATTAATGCAGATAACAGAAGGATAGGAGGAAGGTGAACATTTCTGAAACACTTAATACCGCGATAGCTCTGCCAGCAAAAAAAAAAAAAAAAAAAATCGTAACCGACCGTTTTTGTACTCCCAGTTCTTATAGAACAGGGAGTACTTTACAATGGGAACGAATAAATTCTGTCTCTGTGTGTCTGTCTGTCTGTCCGTCCGTGGTCAAAATGTGTTCCACTCGCTCCAGACAAAACTACTGGGCCGATCTTTCTGAAAATTTGTAGGTATGTTCATTATGGGTCTTGGATGATGCCCAATGTTTTATTTTACCGTTATAGCCGTTACTAACGGCTATAACGGCCCGTAACGGTTTTTCTTCTTTATAGAATATCTCAGAAAGTACTTGGCCGATCTTTCTGAAAATTTGTAGGTATGTTCATTATGGGTCACAGATGATGGCCGATGTTTACCAGAATAGCCGTTACTAACGGCTATAACGGCCCCAAACGGTTTTTCCCCCTTATGGAGTGTCTGATGCGTATTCAAGATAAACTGGGAGCACGTTTATATGCTTTGCATCTTGTCTTACACATGCAGTGCAGTGCATAGGATTTTGCAGCAGACCGAGAGAATTGGACGAACGCTAATGTCCGCCTAACCCCAAGATGACATGTGAGTCCCAACAAGCACTTGTTGACCGTGAAGGAAACCACAGTTGAAGGGGTATGAACGGACACGTGACACGGTGAAGCGGACTCTCTGAGGCCATCCTGCAAGGAAGGAACTATGCAGGGGAAGAGGAGAGACAGAGCAGGCAAAGAAAGAGGTGGGCAGACAGAATTACCCAATGCATGGATATAGATACAGTCACTACATTTTTTCCTGTTTAGAATGAGCTTTTTTTTTGTTGTTTTTTCTTTAAACACGTAATGCAGCAGGTAGATTTGTGAGGGGACGTTGAGAGTGAACATGTTTGAAACGTGAAGCAGATGTTAGGCTTGCCTTAAACGGGAATGAACATGTTTGAAACATTTAATGGTGCTAGGTAGTTTCCCACTGGACAAACGAGAATGAGCATTTTGATATAGACGTAATGCAGCTTGTAGATTTGAATGTAAACATTGAGACTGGGGGGAAAAAGAATTTTAGAGACGTATTGTGGCTTGTATATGTGAATGCAGGTATTGAGAATGAGCTTTTTTTTTAAACACG
>CM065731.1:4741256-4746256 GCA_033310375.1 Conus canariensis
AAACCAGCTCAGACAGATCAACCATCCTCCACCTCATCGTTCCTCCCCACCCCAGCCCCACCCCGGACTCCAGTCTCCCCTCCCGTTCAATACCTCTCATCCCCACCCCCACCTCTATCCCTTTTTTCATTCTACACCTTACCTTAGCTGCTGATTGTACCAGACTGTGCCATCACTCATTCCCGTCAATGTGCACTCCATTGTCTTGTTTCCACAATTAACTGTGCAGAGACTGGCACCAGAATGTTCTGTCAGCAGTCTGCAATAAAGTAATGAAAACGCTGGAGGTTGTTGAGACAGATCATCAGTTTGTGAAGCTGCCAAGTAAAGCTAGCAATGTGTAGAATTGTGTTGTTGTTATGCCGTTCCATCACTGGGGGGTGCACAGGCAGACCATCATTATGCCGTTCCATCACTGGGGGGTGCACAGGCAGACCATCATTATGCCGTTCCATCACTGGGGGGTGCACAGGCAGACCATCATTATGCCGTTCCATCACTGGGGGGTGCACAGGCAGACCATCATTATGCCGTTCCATCACTGGGGGGTGCACAGGCAGACCATCATTATGCCATTCCATCACTGGGGGGTGCACAGGCAGACATCATTATGCCATTCCATCACTGGGGGGTGCACAGGCAGATCATCAACATTGGAAAGCTAGCACTGTGTAGAATTGTGTTGTTGTTATGCCGTTCCATCACTGGGGGGTGCACAGGCAGATCATCAACATTGGAAGCTGTAAAAGGAAAACTAGCATTGTTTCAAAGAAAAGGTTTTTCTTTTTGTATTCTCCTAATATCGTTCCATCATTGTTCTTCAGAGGTGGCTGAGGAATTCAGCTGCAAAGGAAAGCTGGCAACGTGTCAAACTGTTTGCAGTTTTGTATTGTCATGATGCTGTTCCATCAACGGTCTTCAGAGGATCTGCTGACATTGGCTGTAAGGGCTGTAAGAAAGGCCTGTCTCTGGCGATTCAAATGGGTGTTTATCAGCTTTTTTATTATGTCGGGGTACCTGGACGACGTGCTGTTGCTTGTGTTGCTCTGGGCTATGTAATACTCTGCTGATTACGACAGGTCTTATAGATGGCCGTGGTACCAGTGAGGTGGTGTTGTTTGTGTTGCTCTGGGCCATGTAATACTCTGCTGACTACGACAAGTCTTTCAGATGGCCGTGGTACCAGTGAGGTGGGCGCAGGTTGCAGTGGTAACATCTGGCTGGCATTGTGTGTGTGCTAGAGTTGTTAGGCAGCCCAGTCGCTGCTTTTGCTTTATTCCTGTAAAGGGGTCTGGAGCTGAAGTCCACCGAGCTGGATCAAGCAGATTAACTACCACTTTCCTTACAGCCTCCTCTCTCTCTGTCTCTCTTTCTGTCTCTCTCTGTCTCTCTCTCTGTCTCTCTCTGTCTCTCTCTCTGTCTCTCTCTCTGTCTCTCTCTCTGTCTCCTCTCTCTCTCTCTCTCTCTCTCTCTCTCTCTCTCTCTCTCTCTCTCTCTGTCTTGCACACACACACATATCCACACACTTGCATGCACATATGTAAAGCACGTGTTACACACACTCACACACAGACACACAGACACACACACACACACACACACACACACACACACACACACACAACATACACACATACACAAACACACACACGCACACCACACACACACACCACACACACCACACACACACACACACACACACACACACACACACGCGCGCGCGTGCGCACGCACGCACGCACGAACGCACGCACGCACGCACGCACACACAGACAGAATCTGTTATTATGGCAATGACCTTTGAATATTTCAGCTGCAGGTGGATGGGATTTTTTTCCTTGTTTGATACTGTCTAACATAAGTATATTGTGCTCGCTTCCCCTCCCCCCCCTCTCTCTCTCTCTCTCTCTCTCTGCCCTTCTACCCCCACAGTGCCTTCACCCACCCTCTTCCCACCAGATCGCCGCCACACACGCACATCTCTCCGAGGAGCACACCAAGAACCGTCACAAAGTAACGGAGCGGTCCTCACGGGAGAAGGCGGAAGCAGACGGTCACAGCCATTAGGCCCTAGGTTATGGAGGGCGTTTAACGCTGTGACTGGGACTGGTGACACGACTTGTCCATCATGTTGTCGCTAACTCCACCCTCTGCCTCAATTAAAGCTTTCTCTCCCAAAGACTGTTTCTTCGTTGTTCTCTCCCCTGAGGAATGGTTGGAGATGAAGTCGTGGAGAGGGTGTGGGTGATGGGGGGGGAGTGCTGGCACTCAGTCAGAGAGTGAAAGTGAGACTTCCACCACCACCACCACCCCTTTCTTCCACTCTCAGCCTACCCCTCCTATAAATATTCATAAAGCCAGATATTGTGGTAGACCTCTTTAAGAGAGTGTGGAAATTAGGGAATGTTTCTGGTTTGTTCTGTGGAGGAGATGGTGGCGTTTGAAGACGCTGACAAGTAAAGAAATGCATAGATGGCTTAAGGATTTTGTACTAGTATAAAACCATAATTTCCAAACGTGGAGAAAAAAAACGATAGTTATTGTGTATGTGTGTGGGTGGGGGAGGAAGGGTATGGGGATGAAGGGGTAGAGGGGAATGGCAGTTATGCTCTCTGTTTCTCTCTTCCTCTCTCTCTCTCTCACTCTCTGCCTCCCTCCCTCTCTCCTCTCTCTCTCTCTCTCTCTCTCTCTCTCTCTCTCTCTCTCTCTCTCTCTGTCCCCAATTCCCATTTTCCCTCAATCCACTCTTTGCCTGCATGTCCCCCATCCATCCCCCCACCTTCTCCATTCCCAGATCGCCGCCAAACGCACATCTTTCACAGGAGCACACCAAGAACCGCCACAAAGTAACGGAGCGGTCCTCACGGGAGAAGGCGTAAGCAGACGGTCACAGCCATTAGGCCCTAGGTTATGGAGGGCGTGAAACGCTGTGATTAGGACTGACGACACGACTTGTCCATCATGTTGTCGCCAACTCCACCCTCTGCCTCTCTACCGACGCTCAGTCCCACCAGAAGTGTTTCCTCGTCGTTCTGTTCCATGAGGGATGGACGAAGATTGAGTGAAGGGGGGGAGGGGCGAGTGATGGAGGGGAGTGCTGGCACTGGGTCAAAGAGTGAAAGTGAGACTGCCCATCCCCCTTTTTTTTCCTTCCCCCCCCCCCCCCCCCCCCCCCCACTGTAAAGCCAGCTACTTTAGTTGACCACTTTGGACATTGTGGAAAGGAAGAAACGTTTCAGTCATATTCATTGGAGTAGTTGTTGGGGGTTTTGAAAGCTAACGAGTTAATTATGGGATAGCAGGATTAAATACTTTGTTTAGTAGTATTCAAAAAGCAAACGTAACTTTAACAGAAGGAGGAGAAATCGTTGTGTGTGTGTGTGTGTGTGTGTGCGTGTGTGTGTGTGTGTGTGTGTGTGTGTGTGTGTGTGTGTGTGTGTGTGTGTGTGTCTGCGTGCATGTGTGCGCGCGTGCGTGCGTGTGTGTGTACGTACGCGTGCATGTGTGTGTGTGAGAGTGTATGTTTGTGTGTATGTGTGTGTGTGTGTGGAGAGAAAGAGTAATTATGCTCTCCCTCTCTCTCTCTCTCTCTCCTCTCTCTCTCTCTCTCTCTCTCTCTCTCTCTCTCTCTCTCTCTCTCTCTCTCTCTCTCATCACGTAGAATAAAACAAACTTATTCCCAGCAAAGTCTTCACACGCACGGCGCACTCGAAGCACAGATCTTGCACCCCTCCCCTTTCCTCCAGATATACATGAGAATCACCAGTACAGCGAGGCTGGTTAAAGACAGAGCTGGTGGTTACCAGCTGTGGGCAAACGCATCGCTGCAACAGCAGCAGCAACACCAACAGCGACGAGAGAGAGAGAGAGAGAGAGAGAGAGAGAGAGAGAGAGAGAGAGAGAGAGAGACGCTTCAGATACGTTTTTATTGACAATGGCCTACATAGCCTTTATGTCAAGGGGGTGTATATGAATATTTGCAGCGCCGAAAAAATGAAAGTTTATAGTTTATGATGCAAAGAAGCATAAATTGCAACGGATTACGTAAATGTTAATTATGAGGCTCGAAGCCATGTAGAAGAAGAAAAAGAGAATAATGTCGTGCTTTTTCGTCTCTCAAGATGAATATGTAATTTTTTTTTAAGTCACATGATCATAAACACAAATGCCTCACCCAGGTACATATATTCACTGTTGTAAATCTTTCCTGCACTGTCACATCTATCATCACCGTCCGCGTCATCATTAGCTGTACCAGTGCAGAAAACAAAACCTTAATAAGGTCATCAAGCTTGCGGAATACATGAAAACAAACAACTCAAACATTAGAAGTTCTTAGAGAGAGAGAGAGAGAGAGAGAGAGAGAGAGAGAGAGAGAGAGAGAGAGAGATCTGGAGTGTCCTGCAGAAGAGGCCAGAACAACGGCCCGCGCACAGTTGTCAAAACGGATACCCGTATTTGCGATGTCTGCGGGCCACGCCGTCGTTACGAAGCTCAGGCAAAGGACGGGTTGAATAAACCAACAACCGCGGTCGACACACGGCGGTTATGCAAGGGAAACAAGGGGGTCCGCTGAAATCGTGATTAACAAGCCACCGTCGCCATCGCTGAACCGCTTTTCATGGAACGAATGACGCCAAGCGCTTGTTCCACAAGGTTTCATAATGCAATGATCCTTTAATGACAAGTTTTGTTGTCCCTCCCGCTTACCATTACCTCAGTATCCATAATGCCTTTTACTGGAGGGCCATTTTTCTGTAATGATAGTTCCAGAAACTGAGTTTTGTTGATGCATTGATTTTTGTGGCGCTACTTATGTCGTAATGTGTTACCAGGGCAACCACCATTTAGGACGACCTAGAGTTACTTTCGAGTTAGCAATGAAGTTGTTCACGTTCGCCAGAAACGTACGCAGTCAGTCAATTAAAACTAACATGACATATTTGTCTTGGCTGCTGGCCAATTCTAAAAGATGGAAGCGTTTATTCGGAAAGATCGGA
>CM065731.1:4778756-4798756 GCA_033310375.1 Conus canariensis
TGTGGGGTAGAAAAATTTAACCCTGCGCACTGCGCCACCACAGACATCTTGCTCGTGGAAAAGCAGGTTGATAGAGTGCAGCCTTGTCTGAGAAGACGAACCTTCTTCTCCTGCTTCTGCTCACTTCGTCCTCCTCCTTCTCTGTCTCTACCTCCTCCCACTTGTAGACTCAGCTGAGAGAGTGCCCTGAAGGGGGGGGGGGGGGGGGGGGGGGGGGACTGGCTGCTGTGAGGGCGGTGAGGTGTGAGCGCTGGGTGGGTCTTCATCTCTGTCAGAAAGTGTCGGTCCTCTCCCACTTAGAGACAGCCATGCTAGTGAACTGAGTTGCTGACGGGTTGGGGGGAGGGGGAAGGGGGGGGGGGGGTGCTCATGCCCTGAAGATCCGAGTAAGTTTTGTTGTACATGCGCGAAATGTTTCGAAATGTTCATAATGTTTAAAAAAGGTTTAAGTGTATTTTTAACAACACAGCCGAAATGTTCATATCATTTGAAAGGTGTATTTTTAACAACACAGCCGAATGTCTCATTTGAAAGTGTTTTTAACACACAGCCGAAATTTCTATCATTTGAAAGGTGTATTTTTAACAACACAGCCGAAATGTTCATATCATTTGAAAGGTGTATTTTTAACAACACAGCCGAAATTTTTCATATCATTTGAAAGGTGTATTTTTAACAACACAGCCGAAATGTTCATATCATTTGAAAGATGTATTTTAACAACACAGCCGAAATGTTCATATCATTTGAAAGGTGTATTTTTAACAACACAGCCTAATCTCTGGAGACACCTTGCGTGGAAACGCCTCGGCTGTGGAGTAGAAAACACAACGCTGACGCTGCTACATCTGAACGCCTCATGTACTGTGCTCACTTCTGAAGGCTGGGGCTCCACAGTGATTGGTCCGTCCTAAGCACTGAACCGTCCCATTCACTGTGGTCAGTCCTCAACAGTGGGTGCATCCTGTTCCGAGTGGTCAGTCGGTCCGTTCTAAGCACTGAGCCATCCCATTCACTGTGGTCAGTCCTCAACAGTGGGTGCATCCTGTTCCCAGTGGTCAGTCGGTCAGTCCTCAGCTCTGATCTTTCTCGTTCACTGTGATCGGGGTTCAACACTTAGTTGACGTACATCCCTTTCACAGCTAGGAGGAGGCAGTGGGGACAAAGGTCATTAGACAGTCGGACAGTATCGGTCACAGAAGGGCTACGCCGTGGTCTTTCTCTATGACGTCGTCATAGAGGTTTAGAGCACATGGCAAACTGTTTACCCTGACCTTGTCAGAGACTGTCAGCAAATTTGTTTCACTCAAATTGCACGCAGTCGCGCGCGCGCGCGCGCACACACACACACACACACACACACACACACACTCATACACACACACCTTTCACACGTCATCGTCCGTTTACGTATATGTTTTCATACGTCATTTCCAATACGTATTTATTTGTTTTTCTTTTTATGTCACAAGTCCTGAAGACGGTCTATGACTGAAACGTTGTTGATAGTTGTTCTGTTGTTTTTTTGTTTGTTTGTTTGTTTGTTTTTGTTGTTTTTTTTTCTTTTGTCATCTGAGAATCCTCAAGGACATTTTTTTTTTTTTTTTACAGAAGATCTGCGGTCAAATATCTGTTTTATTGTTCCTGTGCGTGTTGTGGAGGAAGGGGAAGGATGGACAGAGAGAGGGAGGACGGAGGACAGGGAGGGCAGAGAATGGAGTGAGCGAGGGCGCTTTTTGAAATGCCATCAATAGCACACGCTCCGTTGGTGTAGCGTGTGTAAAAGTTTAATACATGTGCACTAGTTGGCCACGAAGCAGCGGAAATACGGTCTGAACTTTACGAGCTGTGGTGCAAGAGTCAGGGGAATTTATTTTCAGTCTGTTTTTCCAAAGGTCTGCCCCCCCCCCCCCCCCCCACCCCACCCCACCCCCCCTTCTGACCCGACCCCCACTCCTTCCCCATTCCTTTTGTCCCTCCCCTTTTTCCAAACCTTGCCAGCTTTCCCTTCCTCACCCTTCCTTCCCCACCTCTTCCACCCCTACCCCTGTCTGGCTTTCGGTGTTTGAAAATGTAAAAGAATGAAGGCAAGATGGAGCAGATTTTGAAGATCAAAATTGCATGTTTACATAGAGAAATAGACAAGCATCTGTTCTTGTATTTCATCTCTCCATCTGTCTGCTCCTCTGTCCGTCCATCCTTCCATCCATCCGTCCATCCATCTGTCCGTCCATCCATCCGTCCGTGTATGTGATTGTTTCACGTTTCCACGACATTTTTCGTGTCAGCACTCACTCTCTTACATTCACCACGATGGACGGTGATGCGTTAATGGTCTCCAGCCTCTCCTGTTGGTGTCAAACTAGACATTACGTTGGGTGAACGTCTCCGTTGGTTAGAATCAGTGCCTCTTCTATCAGTCAGTCAGTCATTCCCCTGACCGCTGGGGTCGTTGGAGGGACGTGATGAGGCAACCGCCGTTTCTCTCCAGGCTCTTCTGTTGGTGGCTGTCTTGAGGAGATCTGGCATGGTCATTTTGGTCCAGTCCTTTATATTGTCGGACCAGCTCTTTCTCTGCCGTCCTCGTCTGCGCCCTCCTTCAACGGTACCTTGAAGGATGGTTTTGGAGAGGATGTTTTAACGAATGACGTGGCCAAACCATGCCATCTTCCGTCGTTTGACGGTTGCCAGAAGTGGTTCGTGGGGCCCAGCTAGGTTAGTGACCAGGTTCCGCACATAATCATTGGTCTTGTGTTCTTTGTAGGAGATGCGGAGTAGTTTCCTCAGGCACCTGGTCTCAAACGCCAGGTTCTTCTTTCTGTTTCGGCCATCTCTCTCTTCTTTCTGTTTCGGCCATCAGCATAGCTATTAGCGGTACAAACCATATTCAGATAATCACCACGACCATCTTCCATCTTGTCTGCATGCGCTTTAAACTAGACATCAGCTTCTGTTGTGAATGTAAACGATTTGAAAGATCAGTTCATGCTGGTTGAATATAATAGACATCCGTCAGTGCTTCAGTTTTCTCGGATCCAAATGGAATATGGATCCATTGATGTTTATACTTGAAGCTATCAGTCATTGGAAAAAAAAATGTTTCAGTCATATGCAAATCAGTCTGTTATGTTTCGTGCAATGACTTGTTGGGTCCAGTTGTTCTTAGCCAGAGATGTGATGATAATTCAAAACATGTTGACTGACTTGTCTCCTCACTACTTGTGCTGCGTAGAATCACGGCATGTTTAGAACAGTAACACATAAAAGTGTGCATGCACGTGGTCATCCATCCATGTATCTGTGTGTTTGTGTGGTGTGTTGTGTGTGTGTGTGTGTGTGTGTGTGTGTGTGTGTTGTGTGTGTGGTTGTCTGCGTGCGTGCGTTGCACTTTCTCTCCTCTCTCTCTCTCTCTCTCTCTCTCTCTCTGATCAATAGCTGGCTAATGCTTTGAACATCAGCTTTGCGTGGTTCTGTTAAATGCAGTGGCAGGAGGCAGTGGAAGGTATGTTTTTTCCAGAAATGAAAGCTTGCACGCACTGAAGCGCTTCGTAAAACTTCTACAGAGTAGATACTGACTTTTGAAGGAGAGAAGGACTTTCTGAACGTTATATCAGTTGGATGATTGGTTTGGAAGGGAAGTTATCCCCTCCCCACTTTATCTCTACCCGTTTCTCAACCTACCTACCTCTCTCTCTCTCTCTCTCTCTCTCTCTCTCTCTCTCTCTCTCTCTCTCTCTCTTTTCTCTCTCTCCCCCCCCCCCCCCCCCCCCCTTCGATGCAAACACCCACTTTCCCAAACCCACCTCTCGCCACTGAACCTTACATCATCTCCCCTGCGGGCTTCCTGCCTCCTTCCGCTGCTTCCTCTCCATCCCTCCTGGTAGTAAGGGAAAAAAGGTAAGCCTGATGGACCGACACTGCTCACGAAATGTTGACAGCGCGCGTGGACACTGCCAGACACGATGGAGGGTAGGGATCCTGAAACATCTTAGTGGGCACCCTGCGATTTTTGACCGGCAGCTTTTTCGCCCTCGCGTCCAAACCAGCGAGGTTGAGAGTGCTGTCGTGTGGGACTATCCACCCACTATGATCGTCATCGATACGTTGGCAGTGGTCAGAAAAGTAGTTAAGGACTCAGAATCAAAACTTACTTGGAGAATATTTGGACAGAATCGCCCTGTCTTCGTCAGCTCACTGTTGCTGTTGTGGCAGCGAGGCCTGGTGGGCGACTGTTGTGTGGGGTGAACGGTTGTCAGGATCTGATTGTAAATAGGGGGAAGTTCAAAGCCTTGATCTCTGTTCAGGCTGGGGCGTCTGGTCTTGATTTCGATGGCTTCTGTAACTTTTCTTTTTGTGAGAAAAAAAAGAAAAGTTAAAAAAAAAGAAAAAAAAAAAGAAAAGTTAAAGAAGCCATCGAATCAAGACCAGACGCCCCAGCCTGAATAGAGATCAAGGCTTTGAACTTCCCCCCCATCTACAATCAGATCCTGACAACAGTTCACCCCACACAACAGTCGCCCCACCAGGCCTCGCTGCCACAACAGCAACGGTGAGCTGATGAAGATCCTGTCCAAATATTCTCCAAGTAAGTTTTGATTCTGAGTCCTTAACTACTTTTCTAATGTTGAATCCAGAATCCAGAAACCTACATTCTTATTTAATTGGCAGTGGTGTTGGGGGTGGGGGCAGGGGGGGGGGGGGGTGGAGGCGGTACAGACAGACAGGGTCTGGATCAGAGTGGCCCCAATGGTTCCTCGACTTGTCTCTTAGATAAATGGATGAGCTGATCGCGTCTCTTCTCGCTCTGCCCTTTGTCCTGACCATCCCTCCCTCCCCTCCCCTGTCACTCTGTCTGGTTCTCTCTTTCTCGTCCAGTCTTAGCCCCCCCCCCCCCCCCTTCCCTCATGCCCCAGTGTTCACCCTTTCCTCCCTCTCTCTCTCTTCAGCCAGCCAACAACAACTACAACAACAACAACAACACACACACACATCTCTCTCTCTCTCTCTCTCTCTCTCTCTCTCTCTCTCTCTCCCCACACACACACACACACACACACACACACACACACACACCTTTCTACTTTTTCCTCCCAGTACCCTGTTTACCATCTAGTTTGGAAGAAAAAAAAAACGACTGGTAGAATGACATTAATCACAAAATGCACATACCATGTAAGTGGCTTCAGATGATGAGTGAGACGGGACACCGACACAGTGCGTAGGACCCAGCTTGACGTACGAGGATGATCGGACACCGGCTTTGATATCTAGCACATTGAAGGACGGCTCTTACCGTGCGGATCTCGGCTACTATACTACCACCACCACTACCACCCTTACTACAACCTTTTACCTGCCATCCAGTGATGATCTAAAGGGAGATACAGCCAAACCCTTCGGTAAAGACCCCTTCTAAATGGAGGGATTGCCATGTCCGCTGCGCCCCATCACTGTGAAAGCTCTGCACGAGTCTTTCTTTTTCTTTCCTTCTTTCTGCGTACGCAGGCTGATAGCCCTGCGGATGCTGCCTGTATAGACAGGCAGTGGAGTTTTGTGTGTATGACCGTTTTTTATCCCGCCATTAAGGCAGCCATACTCCATCTTCGGGAAGGTGCATGCTATGTGTAACGTGTCATCCATACCAACGGCCAAACTGGCCTTCTCTTCCGAAAGTTGGTGATGGGATTTGACGTGTTTGCAAGATGTTGTGCGCGTGCGTTCACACACGGAACCTCGGTTTACAGTCTCATTCGAAGGACTGTATGGGGAATGGAGTCAGAACCAATGTTAAGTCCGAGGGAAAAATCCCCCCTGTACCGAAATTCGAACCCGCAACCCCAGGATCACGAGTCCGGCGCTCTACCAACTGAGCTATTCCGGCCCCCTTGCATGACAGGCCAGAAGTGGATCATACTATTATGCACTGTTGTCTGTTTTGTCCCTAGAGACAGGAGAGGGACGCTAGCGATAAAGGGGATGATCCACTGAATGTTGCACACTGTAAATCATAACTGCTACCTGTTCAGTAGGGGGCTTAGTAGGTGGTGTCCTGCGTATGTTAGATCAGAACAGGCGCCACTGAACACCACCGAAGTGACTCGGCAGCAGTGCAGTGTCTCCTCCGGTGGGTTGCCTCTTGACGACTTGACATTGACTGCTCCCTGTGGATTGCCGGTGCCGCAGCCCCGCGGGGCCGACCGGGATGTGGCTGTGGACGGGGTGTCGGAATGAGCGGCGTGGGTGCACTGCCTCTGAGGTGGCGCAGATGTTGGGACAGCAAAAAAAATAAAATAAAATAAAATAATAAAAACAATGACTGCTACCTGGTGTCCTGAACTAACACTGTCACTTCGCACTGCTAGGCCTGCGTCTTCCTTGGCACAAGATCGACAAACCTGCCCGCAGTTTGTTTGGGGTTTTTTTTTTTTGTGGGGGGGGGGGTTTGTGAAGATTTTGCACTACAGCATAGCTTCACACAAAACCTCTTTGTGGTTTGGATAGTGTCGGTTAACTTGCAGGTGCTCTCTTGTTTAGTCTCCCTCTGTGAAATGTTCTCTCTGAAGTGGGTTACTCATTGCCATGTTTATCTTCCAGTGATGATACCTTCCTTCTCGGGGATTACCTCTAAAACTCAAATGTGAAAGATTTGTGAAGGGCGTGATAAAGAGGTGCCACTGTAGGGTGTAGGGCGACCAACGTTAGACTGTTTCTAGATGTAGTTTCTCCACGTGCCTGCTTAAGTGTATGGACTCGGAAATTATGTCTCACCTTGCCTCTCTCTTTTTGTCTCTCTCTGTCTGTCTGTCTGTCTGTCTGTCTGTCTTCAGTCTCTCTCTCTCTCTCTCTCCTCTCTCTTCTCTCGTCTCTACTGTATCTCATTGTCTCTCTCTCTCTTCTCGTCTCATCTCTCTTCTCTCTCTCTCGTCTCTCTCTCGTTCTCTCCTCTCCCACTCCCTCCCTCCCCCTCCTTCCCCCTATCCTCCTCCACCCCCCCTTTCCCCACATCCACTTCTTTCTCCCTGTCCGTGTCTCCAGTTACTTCTCCATCATGGCTTACAGGCGGAGCCAAGGACGTCAATCACACGGTAGTGTATGGACTGTGGAAATGGCATCGTGTGATCAGCAATACCGAATCCTAATACACCCTGAAGGGAAAAAAGTCAATTTACGACTGACAGGCGGGACAGACATTGTCGTCCATTCTGTTAGCACAACCACCACCACTAGATGAGACGTTAGGGTAATGACAAAAAAACAACAACATGTATTGAGAAGCTGAGGGTGTTCCATATTCATACATTTCTTTTCCCTTTTTTTTCCAGTTTGCTTCTGTTTGTTTCGTTTTGTTTCGTTTCGTTTTGTTTCGACGTGTGGCTTGAGAATTTACGGTCTGCCATCTTTCTCTCTCTCTGTCTCTGTCTCTGTCTCTGTCTCTCTCTCTCTCTCTCTCTCTCTCTCTCTCTCTCTCTCTCTCTCTCTCTCTCTCTCTCTCCTCTTTTCCCTCGCTTTGTCTCTCTTTCTGCCCTCTCTTTCGCTATCGTTTTTGATAATGCTCTGTCTCTTTACCTCCCCCCCCCCCCCTCTCTCTCTCTCTCTCTCTCTCTCTCCTCTCTCTCTCTCTCCTCTCTCCTGTCGTCATTATATCTCCTTCTCTCCATCCCTCCCTCCCCCCTCTCTCTCATGCACACACATGTCACTCTCTCTCTCTCTCTCTCTCCTCTCTCTCTCTCTCTCTCCTCTCTCTCTCTCTCTGTCAGTATGAATGATATGTGCTGAAATAATGTATGCATGACAAGGACAGATTGTAAGACTAGGCTTTGGCCTAAAATCTCCATCCTTGTGTAATAAAGATCAATCAATCAATCAATCAATCATCTCTCTCTCTCTCTCTCTCTCTCTCTCTCTCTCCTCTCTCTCTCTCTCTCTCTCTCTCTCTCTATGTGAGTAGAAGACTTAACACGGAACGTTTTAATCTGATTGCGTGTCTGCTCCACCTGTACTGGGAAGTGTCCCTGCTGTTCGAAAGGACAGATCAGCGACTGCAACGTCTCCGCTCGAACCTTGCGCGCCACCTCCCACCCCATACCACTCCACCCCCACCCACCTCGTCCCCCAGACCTAGAGTTCCGTGGGGAAGGGGGGGCAGAGAGAAAAGTTCACCCCGTGCACTCCGCCGCGGCAGACATTTTGCTCGTGGAAAACCAGGTTACTATAGTGCAGCCATGTCCGAGAGACAAACCTCCTGCTCCTCGTCTTCCACCCCCCCCCCCCCCCCAGCCCTCTCCCAGTTGGAAACTCAGTTGACAGAGTGCGCTGAAGGTGGTGAGACTGGCTAGTGGGGCAGTGAGGTGGCACGGTGTCATCGTGAGCTGGTTGTAGCAAAGCTGTCAGGTACACGGTTCATCTCTTGTCAAGTTCGTACGTCCTCCCCGTTACTGATGGTCAATGCTAAAGTGAAGCGAAGCGAGTTACAGGCGTGGTTGTACTTTTAGGCTCTCCCTGAAGAAGATCAGAGTTACATGGGACCCCCACAGATGTTTGAAGATGTCAGTCACAGACTGGTCACGCTGTGGTCTTTTTTTATTTTTTATTTTCCTGTGATGAGGTCACAGAGGTTGAGAGGGTGGGGAGGGGGGGGGGGGAGGGGTGCATGCCAAACCGTTACCCTGACCTTGTCAGAGACTGCCAGCTGTTTTGGTTTTTTGGGTTTTTTTTTTTTTTTTTTTTTTTTTCTTAGGGGCATGTGGACGTGTGAGAAGGAAGGGGAGAGGGTAGGGGACCAGGGAAGAGATTAACAAGCCAGGGTGGTAATGGAAATGGCTTCAGCAACAAGAGAGCCATCAGTCTAGCGTGTGTAAAAGTTTGATACATGGTGCACTGGCGGACCCACAAGCAGTGAAAATGCGGTCGGGAACTTTTGCGAACTTTTGGTGCATGAGTGATGGGAATTTATTTTAGGCCTGTTTTCCAAGGAGCTGGCCTACTGCTGCCCTGCCCCTCCTCCCCCCTCCTCCCTTCCTTCCTGTCCCTCCACTATTCCCTACCTTATTCTCTTTCAGTTCTCTTCCCCCATGTCTTCTCCAGTTTCCCCACACCCCCTATCCTGTCCGTTTTTCAGTGTGTGAAAAAAAAGGTCAGGAAAGATTGAGCACATTTTGAACATGTATCATGCATTGTACAGAGACACAGTCGCACACACACACATCTGGTCTTGCATATATACCTGTCCATGTATCTTCCCATCTGTCTGCCTGTCCGTCCACCCATCCATCCTTGTATCTAAATTATTCACGTTTCACTGACGGTTTTTTTTTTTCATGCCCACAGTCACTCTCCCACATTCCTCATGATCGATGGTGATCATGGTAAATGATCTCCAGTGTCTCCTATTGATGTTAGATACGAAATTACGTTGGAGAAACGCGTTCATGGGTTTTTTGGAATCGGTGCGTCTTCTACAACATAATATAGCTATTTGCGTTGGAAACCACATTCAGCTAAAAGACCATAACTTTTTCCCTCTTATTTGCATGAATTTCAAACTGAACTTCTGTTTCTGTTTCTACATGCAAGGCTTTGAATGCTTGCTCAATCTTACAGACATCCTCATTGCTGAGGTGTTCTTTGATCCAGGCCTGTAAAATGGAATGCAATGATCTTTTATACTTGAAGCAATTAGTCTGGGGAAAGACTAGTTTAATTACATGCAGATCAGTATATTGCGTTTCGTTCAATGTTTGTTGCCTCCAGTTGCTTTGAGCAAGATGTATGACAATAAGAACACGTTGACTGACGTTGCTCCCCCCATCCCCCCTCCCCCCCCCCCCCCCCCCCCCCCCCCCCGATCCTTCAGCTGCGATAAATCATGGCTTGGTTAGAAAAGTGTTATATAAAGCGTGCATGGGCGCACGTTTGCAGGTATCTTTGGGTGTATGCGTATCTGTTCTCTCTCTCTCTCCCTCTCTCTCTCCTCTCCTCTCTCTCCTCCTCCTCTCTCTCTCTCACTGTCCTCTCTTCTCACTTTGTCTGTCGTCTGTCGCTTCTTCTGTCGTCTGTCTTCTCTCTCTCTCTCCATCTCTCTCTCTCTCCTCTCTGAATCGATAGTTGGCTAATGCTTTGAACATCAGCTTGCGTGATTCTGTAAAATGCAGTGGGAAGAGAAAGAAGAGGGAGGAGTGCTTTTTTCTTTTTTTTCTTTTTTTTTTTTTTTTTTTTTTTGGGGGGGGGGGGGGGATTTGAAATGAATGCCTGGCACGCACCGAAACGCTTGGTAAATCTTTTAAGCATCGCAGAGGAGAGATTGGCTTTTAAAGGAGAGATGAACTTTCTGAATTTCATAGCCGTTGGATAATTGAGTTTGCGCCATACAATGCCATGGTGGATGGATGTGATGGGAGTGAAGATTCCTTATATGAAAGGGATTCTGTTGACTGGTTTCGCCTTATGTTGTCCAGTGAGGGGGGGGGGGGGGGGGGAGGGTTCTTTTTTTTAGCGCTAGACGTTGCTGTCTTATCAGATATATGGCAAATGTGATGGGTTGAGATCGTTTTAATGGTATCCGAAACACATATGTCAAATAGAAATGTTAAAAAAAAAAGAAAAAAAAAGTTTGGCTTCTTTGAAGGAAGTGTCACAGATTTTGCAGATTACCACATAATTCATTTGAAATGTCGATTTTCTTCCTATAGAAAAACACTTTTTTTAATTACAAGAACGGAATCTCTCTCTCTCTCTCTCTCTCTCTCTCTCTCTCTCTCTCTCCTCTCTCTCCTCCTCTCTCCTCTCTCTCTCTCTCCTCTCTCCCTCTCCCTCCCTCCTCCTCTCTCCTCTCTCTCTCTCTCTCTCTCTCTCTCCCCTCTCTCTCTCTCTCTCTCTCTCTCTCCTCTCTCACCACGTTAGATATGACGATCATGAAAACTGTAAACACAAAAAGTGGAAGACGTCGATGTGTTTTATTTGTTCGATCAACGTTCATACACTGCCCCCCCTCCCCCCCCCCCCCCCCTCCACACACACACACACCCACACCTTGTTGGGATGTGACGAAACATCGAATGCCATGCCGCTGTGTAGTGAACATCAACGTGAAAGAACAGTCGGACACATAAAACGAAAAGGTGGGGGTGGGGGAAGAGGACGGGGGAGGTAGTAACAAACCAGTAGGTTAGAGCTTGTGTGTGTGTGTGTGTGTGTGTGTGTGTGTGTGTGTGTGTGTGTGTGTGTGTGTGTGTGTCTGTGGGCGTGCGTGCGTGCATGTGTGTGTGTGTGTGAACGTGTGTGTATGTGTGTGTGCGTACGTGTGTGTATGTATGTGCGTGCGTGCGTGCGTGCGTACGTGCGTGTGTGTGTGTGCGCGCGCGCGCGCGCGCGTGCGTACGTGCGTGCGCGCGTGCGTACGTGCGTGCGTACGTGCGTGCGTGCGTGCGTGTGTGTGTGTGTAATGTGTGTGTGTGTACACTAGTCTCTCACTAAGGACGCACGTGCGCGCGAGGCCATGGGGTGACATAGGAATTTCCCCTCGCCCCCCAGTGACAATTCCTTGTGACCTTTGCATTTTTGATGGAATGGACATAGCCGATGGGTTTCGTGCAGCTCGACCATAAACAGCTGAGATGTTGCTAGTCTGACTTCTATGGATCTATATCAGGGTCAATCTGGTAGGTACCCTAGCACCTGCCCCCTCCCCCCCATTCCCCCCCAGTCCCAGACTCCTCCTCCCCCCCCACCCCGGCCCCGTTCCCTCCCCCTCCAGCCTCCCCTCTTCTTTCCCAACTCACACATTCTCCATGTATGTCAAACTCTCTCTCTCTCTCTCTCTCTCTCTCTCTCTCTCTCTCTCTTCTCTTCTCTGTCTCTCTCTGTCTCTCTCTCTCTGTCTGTCTCTGTCTCTCTCTGTCTCTCTCTCTCTCCTCTCGCCCCCCCCCCCCTCCCCCTCCTCTCGCTCTCGCTTCTCTCTCTCTCGTTCTCTCTCTCTCTCTCTCTCTCTCTCTCTCTCTCTCTCTCCCTCTCTCTCTCCCTCTCTCTCTCGTCCCTCTCTCTCTCTCCTCTCGTTTTCTCTCTCTCTCCTTCTCCTCTCTCCCTCTCCTCTCTCCTCTCTCTCTCTCTCTCTCTCATTATCTCTCCCCCTCCTAAATACTGAAAAAGTCATATGTAGTTTGACACTCAACTTGTACAAAGCATTTGATTTCGCTTGAAAGGTGTGTCTTAAGACCTCCTGTGTACATAATTATGTGCACAGATTTCTTATGCTTAGGTGGTTGTTGTTTTTTCCATAAAACACTAGTATAGTCCCTTTTCATATGGGATCAAGGTTTCGGACGAATATATTACCATAGAACCTCACCCCCTCCTCTTTCTCCTTCTCTGTCTGTCTGTGTGTGTGTGTGTGTGTGTGTGTGTGTGTGTGTGTGTGTGTGTGTGTGTGTGTGTGTGTTTTCTCTCTCTCTTTCTCTCTCTCTCTCTCTCTCTCTCTCTCTCTCTCCTCTCTCTCTCTCTCTTAACCCCCACGCCCTTTTCCCCCGATCTCCTGTCCCCTGTCTATTTCGAAATGAAAACCTAAAAAAACCGTCAAAGGAAATGACACTAGTCACCAGATGTACACACACCATGACAGTGTCTTCAGACGATGAGTCAGAAAGGATTCCAACACATCGCGGAAGACCCACCTTCATGTACATGTGTGTGACTGGAGACCGGCCTGTACATCCCGCACATTCATTAAAGAACGGGCTCTCACCACGCGGATATCGACCACTACCATCATCATTACCACAGCATCGTCTTTACAGGCCATCCAGGGGTGAGACAGACAAACGTTTCAGCAAAGACCCCCTCCTTATAAGGGGAGTTACCGGTTCTGCCGCTGTGAGAAGTCTTCTTCTGCATAGAAGTCAAGAAAGTGTATCTCGCTGCGGGCAGTGGCTGTCACCTCTGTCGCAGACAGACAAACTGAGGCCTGGGGGAGGGCTAGCAATGTGGATGTTCAACCGCACATGTACACATCTGGTTTCCTCGAATCATGTCAGCAAATTCACTGCTGCATTAATATAAATGCACAGCTGCTGCTAGCTGTCCGGCGGGAGCCCAAGATGATTGATTGCTTCACACTGCTAGGCCTGCTTTTAGTTAGTCTGGCACAGGTCGAGGAAACTCCCCAACCAGTTCGGAAGATCTTGCGCAACAATGCGCTTTATGCAAAAACTCGAGTGATTTCAGGGCTGGCGTTCACGGCAGCTCTGGTATTTAAGCTTTCCTCACTTCAAACTTTTTGTTTTATATCTGAAACTTGTTTTTTTTCTTTCTTTCTTTCTTCCTGGTTAGAACACAGTATCCGTTCTCGTTAAACCCCGGCTTTGAAGGGTTTATGACAGGCATGATGAGGAGTTTGCCAGTGTAGTGTTCGGAGTGAGGGGAAAGTTTGCCTGTCCGGACGTTCATTCTCCATTTATCTTGAAAAATGTATGGGCAAGGAAATTCTCTCTCTCTCTCTCTCTCTCTCTCTCTCTCTCTCTCTCCTCTCTCTCTCTCTCTCTCTCTGTTTTTGTTAACCTTTGATTTGATACACACTAGGAATGAATGTGTACTATTTGTTTGCAGGAAAGGAAGAGGGAAATGTTATCGTTCTGTTACCCCCTCCCCCCTTGTCAAAAGACCTCTTTGGTAACGACAATAAAATATCAGTCTCTCTCTCTCTCTCTCTCTCTCTCTCTCTCTCTCTCTCTCTCTCTTCTCTCTCTCCCTCCCCCCCCCCCCCCAACTTCCACCTCTCCTCACATTCGCTCCTGTCCCCTGTCCCTGTCTCATATTATCTCACGATCTTGGTGGGGCGATGGACGCCAGTCACATGGCAGTGTATGCATTGCTGAAAATGGCATCGTGTGACCGGCAATACAGAACTCCACGGCCAAGAGAGGTCATTTACCACGGACAGCCGAGACAGGCTTTTTAGTCCCACGTATTGAGGAAAAGGACGGTCTCCACTATTCCAGGCCCCTCTACTTCTCTGTACCACCGCCAGTACCAGGCAAGACGCTGGGGTGCCAAGAACATTGTATCGAGGAGGAGCTGAGAGTGTCCCAGATACATACGTCTTCTTTCCGCCCACCGCTCGCCCCCGCCCCCTCCCCCCACCTTCCACCCATCCCTACGTACTTTCCCACCACCACCGACTCCACCCTTACCTAAATGTTTCGGCCTCTCGTTCTCTATAGGGGAGAAATCAAGTTTACCTTGTGCACTGTACCGCAGCGCACTTTCTCACCCATGGGAAAGCAGGTTAACGCGGTGTAGTCATGTCTGCGAGACAGACCTCCTTCTCCTCCTCCTCCTCCATCTCCTCCTCCTCTTCCTCCTTACCTCCTCCACCTTCTCCTCCTCCTCCTCCACCATCTCCTCCTCCACCTTCTCCTCCTCCTCCTCCACCTCCTCCTCTTCCTTCTCCTCCTCCTCCATCTCCTCCTCCTCTTCCTTCTTACCTCCTCCACCTTCTCCTCCTCCTCCTCCACCTTCTCCTCCACCACCTTCTCCTTCTCCTCCTCCTCCTCCTCCTCCTCCACCTCCTCCTCTTCCTCCTCCTATTCCTCCTCCTCTTCCTCCTCCACCTCCTCCTCTTCCTCCTCCTCTTCCACCTCCTCCTCCACCTCCTCCTCTTCTCCTCCTCTTCCACCTCCTCCTCCACCTCCTCCTCTTCTCCTCCTCTTCCACCTCCTCCTCCACCTCCTCCTCTTCCTCTTCTCCTCCTCTTCCACCTCCTCTTCTTCTCCACCACCTTCTCCTCTCCTCCTCCTTCTCCTCTCCTCCTCCTTCCAGTTGGAAACTCAGTTGACAGAGTTCACTGAAGGTGGTGAGACTGGCTGTAGTGAGGGCAGTGAGGTATGAGTACTGGTTGTTCATCTCTGTCAAGACTTCGCCGTTGTTATGTCTTCTTATAGGTACATTTTCGACCACGCTGCCTACTTCACTGGAGAAAGAAGGAAAGTTGTTTCGCCTGGCTGAGTAGGAACGCATTTGTTGAAGAATGCCAGAAAACAACAACAAAATACTGACATGGCTACCACTGCCCTATTCACTGTGGTCTCTCATGAACACTGCTCCATCTCATTCACTGTGATCACTCTTTAACTGATACATCTCATTCATTGTGGCCATTCTTTAACTGATACATGCCATTCACTGTGATCACTGTTCAACTGATACATCCCATTCACTGTGGTCACTCTTTAACTGATACATCTCATTAACTGTGCTCACTCTTTAACTGATACATCTCATTCACTCTGCTCACTCTTTAACTGATATATCTTATCACTGTGGTCACTCTTTAACTGATACATCTCATTCACTGTGGTCACTCTTTAACTGATACATCTCATTCACTGCGGTCACTCTTTAACTGATACATCTCATTCACTGTGCTCACTCTTTAACTGATACATGCCATTCACTGTGCTCACTCTTTAACTGATACATGCCATTCACTGTGGTCACTCTTTAACTGATACATGCCATTCACTGTGGTCACTCTTTAACTGATACATCTCATTCACTGTGGTCACTCTTTAACTGATACATCTCATTCACTGTGGTCACCCTTTAACTGATACATGCCATTCACTGTGGTCACTCTTTAACTGATACATCCCATTCACTGTGGTCACTCTTTAACTGATACATCTCATTCACTGTGGTCACCTTTTAACTGATACATGCCATTCACTGTGGTCACCCCTGAACAGTGACAGAGATCCCAATACTGTAGTCAGTCAGTCCTCAACACTGATACATCACATTCGCTGTGGTCACTGCTTAACTCTGCTACGTTCAGTTCTCAACTTAGAGATCGGGGGGGGGGGGGGGGGGGGGGCGGGGAGAGGGAGGGTGAGGGGGGTCGCCAGAGGAGGGAGAGGGGGCTCGCCAACGCAGACCAGGGCCCAACAGTCCGACGATGTCAATCATACACTTGGTCACGCTGTGGCTCGTTCCTATGACGACGTCACAGAGGTCGGAGGTGCCTGCCCAACCGTTACCCTGACCTTGTCAGAGACTGTCAGTAAACTCTTTTTTTCTTCTTCTTCTTTTAGATTTATGGACAGGTGGGTGGGGGTGGGCGGGGGGGGGGGGGGGAAGAGGCGAGAAGAGCAAGGGAGCAGGGAATAGAGTGAGAGAAGGTGCTAATAGAAGTGGTATCAGAAGCGCACGCACCATCAGTGGAGCGTGTGTTAAAAGTTTGATACATGTGCACTCGCGGGTCGCCATGCAGCAATAATGCTGTCGGAACTTTACGAGCTTTGGTGCATGAGTGAAGGGTATTGATTTTAGGTCTGTTTTCCTAAGGTCTCTTCCACTTCCTGCCCCCCCCCCCCTCCCCCCTTTTCCTCCCTGTCTCTTCTGCACCTTACTCTATTTCCGTCGCTACCCGTTCCCTTTCCATGCTCTTCTACCACTGTGTGTCTTTTGGTACTTGGAAAGATTGAAGGAATGGTACTAGCGCAGATTTTGAAGATCAGATCAGCTTAAAAAAAGAACAGTCAGACAGACATCTGTTCTTGCGTTTATCTGTCAGTCTGTTTGCCCATCTGTCGTATCCCCCTGCCGATCCATTCACCCCCTCCTCGTGTATGAATGGTTTGTGTTCCCATGATGTTTTTTCATGTCTACACTTACTCTCCCACATTCCTGATGATCGATGGTTTCTGATGATAACAGTTAAAGGTCTCTAGCCTCTTCTGATGATGTCATATACCAAATTACGTTTGGATTGTCCTTCTGGGTTCAGAATCAGTGCGTTTTCTATTAAGCATAGTTATCTGCATCCAAACCACATTAAAATGAAACCCTTGACCATTTTCCATTTTGTTTGCTTGCATTTCAAAGTGTATTCAGATTCTGTTCTCTGAGATTTGTAAGACCAATGCGGGGGCTGGAATAGCTCAGTTGGTAGAGCGCCGGACTCTCGTGATCCTGGGGTTGCGGGTTCGAATTTCGGTACAGGGGGATTTTTCCCTCGGAGTTAACATTGGTTCTGACTCCATTCCCCATACAGTCCTTCGAATGAGACTATAAACCGAGGTTTCGTGTGTGAACGCACGCACAACATGTTGCACACACGTCAAATCCCATCACCAACTTCCGGAAGAGAAGGCCAGTTTGGCCGTTGGTATGGACACGTTACACATAGCATGCACCTTCCCCGAAGATGGAGTATGGCTGCCTTAATGGCGGGATAAAAAACAGTCATAGACACAAAACTCCACTGCCTGTCTATGCAGGAGTATCAGCCTGCGTACGCAGAAAGAAAGAAAGAAAAGAAAGTAAGACCAATGCTAGCTAAATCTCTCTTACATTCGTCTTTGCGAAAATTTTCTTCGACCCAAGTATGCAAAATACGGAATGTGACCATACTGATGTGTATATAGTTGAAGCATTTCAGTGAGCACAAGAATGTTTTAGTGACATGGAGATCAGTCATGTGCTGCTTTGAGTTGCTTAGGGCCAGAGATCTGATAATCAGGAGATATCGACTGATTTTGCCCCCTCACTCGCTTCTAGTACCCCTGGGAGTCACAACATGTTTAGCAGAAAGCCATAAAAAGCCACTCCCACGTGCGCATGTATGTGTGCCTTTAAATGTGTGTGCACTCCTCTCTCTCTCTCTCTCTCTCTCTCTCTCTCTCTCTCTCTCTCTCTCTCTGCCTTTAAATGTGTGCGCTCTCTCTCTCTCTCTCCTCTCATCTCCTCTCTCTCTCTCTCTCTCTCTCCTCTCCTCTCTCTCTCTCTCTCTCTGTGGATCGATAGTTGGCTAATGCTTTGAACAGTACCTTGCGTGACTCTGTTAACGGGAGAGGGAAGAAGAGAAACAGGGAAGCGTGTTTTTGGAGAAATGAACGCACTGCACGCACTTAGACGCTTCGTAAATCTTTTTTAAGCATTTCAGAGAAGAGACCGACTTTTAAAGGAGAGATGAACTTCCCCAATTTCATCGCTGTTCGATAATTGAGTTTGCCCCACGAGGTGCTGCTGTGGTGGGGGATGGAGGTCACGGGAACGCAGGTTCATAATAGGACGGGGATTGTGTTGACTTGTTTCGCCTCACACTGTCTGTTGGGGTTTGCTTTTCCACTGCTTGATGTGGCTGTCGGTGCTCTTTGTGGTAAAATCGGTTAAATTTCAAACATATGGGGTTGAAAAAGTTGTAATGGAATTGAAACACTGATATCACATGGTAATACAAAGAAAACCGTGCGGTTTCTTAAGGTCAAGTATTATAACTTTTACAGATCTTCTCATATAATTCAGTTGGAATGTTGAAGTTCATAATTCTTCATATAATATTTCCTACTTTAAAAAGCAGCCTCTCTCTCTCTCTCTCTCCTCTCTCTCTCTCTTCAGTCTGTCTGTCTGTCTGTCTGTCTCTCTCTCTCACCTCTATGTTTGATAATTATGATAATAAAAACAATGGAAAGATTGCATAGTAAAAACCACCAACACCCAATAAGCATATTGCAAATTTTCGGTGTATTTATAAAACCTTTATAAAGCATAAAAAAGCATGGGCCCACCTGAAGCACCTGAAGCAGAGCATTTTGATCCTGAAACTGTTTCTCTCTGTCTGTCTTTGTCTCTCTCTGCCTGTCTCTGTCTCTCTGACTCCGTCTCTCTCTGTCTCCTCTCTCTCTCTCTCTCTCTCTCTCCCCCTCCCCGCCTACGCTCTCTTATTACATCTACTACTCCCTCTTCTTGTCCCTGTCTCGTATCATCTCTTTTACTTGATACGTAGGCGGGGGCGAAGGACATCAATCACATAGTGGGGTATACACTGCGTGTAAGTGGCATTGTGTGGTCGGCAATACAGACAACCCTGATACATCCCGGCAAAGAAAGGTCATTTACCACGGACAGCCGAGGCAGGCTTTTTGCTCCAACGTGATGAGGAAGGGGACGGTTTCCACTCTACCAGGGCGCTCCACTTCTCTGTACCCACCACCACCACCACCACCACCAGGCAAGATGGGATTGTCAGTGCCAAAGAATAGGGTATCGAAGATGAGCTAAGAGTGTCCCAGATACATACATTTACTTTTGTATGGGTGTATCAGTTGAGAAAAATTACGTCTTCCAGGTGCCTTACTCTGCCCTCCCCCCCCCCTCACCTCTCTCTCTCTCTCTCTGTCCTCTCTCTCTCTCTCTCTCTCTCCTCTCTTGCTCGCTTGCTGTCTCTCTTTCTCGCCCTCTCTCTTGCCTCTCTCGCCCTCTCTCTCACTGTCCATCTCTCTGTCTCTTTCCGTCTCTCTGTGTCTGTCTGTCTGTCTGTCTGTCTGTCTGTCTTCTCTCTCTCTCTCTCTCTCTCTCTCTCTCTCTCTCTCTCTCTCTCTCTTGCTCACTTGCTTGCTTGCTGCCTCTCTTTCTCGCCCTCTCTCTCGCCTCTCTCTCTCTCTCCTCTCTCTCTCTCTCTCTCTCTCTCTAACACTGTCCTTGTGTCTCTCTGGATCCGTCTCTGTCTCTCCTCCCCCCCCCCCTCTTCTCCTCTCTCTCTCTCTCTCTCTCGCTCTCTCAAGGGAGATGTCTTGACATGGAACAGTTTGATCTAATTGTGTTTCTGCACCAGCCGTACTGTGATTCGTTGCTCCTGTTCAGGTCAGATCAGCATCAACACGTGCAACCTCTCCATGTGACTTCTGCACGCTTTCCTCATCCCCTCCCTCTCCCCTACCCCGCCTACCCCCCCCCCCCCCCCCCCCCTCCCTCGTCCCACCTCTGCGTGCTTCCTCACCACAACCCACTCCACCCTTACCCTAGTCTTTTGCCGCCTCGTTCTCTGTAGGGGAGAAGACAAGTTTACTCTGCGCACTGTGCCGCAGCCACTTCCTCGCCCATGGGAAAGCAGGTTGATACAGTGCAGCCGTGTCGGCCAGACGAAACTCTTCCTCCTCCTCCTACTCCCAGTAGGAAACCCAGTTGACAGATTGCACTGAATGCAGTGAGGCTGGCTGTAGTGAGGTGTG
>CM065731.1:4816256-4821256 GCA_033310375.1 Conus canariensis
GCTGTGAAAGGAACGCATACTGAGTCGACGCCGGTGGCCTTGTCACAGCGCGACAGTGTCAGCGAGTTGGCGCCACGTGAGAATTGTGCGCCCGTGTTCTGTGACGAGGTTTCTGTGTCGCCGGTACACGTGAACAGCTCTGTTGACGATGTGTCAAATGGAAATGTGTGTAGATTGACCTCGTCAGTGATGAATAATGAGTTTGATGATGTAAATGTATGTAATAAAACGAAACCCTTTTCATTCCTTCATTGGAACGTTAATGGACTACTCACAAAAATACATGATCATGGTTTTGTTTCGTATGTTTGTTCCTTTGATTTTGTTTGTTTAGTTGAGACGTTTGTAGAAGATTTTCAGGTGCCTATTTTTAAAGGGTACACATTGTTCTGTAAGCCTGCTGTTAAACTGTCGGCACACGGAAGACGTTCGGGTGGAATTATATGTTTGATAAGAAATGAGCTCTGTTCTTTTGTCAAACCTATATGTGTGGAGTCTCATCTTTTTTATGCTTTTGTGTTGGATAAATGCCTTTTCGGCATTGAAAGACACATTATGTATGTTTGTGCTTATATACCGCCAGAGAACTCACCATATTATGTGCATTTTGATTATGAAAATGGTGTTTCTTTATTGGAAGATTTTTTATGTGATTGTTTGCTTTATAACAAAGAACATGATATGTACATAGTAATTAATGGAGATTTAAATAGCAGAACCTCAAATATATCTTGTGACTTAGAATCCAATGTGTGTGATTTTGTTAATCAACATTTGAGTGGGCCTTTGAACCTGAACAGAAATTCTGAAGACCTTGTGATTAATAATTATGGCAAAATGTTACTTAACATGTGCAGTTTTTGACCTGTGTATTTTGAACGGTATGTGTGAGGGTGACCTTCAAGGTCATTACACGTACATAGCTGATAATGGTAACAGTGTAGATGATTATTTTTTACTGTCGTATGATTTGTATTCAAGAGTGTCTGATAGCATCAGAATGAATGTGTCTGATAGAATTGAATCTGACCATTTGTCTTTGGAATTATATATTCACTTCCCTATGAATAATGAGATTTCTGTTCAGGATGATGTTCAAATTTTCGAAAAGTTTGTATGGGACGAAACCCATAGCAATGTGTTCAGAGATAACATCTGTTCAAACGACATGCAAAGGCAGTTTGAAATGGCGATCAGTTTAATAGATATAAATATCAACGAAGCACTTGAGGTTTTTAATCATTGTATAAAAGATGCAGCAGACTTTATGAAGAAACAAATATACATTGGTAGGTACGTGAAAGATGACGACTGGTATGATAAAGAATGTCGTGCAGCAAAGAAAACTGTACGCAGTTTGTTGACGAAATTTAAGCGTACTTTGTCTCCACCTGATCGCACTTCTGTATGTATAGCAAGACGTGAATATAAACATTTGTTAAAGAGAAAGGAGAAGAAATTCAATGAGACTCTATTAACTGACTTATTACGATCTGTAAATAACCAAAAAGATTTCTGGGAATCTGTGCGTAAAATATCTACAAAAAGAAGGCATATATCGAATGACATTAGCATAAGTGATTGGTATGTGCACTTTAAAGAATTGTTAGAAAGAAAAGACAAGTTTGATAATGTTCTGGTTCAGGGAGAAAGTAATAGTGACCAAAGTGCTTATGATGCTGTTAAGAATGATGATGTTTATGACAATGTTGATAATGATGATGATGATGACCATGCTGCTGCTGTTGCTTTTGATGATGATGATGGTGATGATGATGAAGAAAATAACGATGGTGACGGCGAAAATAATTTGAATCAACCTATCTCAGTAGAAGAAGTTTTGATTGCGCTGAAAACACTGAAAAGTCGCAAGGCTGCCGGTCCGGATAAAATCATAGGGGGATTTATTAAAAATGCCTGCAAATCAAATTTGGTTATGGAATTTTTGGTAAAATTTTTTAATTCTCTGTTTGAGAGAGGCATATATCCTGAAGGTTGGTGTGAGTCAATTGTTGTACCACTATATAAAAAGGGTAATGTTACCAATCCAAATAACTACAGAGGAATCTCATTGTGCAATGTTTGCAGCAAACTGTATAGTGCAATTATTAATAAAAGACTTCAGGTGTGGGTTGATGACAATAACATCACAGGTGAGTTTCAAGCTGGGTTTAAACAAAATCGTTCCACCATAGACCATATGTTCACATTATTGGCTTTTATTCAAAAACAATTTTGTCTGAACCGTAAGTTGTATGTTGCTTTCATCGATTTTGAGAAAGCGTTTGACTCTATCAATAGAACTATACTTTGGCCTATCTTGTTAAAAAACGGTATTCGTGGAAAGATGTATAAATGCATTATGAGTATGTATGATTGTGTAAAGGCAAAGGTACGATGTGGTGCTGCTTTAACTGATTATATCAATTGCACATCAGGTGTTAAGCAGGGTGATGTTTGCAGCCCACTTTTGTTTTCTTTATTCATTAATGAGCTGACTTTGGAGGTGATAAACTCTGGAAGACATGGTGCCCATTTTGTAAATGATGCTATGGAAATATTTATTCTACTGCTTGCCGACGACGTGGCATTAATGTCTGAGACAGTAATAGGCCTCCAAACTCAACTAAACAGTTTGCAAAGGGCAGCTAATTCACTCCAGCTGAAAGTAAATTTGAGTAAAAGTAATATAATCGTTTTCAGAAAAGGGGGTTACCTTTCCTCTCGGGAAAAATGGACATACGATGGGGCAAATATGCCTGTTGTAAATGTATATGAATATTTAGGTGTATATTTCTCTACGCGATTAAGTTTCACTTTCGCATGTAAAGATGTTGCTTGCAGAGCCAAAAATGCATTGCTATGTTTTATGAAGAAGTTGTCGAAGCTGAATAATGAATCTCTTGCTTTGTTTTTGAAATTGTTTGATGCTCAAATCCTGCCTATGCTACAATATGGGGCTGACCTGTGGGGTCTTGATGCCGCCGCTGCACAATGCGAAAAGGTTCATTTATTTGCTTTAAAAAAGTTCTTGGGTGTATCATCACAAACCCCAAATGATCTTGTGTATGGAGAGACTAACAGATATCCCATATCTTTGCACTTCACCGTTAAATGTATCAAGTACTGGCTCAAATTAACTCAGATGGCTGAACATAGATTACCCCATAAAGCTTATAAAATGCTGATAGAACTAGACAATAGAGGCAAGATGAACTGGGTGTCACGTGTTAAGGCGAAGTTATATGAATATGGTTTCGGGTACGTATGGCTTAACCAAGGTGTCGGAGATATGAGCAGTTTTCTTCGTACCTTTAAAGAAAGACTAACTGACTGTAGGTGGCAAGACTGGAATTTTCATGTTCAGAATAGTGACAGGTTTAGTTTCTATAGAACATTTATTGATGTGCATTCTCTGCCAACGTATATGTCAATGACCATGGACAGGCACTTGAAGTTTGTGATGACAAAATTTAGAGTTGGTGTTTCTGATATTCTTGTTCATCACTGCCGTTATAGACAAGTAAATGCCTCTGGTCTGCTGTGTCCATTATGTCGACAGTCAAGAGAAGATGAAGTACATTTTGCATTAACTTGTCCAGAGTTACAAGATATAAGAGAAAAGTTTATTCCCCCAAAATTTTATACAAGACCTTGCTTATTCAAGCTTATTTTGTTAATGTCATCTGCAAATGAAAACACTGTAAAGCAGTTCGCAGTATTTTTATTCAAAGCTTTCAAACGGCGAAGCATTTGTGCATTGTAATTATTATTATTAGTTTTGTAAAGCGACTTTGTCATGTTCATGTATATCCCCCTTCTGAGGGGCCAAGGCCTGTAAGAATAAAACATCTGAATCTGAATCTCTCTCTCTCTCTCTCTCTCTCTCTCTCTCTCTCTCTCTCTCTCTCTCTCTCTCTCTCTCTCTTGTATGTGTGTGTGCGTGCGTGCATGCATGCGTGTGTGTGTGTGTGTGTGTGTGTGTGTGTGCGTGCGTGCGTGCGTGCGTGCGTGCGTGCGGTGTGTGTGGTGTGTGCGCGCGCGTGTGTGTGTGCGTGTGTGTGTGTGTGTGAGTTGTGCGTGCGTGAATGCGCGGGCGCGCGCGGCGCGTGTGTGTGTATGTGTGTGTGTGTGTGTGTTCTATTCATATTGACACAGATCCTTGGCACTTCTCTTCACTGCAGCCTGTGGGAAAGCAAACGGCTGGAGGAGCCAGGGGGGCAGATGCCCGGTGCCGGGGAATTTGCGCGGCAGGGAATAGGTGTACGATGTTGTGCGTAGTGTTTTCCAGAGTTTGATATTGTTTGGGGGCGCTTGAAATAAACGTGTCCTGTTGTTTTTCTTTCTTTTTTTTTTTTTTTTTTTTTTTTTTTTTTGGAACGTAAAAAGATTTTTTTTTCTTTGCAAAAAAAAAACTTATTCCCTAACTTTTTTTTTTTGTTTTTGGCTACATTTCTCTGTCAATGTTTCTTTCTTTTTTTTATCAGCCTTCTCTCTCTTCTGTCTTCCTCTCTACCTCTCTCTCCTCTCCTCCCTCTCTTCTCTCCCTCTCTCTCTCCTCTCTCCTCTCTCTCTCTCCTCTCTCCTTCTCTCCCCCCCCTCCCTCCCCCCCTCTCCCTCCCCTCTCTCTCCCCCTCTCCCTCTCCTCTCTTCTTCTCCCCTCCTCTCTCTCCCCCTCTCTCTCTCTTCCTCACTCACTCATCTCTCTTTCAATCACGCATGCAAAGTCAAAGCAAACTATCTCTCTCTCTCTCTCTCTCTCTCTCTCTCTCTCTCTCTCTCTCTCTCTCTCTCTCCTCTCCTCTCAAGCATACACACGTACACAGTGAATGCCTTAATGGAAGAATTCAGGTGTTTCTTCTTCTTCTTCTTCTTTATACACGCGCACACGAGCGGACGCCAGAGAGAGAGAGAGAGAGAGAGAGAGAGAGCCTGCACTTGTCGAATCAAGCTGTAATAAGTGACGGCGCTGAGGGCCAACAATCTTGTTTGGGGCCTCT
>CM065731.1:4836256-4838756 GCA_033310375.1 Conus canariensis
TGCAGAAGGGCGAAGTCGAGGGGACTTTCTTCACAAAAACGGAAGACGATATTGATCCCATGCATACCCTGGGCAGCGAGCCCTGCAATCAGGGCACTGAGAATTCCGGGCATTTCCTTCACCTGTCAGGGGACGTTATCATCGAAGGTGCATTGGGGGCGACAATAATTGCGGCACCCAACACAGAAAAAGACGTCTTTCTGAACACCGCCCTTAACCCTTCGACTTCCTCTGTTTTATGATTTGTTTGTCCCCCTTTGTTTGGTGGACTTACTAACAGTTCTTTTCAAAATTTGCCTCTGACAAATAATCTCGCCAGTGAGAGACTGTGGCATCTGTGACGAGAGTTGGGGCTGGGTCAGTGTGTCCTCTAGGGGAATGACTTACAGTGCTTTCTCTGTTAGAGTTATATTGAAATTTCACTTCCACCTTCTCTCTTGCCAGTTATAGAAGGAGCAACTTTCAGGTACTAGTCATCGAAAGAAATTTGTATTTTTCTCGGGACTGTTAAAACTACTCAAGAATGGCTCAGGGATAATTTTTCTTAGGCTTGTGCACTTGAAAGTACTTGTAGCTCTGAGAGAGAAAATTAGAGAGAAGATCAAGCATTCAAAACTGAATGAACAACGAAGAACGGACACAAGTTAAGTGCACTTTCACACATCAACTTTTCTTGTTTATACAAGGGTGAAATATTCAAAATCAATTTCACAAAGTTAGTTCAGGCTGATTTTGTTTGGTTCCCACTGTTTTGGCATCAGAAGAGGGAAAGTTCTGGATGAGTTGAGTTGGAGTCCACTGGGAATATCAGGACTTATCTGATGTTGGAGAGGAGTGTTGATTTCTCTCCAGTTGCTGGTGACTGATCCACTTCTTCGTAGACCTGCTGATCAGGTGCTGGGCTGTGTGGTGTTTGTCCGCTACCAGGCATGCCAAGGGTAGATATGAATGCAGGTTCTAAAACAAACAGAACCTGGTCTGTAGTTAGGTAGCTGAGAGTCTGGCTTGTCGAGTTCTCACACTTGCCCTCTGGCTTTCAGTAAATGTGTCAGATCTCAGCCAACAAAGGATTAGACTAGCATGAATATATCTGCCATAATTGTCAGTCTCCAGTTTCACTCAAAGTTTGATTGAACTAAGGGGTAGGAGACAGTAAGACAATGGTAAACAATGGAAGTCAGATAACTTCAGTGTTTTTCATATAAATTAAGTTGAAGTGACTTGCAATAACTTTAGTCCAAGTACACATGTTGATTTGACTTAGAATCACATACTACAAAGCATTCCAACACTCAAAAGTATTCATAAATCAACAGTTTTGAACTTGCACAGGCATACAGTTTTTCCGATCAGAATTTATCATTCGGTTATCATCTCAAAAGATAGTATTGAATTCTGGCAAAAGTTAGATTGTTAACAAAGAATATTTATCAGATTGTTAACAAAGAATCTTACCCAAGCATCTTAATAGTTTTTACCAAGCTGTGGCAAACAAATTATTACAATAGAATACTCCTTCATCATCTTGCTAGATGTCATCAAATACTGGCATACATTTATACTGTTAAACCACCTGGCATACATACAATCAGTGCTTTGTCTCAAAATTTAGAAACATAGTTTCAGCATGCAGTTCTGGGTTATCAGTGACAGTTAGACCTGATCAGGGTAGGTGAGATAAACTTTCACTCTCTCTGGTTTACCCCTGTTGTCTTTGTGGCTACACTGTGTCAGTCTTTCGGCTGTCTGAAGACAGTGAATATGAGGCACTGAGTTTCTCCTTTTTGTAGGCTAAACTCTCTGTTCTGGTTCACGTTGGCTTTGTGTCACTACAGACAAAAAAAGGAGGGGGGAGGTTTGGTCCTTCCCCACCACTTACAGTTGGAGAACCAGTATAGAAGATTCGAAAATGCGCCTTCTTAGCTGTTGGGGTTTGAATGTAAAGTGTCTGTATCAGCATATGCCAATTGACAATGGACTGTTGAACATGATTTCGTAATTTCCGGTTTTCACGCGCGACAGTCAGCGTGGGGGTCGTGAATATGGGAGGGGGGGGGAGGGAGGTAGAGGAGGAGGAAGGTTGTCGGCTTCTCTCTGATCTAGTGGAGAAAGAACACGCAGTCAGCTAAGGGAAGGGAGAGGAGAGGGAGTGAAGCCAGCAAAGGACTTCACAAGCGACATCAGCTTTCTCAGTGTCATTGTGTCCTCTTTTGGCGACTTCAACCAGATTGTGGGAAGAGTGAGTGTGGTGAGGGTTTGAGAAGGGAAGGAAGGGGGGTCAGTGATAGAAAGAGAGGGGAGGAAGGGGGAGTAGACAGGTGTGTGTGTGTGAGTGTGTGTGTGTGTGTGTGTGTGTGTGTGTGTGTGTACACAATTTGTGCAGGAGGCTGTTTAGGACAGATCAGGGTGGAGTTGTCAAATGACTTGTCACAGCATCTTTTGTCATCGGATGGGGAAGACAGATGAGTCTCCAAGCACTACTGTCTGTCTTGGCAGTAGA
>CM065731.1:4846256-4861256 GCA_033310375.1 Conus canariensis
GCTATTACACCCCCTAACCCCACCCATATCCTACTCCCTTTCTTTTTAGGCGTCCGTTTTCAGTGTTCTCTGTTACTGGGTATTCTTTTCGTTTCCTCTGAGTGAATGTTTCACTTTAATGCGACGTGCTCTTGGTGTGTTTGATGGTAGTCTAGTTTCGTTTGATTTGCTGAAGTTGTGGTGATTTTGTTTGGGTTTTTTTTTTTGAGTGTGGTTGTGGTTTGGTCACTGATTTGCACTTGTTTCTCTTTTGATTTTCTGTTTGTTTCGGGGTTTTTTTTTTTCTGATGATGGGTTTGTTTTGCAGACTGACGTTTAACCGTTCTTTCTGATTTTCTTCCAGGTGGTGTTTTGTGTAGGGATGTGACTGATGGAAATCTCATCATGTGTTCGCTGTCTCTGTCTCTTGTCGTCTTTTTTGTCTGATTTCAGCTGTCTTGAAACAATGTTTGTTTCTGTAAACATGTTTTAATTCTGTTTTATTTTTTTACATGTACGTTTTGTGCCAACTGTCAGTTCTCATCGCTTTGTTTGTAAAGCAAGTCAGTGTTACTGGTTGTGTCTGTCTTCCTACTCCTGTGTTGGTGTGCATGCGTCTCTCTCTCTCTCTCTCCTCTCTCTCTCTCTCTCTCTCTCTCTCTCTCTCTCCCCCCCCCTCTCTCTCTCTCTCTCTCTCTCTCTCTTCCTTCTCTTCTCTCCGTTTTTAGATCTTGGTAGTATGGGCACGTGTGTGTGTGTGTGTGTGTGTGTGTTGTGTGTGTGAGAGAGAGAGAGAGAGAGAGAGAGAGAGAGAGAGAGTAGCGCGTAAAAAAAAGTATCCGTAATCCTACAGTAAAACTAGCTGCCCCCCCAAAAAGTCAAATCAACAACGACCTTTTCAGGCTTGTGGTTATTGTGTATATTGTTTTGGTTTGTTTTGTTTTGTTTGCTTCCTCGTTCTCCTCTATGTCTACTCTCTTTAGACTGCTTTCTCCAGTATTGCTGTCCTTGTTTCGGGATACAGCCGCTGACAAATTATCCCCGTCCGCTCCTTCCTCGGGTTCTGTTATTATATTGATTACTTTCATTCCTCCTCCAAGATGTCATTTTTTTTTTTTTTGCTCCGTATTCTCTCTCTGTTGTTATTCCTCGCACGGTGAGTCATCTCCCTTTGTTCCCGACACTTTACTTCTCTTCGGCAGAAGAGGATAAGCAGGACGTTGCTAAACGAGCGCGAAGACTCCAATGTGTGTCAAGCAACGATTGGCGAAGAGGAGCAATGAATGAACTGATTTTCGATCGACGATTCGTACCAGGGCAAAACAGAAAGACAAGGTTTTTTTGCTTTGAAACCTGGATATGAGTGGAAGCAACACCAATTTTGAGGGGAGAAAATTGCAAGAAAGATGACATTCGTCGAGAGACAGCCGAGAAATTTAGAGACAGCTTTGTGACACAGACTCTAGAAAGGTAAAAAGAAAAAGAAAAAAAAAAAGAAATCATGCATCACGGCCAAGCGTCATGGTTTCTCGTTCAGTCTTTTATCGATTGGGGATTTAGATGGGGAGACGGGCGCGAAGCACAAGGATGAAGGAGAGCCGGCACGCCAGAAGAAGAAGAAGAAGAAGAAGAGAGAGAGAGAGAGAGAGAGAGAGAGAGAGAGAGAGAGAGAGAGAGAGGAGCGATGCCCAGACTCTTCGAGTAATTACCGTCCGCAATTGCTGGCGTTGGAAATAGACTGCGACCTACATTCCGCCAAATTCCTGGTGGAAAGAGCAGCGTGGAAAGATCTGTCGAACTCTTTTTTTTTTCTTTTCTTTTTTTCGCCATGAAGACGAAGGTGTTTTTTTTTTAACCTTGAAACAAATTTCCTTTTTCTTTTTTTTTAATCTCTCCCCGCCCTTCCGCCTTCAAACTCTTCCTCCTTCCGTAAAGATTCTGATCAAGATTAGCGCATCGCTTATGCCCTTTTCTTTCTTTCTTATTTTTTTTTTTTTTACTACACACTCTCCTTTCTCATGACTTTCCCACACTTAAAGATTCTGATTCTGCATCTCATCCTGTCCTTCTGTGTATTTCCGCGGATGTTCTCTGAAATAGGAGCGACGGAGAGAACAGAAAGAAGAACAACAACGTATGGTCGTGACAAGAGCGTCATGTCACTCGCGTGTACGTCGTTGTGTCCGTATGCCTGGGCCAGTGACCGTTTGCCGTGAAACAGCCAGACATGGGATCTGGAACAGAATTTCCATCAGTTGATGCGTCATGCTGTTTGGACCAATGGAACTTTCGTAGTATTTGGACCAATAGATACGTCGAAATATTCGGACCGGTAATGGAGACGTAGTGAAGATTTAATTAAAACTTGCGTCATACTGTTTGGCCACCAGTGGATGGGTCATAGTGTTTGGTCACCAATGGATGGGTCATACTGTTTGGTCACCAATGGATGGGTCATACTGTTTGGTAACCAATGGATGGGTCATATTGTTTGGACCAGTAGGCACCTCATACTCTGTGGACTTGTGGACACGTCATAGTTTTGGAACTGTAAAAATGTGATAGTGTTTGGGCCAACAAGTACGTAAATGCACATAAATCGACATGTGTGTTGTAATATTTGGATCAATGGATATAATTTGGACCATTTGCCATATCATAGTAGTTGGGCCGAGAGACATGTTTTGGACCAATCGATACTTCACGGTATTTTGACCAATAATTGTCACAGTTTATGACCAGTGGATTCTGTCACACTGTTTGAACCAGTGGATACGTATTAGTATTTTGACCAACTTGTAGTCATAGTATTTGTAACCATAGGTATCTGGTAGTATACGTAAAGATGCGTACTGGCATTTAGACTATAAGATGCGCCCTAGCGCATTTGGACCAATGAACATGTGACAGAACGGAAGAAAGATTTGTAAGTGCGTGTGGGGTTGATTGGTTGGTTTCTCAGTGAAAACGATGGAACTTGATCGTCATTGTTGAAGTTATTGTAACCTTTTCAACAACAACAACAACAACAACAACAAATGGATGTGACGAAATTCATGGACCGACAGCACAAAACGGTCCCTAAAAGATGTAGCATTTAGAGTGCTTGGATGGTGTTGATTCAGTTGAGATTTACGGACCTACACACTCGGTTTAAGCCAAATGTTGATAGTTTTCTTTTACTCACAGATTACACGCTGGTTTACCATCTCAAGGTTCAATTGTGGGGCTCAAGAGTCGTACGCAAATGCATGCAAACACAGATGGAAAAGATACGTGAAATCGGTCAGTCTTGGATGTGTTAACGATGTTTCATGACACTGGCTGGTTTGATACAAAACAAAACTAAGCTAAATAAAATAAAGCACAAAAAGAAAAAAAAAACTGAGACACTTACAATTTTCTCAACCCTTTCTTGAGGTAAACGTATACAAATTTCATAGAAGTATGCTCCCATGTACACACGAACGTATACATACGTTTGATCACGCACGCACGTACGCGCGCGCGCGTGCATACACACACACACACACACACACACACACACACACACACACACACACACACACAACACACATATATATATATATATATACATACATACATACACACACGCACTCACACACACACACACACACACACACACACACACACACACACACACACATACACACACACGCGCGCGCGCGCACACACACACACACGCACGCACGCACGCACGCACGCACACGCACGCACGCACACACACAACACACACACACACACACACACACACACACACACCGCACACTCACACTCACACACGCACACACACACACACATATATACACACACACACACACACACACACACACACACACATATATATATAACACACACACACACACACACACACACACACACACACACACACACACACACCGACCGACCGACTTTGATCACGACTCGAAGAACAAACACTGCCAGCCATTCAGTGCCAGACACAGTTCAAAGAAAGGCAAACGGGTGGAGCCACGCTTTGTTGTTCTGGCGATTACTTTCCATCAGACACAGTTCAAAGAAAGGCAAACGGGTGGAGCCACGCTTTGTTGTTCTGGGTGGAGCCACACTTTGTTGTTCTGGCGATTACTTTCCATCAAAGTGAAACCTCGTTTTAACCGTTTCTGTTCGCTTGCTTGCTCTAAGGGAAAAGGAGGGGAGAGGGGAGGGGACGGGTGTTGTGTTTTGTTTTCTACGGCATAGAGTCTTTGTCCCCTGATTGTAGTGAACGCAGACATATTCTGATGGCTCTCAGGACAAGCGCATCACAGCTGGATCTCAGAAACTGGAGATTTAGCGAATGTCCAAGATCAGCCAAATCAAGCGATCTTCTCTTCGGTGTTTAACTCTTTTCCTCTAAGAAAAAGCCGGCAGGTCTGGTTGAGACTTGATTCAGAACTGGAGAGTTTTTAAAAAGGCACAGTTTTGAGTTGGCTATTCGTTAAACGTTGCGTGACATTCTGTCTTCTGCACATCCGCCGAAAGCCAGCCGTCTAACTCTAACCTGACCCTGACCGAGCGTGACCCTAATAACTGTACACCGTTGAGAAAACCTTTGAAAACACCCTTTTGAAAAACCTTTCTGCCGTTTGTGACCCTGTGAGAGTGACCACACCTGATCATGACATTTGCGTTAAACCAAACTGTGACTTTTTCTTCATGTGATGTCGGTGGTTTTTCAGTTGTGAGCTTTGGCCTCCGGGCAAGGTCACTGCCGTAGGTAGGTTATATGTTTCAGCATGACGTGAACTGGAGAACCACTGTATAGCCTGACCGACTTGTTGGCAGTGTAGCGCAGGCTCGCCAGAGTGGTAGGTCTGGATTGGTAGCGGAAACATACATAGTAGCTGTGTTAACTTTGTCGTTTGTACTTTGTTTCTCCACGCTGGGTAAATAAAACACAGCGTGAGATGAGCTGAATCCGCGTTAGCTGTGCCAGACGAGACCGTGGATCTCTCTCTCTCTCTCTCTCTCTCTCTCTCTCTCTCTCTCTCTCTCTCTCTCTCTCTCTCTCTCTCTCTCCTCTCTCTCTCTCTCTCTCTCCTCTACCAATTCAGTGTATCCCAACGCAGATTCAAAACACAAGAGAAAAACATACCCCATTCAATACTCTGTTGTAATTCATGTAATAAATTCATGCGTCACTGTTCAGTCATCCGTCGTAATTTTTTTTTCTTCGCATATACCTTAAGACAGGGCGGTATCTAACACTTATCTTGTCGTCCAACATCTTTCATATCTGTATTTAACAGTGTTTAACCATTCTTACATGAGAGGACATCTTGGATGAGACAGAGAACAGTCAACAGTAGAGAACGAACAAGTAAGGTAACTCTTGCTCCCATGATGAAATAAATACACGCCCATAACTCCAAAGGAATGCTGCTTACGACACCGAACCGCCTAGCAGAAATGACAGCACAGGCACACAGAACAAACCAGGAAACATCCCTCGTGCTTGAAGCAAAATACTCTTGGAACCAGAAGAGACATCTACACTCTTTGAAAGAGTCTAGTCCTGGATCAGAGAATGGACGCCTCGTCCTCCGTAGCTCTGCTGGTACTGTCCCTGGTCAGACAGCCAGCCCAGCAGGTGGGCAAGGCGAAGAACCCCCGTGAGCGAACCCCCCCCCCCCCCCCCCCCCCACACACACACACCTGCAAACAATCTTACATTTACTGTAAGATTGTTTGCAGGTATGTTGTAGGGATGTAAAGAGGAATATTTATATACTCTTAGATAACCACATTATGCATATATACACTTGCCTAACCAAAGACATTTATGAATCTCTCCTCTCTCTCTCTCTCTCTCTCCTCTCTCCTCTCTCTCTCTCTCTTCCTCTCTCTCTCTCTCTCTCTCTCTCTCTCTCTTCGTCGAATATCACAGATGTGAACAGACGTAAAACTAAAGTACTACTACTACTGCAGCAGCAGCTGCTACTACTACTACTACTACTACACACACCACACACCACCACCACGCACCAGCCACGCACGCACGCACACACACCACGCACCACACACGCACCACACACACACACACACACAAGGCCTTTACTCCTCTCCGGGCTTTTAACCCGCAACGGAGGTTGTCTGTCACCCGTTCCTGTTTGCTTCCCTGACAACAACAAAACGCCAGCGAACAGGTCTACAAAGCGCTAGGCTTGTCCCCCCCCCCCCCCCCCCCCCCCCCTCGAGTATGCCTCCGTTGTATAGAACCCAAGCAATTAGATCCCCCCCAAAAAAAACCCAGGACATGGAGGCTGTACACCCCTGAGCATCACGTCTTGTCATGGGCGACTGTCGATCTACATCAAGCCTGTCATTTAAAGATAGATCCATTGAAGAGGCCCATCCACACAAGAGGCCTACGCAGGACTGCCGCCAGCCGCACGACTTCGTTCAAAAATCGCCATAAACAGCTAGCTGCACGCCAAGCGCCAACACTTCAGGCGACTCGAAGAAAGCCGAACAGGGCGAAGAAGAAGACATCACCCAGTACTCTAAGACCCCCCCGCGCCTCACAGAACAGCCCCGGATTCCACCTCCTTCCTCCCCGCACCATAGAGACTGGGACATCCTCAGCGTAGGAATTGTCCAGGTTAACGTCCGCCAATGGTCTTCTCTCGAAGGATTCTGGCAGAACTGTAGCCTGCAAACCCACCCTTTCCTTTCTTTTTGTTTTTCATTAGCAGCTGATCGGACCCTCCCTCTCTCTCTCTCTCTCTCTCTCTCTCTGTTGGTGAGAAAGGGGAAAGCGGGGTAGGGGGCGGGGAGAAGGGGGGGAGGGGGGGTCAGTTTTTGACAGTAAATGGGAAGTCCGCATCAGCTATTACTTCCCGTGACGAAAAGAACTTTGGGTTTTTTTCCCCCATGGACTGACTTGCTCACAGAAGTTTTAAAGTGATCTAAGAAAAAAGATCCTTTCTGCCGACCTTTTTGTTTTTTTTTTTTTTTTTTTTTTATCTAAAAGCGGTAGCGGTTTTTTTTGTCTTGTGTGTGTGTGTGTGTGTGTGTGTTTCGGACTTACTTTTTTTTTTCGTGCGGATCTGGATCAAATAACGGATCCGGAATCCGTTCAATCTTGGCGGCGGAGGTCCGCGCTCTGCTCGCGCGCCCTCCTCTTCGTTTCCAATGTAGATTGGACTCTTCAACCAACCGGATGAGGGGGCTCCGACGGACGGTTTAGCTCGCTGAGCTGAGTGAGATAAGACGCTTGCAGCGCTTGGCGAAAGCGGCACCGTCTGTCGCGGCGATCGCCTCTTGATCGGCGCGCTTCGGTCCAGATCGGCCACACTGCTGGGCAAACGGCTGGCATCGTGTCCGGCTTTCCATTTCCTGAAGACGGGATGGGAGGGGGCCGTGGGGGGGGGGGGGGGGGGGGGGGGGAGGGGGGGAGGGGGGGATGTTGTTTGCGTTCGACGCTGCGAGGCAGTTGTTTTTGGGTTGTTGTTTTTTAGGTGGGGGGAGGGGTAGTGGGAGAGCTGTTGTTGATGGTGTTGTCGTTATTTGTTGTTTTTTTTTTTGTGTTTGTTTGTTTGTTTGTTTTTTGTCTGTTTGTCTTGTGGGAGTGTTTTTAAAACCTGAAGGCCAGCTGGGGATTGAACGGGGAGGGCAGCTAGCTGCATTTGTGAAGGACGCTGGTATGACATGATGATCATTGTAGCCATCGACGGAGAAGATGCTTACCCTATTGCGCTCGGCTGGGTAGGCGCTATTGGACAATGAACGAAAACGGGAGTTCCAAGCCCCCCCCCCCCCCCCAACCCTACACCCACCCCCACCCCTCCCGGACCCCACCCTCCTTCCCACAGCCCCTCCCCCCCTCCCCCCCCCCGCCTCCACCCCCCCACCCCCCGCCGCTTCTTCCCCTCCCCCCCCCCCCCCCCTTTCCTTTTCTGCTGTGCGCTCGGGTTGTCGGCGATCAAAAAAAAGGCCAGTTTGAAGGACTGAAGTCATACTGAGGATATACTCCCCGGAGAGTCGGGCAGACGGTCGATACGTTCCACGGCAGATGTTCTTTCTTCTCAGGACTTGGGAGCTCTGGAGGGCCGGAGGGCAGAGGAATGCTCGCTCTCGCTCTCTCGCTCTCCTCCTCTCTCCCCTTCTCTTCTCTTCTCTCTCTCTCTCTCTCTCTCTCTCTCTCTCTCTACTCTCTCTCTCTCTCTCTCTCTCTCCTCCCCTCTCTTTCTCTTCCCTCTCTCTCTAGCCTCTCCACCCTCTCTTCCTGTCTCTCCCCCCTCTCTCTCTCTCTTGTCGCCTCTCTCTCTCCCCTTCTTCCCCCCTTCTCTTCCCTCCCCCCCTCTCTCTCTCTCTCTTCTCCCCGCCTCTTCTTTTCTCTCTCCCCCCCTCTCTCTCCCTCTCTCCTCTCTCTTCACCTCTCTTCTTCTACCCCTGCCTCTGTTTCTCTCTCCCCCCCTCTCTCTCTCTCTCTCACTGTCTTCTATTTTCTCTTCTCTTCTTCTGTTGTCTGCTTCTGTCTTCTCTCTCTCTCTCTCTCTCTCTCTCCTCCTCTCTCTCTCTCTCTCTCCCACCCTGTCTTTCTATGTTTCTCTATCTCTCGTCCTGTCTGCTGTCTTCTCTCTCTCTCTCTCCTCCTCTCCTCTCCCTCCCTCTTCACTCTCCTTTCCCCCGTTCTCCCTCCCCCACTGTAGCCTCCCTCTCTCCTATGAAGTGTAAGCGAGCAGTGATCTGCTCACTCTCATCCAAACTAACTTGATGGAGTGATACGCTGTGAAGGGGGGGTACCAACAAAAAGAAAAAAGACTGTCACATCCCAGGGCTATTGTGATTGCTTTTACGACTCGCCCACAACCGGACTTTATACCCCGGATAATTGAAAGTGAAAGAGAACAAGTTATCGATCGGCCAGGGAGCAAAGAAGAAAAAGCAGGACCTCCATACAAAAGACACACGCAGAGGCAGAAGTAGCCAGGAGGAGTTGATAGCGCAGTTAAAAGCCGAGAAAACGGTCGCTTTTCTCGGCACTCTTTGACTGAGTCCTCTCTCTCTCTCTCTCTCTCTCTCTGCTCCTTCTGTCTCTGTCTCTGTCTCTCTCCAGGAACAGCCAGCCACCTGTTGGTATGGAAATGTGCGAGGTTCAAAAGAAGAGAGATTTCTGTTACTCACGTCAGAACAGTACTCACGACTGCTTTTGTCACTGAGAAAATGAATGTTCCGAATGATGGTTTCTATTGTCATGTAAAAAAAAAAAAAAAAAAAAAAAAAAAAAAACGTTCATGATTATAAAAAATACCTGTTACGTGTAAATGGCTCATTCCCTTCACATCAAAAGAAGTGTTTTCAGCAAGTAATTGCCTCGTTCGAGCAGCTTTATCAAATGAAAAGAACGAAGTGTTTCATGTATGATTAGCTGAGTTTCTTCTATACAGTATTGTCTTCACGTAACAATTAACTGTTGTTTTTTTTTTTACATGAAACTGGCCTTTTTCACGTAAGAATTAGCTTTTTTTAAACTTAAAATCGGCTATTTTGTCGTGAGAAATAACTTTTTTTTTTTTAGATGAAACTGGCTTTTCTCGCGTGATGATTACCCTGTTTTAGTTTTTACATAAAACCAGCTGTTTTCACGTTATAATTAACTGCTCTTACGTAAGACTGGCTCTTTTTACGTGATAAATAGCGTTCTTTTACTTAAAACCGGTGGTTTTCACGTGATAAACATTTGCTTTTAGATGAAACTGTTGTTTTCACGTGACAGTTAACTGGTTTTACATAAAACTGGCTGTTTTCATGTAATGACAGTTTTCTTTGTTTTCCCAGCGAAGACGGCTGTTTTCGCTGTTTTCTTGATGTAATTACCGTGTTGGCGTGCCACTGTGTCAGAACAATCGTGGTGACTTTTTGAAGCTACATCCATATCTCTGTAATGAATAGCGTCCCTTTGTCCCCCCCCCCCCCCCCCCTCCCCCATCCAGCCGTTGATTCCTTGGCGTTGTGTGACACTCTCCGGTCTAATCGTTCCGAACAATCTCCACCCACCCAACCCCCTAGCCCCCCTTTCATTTTTGTTCTTGTCAGATGCAATTTCGCTTGATGAGTTTCGTAGTCCCGAGTTCTGATCCAGTATCCTAAAGTTCGTTGGAAATCTGTGGTGGTATCGACTTGAGTTGGATTCCCTGTATGAAGTTGGATGGAGTTAATTTACCGGCGTGGGGGCAGGCTGTGGATTGGTTCTACGGACGTCTTAACTGTTTTCATTTAAGCTGTCATTTGAGAGGCACACACACCTGGCCTTCAAATATTGGTCTGTGGCGTATAGCAGTGTTTAGTGATTCGTGCACGTAGATGTTGCGTGAGATTGCCAGTGTGTGTGGGGGGGAGGGGGGGGGGGCTTTTAGGAGGTGAGGTTTGTTTGTATTAATAAAAATGTTGAGTTTTTTTTTTCGTCTCTGTGTGTGTCGTTTGGGACGTTAGATTTTCTATGCAGTCATAGCCCTTTGGGTTGCGACAAAGGTTGTGGAAAAGTTTGATAAGTTTGTGATCATTGTTTACACTTTGTAAGAATATTGACCTATCATAGAAACCATTGTGACATTTCAAATGTGCGTTACAACGACTCTGAATATGCTGATCAAGTTCATTTCATTTCTCTGTACGTACTTGAAGAAACACGGATGTGCTGTTAGACTGTCCGCTTGGCGTTGTTTTGTTCACACGCAAAACAAATTGGTCGTCCAGACGAGTTGTTAGTTTGCTACCCGCCTGTTCCGCACTGAACACAGTTCTCTCTATTTCACAGGCTTTGGGTCTGGTAAGCTTCATGATGCTGCTCCGAGCTCGCAGTCAAAGGAATCCCCCCACGCGCCCAGCACGAGAAAAACAAAACAAAAAACTAAAAACAAAAACGTTGCTCCTGGTATAATAAGTGAAGCGTTAGACAAGTCTTCTCCCTCCCTCGTCAAGTACATCTCATTTCGCCTAATCTCCTTTCGTCCCGTCCCGTCCGATCTCAGGGTAAGTGACAGTGTGACCGTGTCGCGGCTCTAACGATGTATACTGTAACGTTTCGCCCAAATGTCGGCGCACGGTGTCGCAGCTCTAACGATGTGTAAAGTGACGTTTCGCCCAAATGTCGGCGCACGGTGTCGCAGCTCTAACAATGTATAAAGTAACGTTTCGTCCAGATGTCGGCGCACGGTGTCGCAGCTCTTACGATGTGTAAAGTGACGTTTCGCCCAAATGTCGGCGCACGGTGTCGCAGCTCTAACGATGTATAAAGTAACGTTTCGCCCAAGTGTCGGCGCACGGTTAAGGTTTTTGTGTCGAAGCTTAAGTGAATTTTCGACGGAAGGAGACTGGACCAGGGCCAGCTTGTGTACGCTGTTTCTTTCGCCGCGTTCTCTTTGTATCTCCACAAACAAACCTTGGATATGTCGGGTTACGCGACTCACCGAATTTGGTGAACTGCCTGCCGGTGGTGCGTATCAATATCTATTGTTCTGTTCTCAGTCCTTCCTATCTCTGTTATCATTGTTTGTGTCTGTGCCTTTGTTTTGTGTGTGTGTGTGTGTGTGTGTGTGTGTGTGTGTGTGGAGAGAGAGAGAGAGAGAGAGAGAGAGAGAGAGAGAGAGAGAGAGAGAGAGAGAGAGATACTGTCAAAGATTTCGTTGAACTTCATTATACCTGATTTGGGACGAAACATGGTAGGCCTGTTTGGAATAAAGGACGGACTGGGAGAAACATGATTGGGAGGAACGTGATTTGGCAAAACATGATTGAGAGAAACGTGATTTGGCAAAATGTGATTGAGAGAAACGTGATTTGGCAAAATGTGATTGAGAGAAACGTGATTTGGCAAAACGTCATGTACCGCCCTCTTCTGGAATGCTCATTTCCTCCCTCCCTCCCCCCTCCCTTCACCTGTTACCCCTCTTCCACCACCACTCCCCTCCCCCACCCCCATCCCCGCCGCCATCCTGTCTTAGGCGGACAGGTAAATGTAAGCTAACAAACGGACTCTGCAGCCACCCTACCGCCCACTGTCTTTGAAATCTCGGGATACGGTGAATGGCGCAGGTCAACTTCCAAATCGTAGAGGGCCTGCGCTGTCAGCTGTGTTACGAACAAGACCAGTTATTGATTAATCAACTAATTAATCAATTCATTGCAGACATTATCTCAAGACCGCCTCGTGTCCGGAATGCTCATCGTTGCGGGCTTACGATTGGGTTTCACAGAAGCGTTTCACGTGCAAGAACGTGTGCGACAAATTAAGACCGAAACTTCAAATGGAGAGGGGGGGGAGGGGGGGAGGGGTTGGTATGGGCAGAGGGAGAGAATTTTGAATTTGTTTTCCTTTGAAACAAACAAACAAAAACAACACACACAAAAAAACCCGGTAGCAGCAGAACAACTAGACAGACCTTGAAAAGATCATGTGTAAGTCCTGGATAGTAAGCTGTAGTGATAAACCCTCGTTTACTCAATAAGCCGTCAGACGACTCGCACAAACAATGGAAAATAATAAGTCTGTTACAGACCAGTGACAAAAGTCCACCCATAGTGCGCAGTCTGCAGAGACACCGATGCTTCATTGCCAAGGAGTTCACCGAGAACGCAGATCATTGCTGTAGAACCCGAGAATCGAACCTAGGCGGCGGCAGGGACGTCCAGAACAACGGCGTAAAAAGGCCGTAAAGCCCGGAAACGGATCGGACGATTGATGAGTACTTGCCGCTCTTTATGTACGGGGATGCGGATATGATCGTAGCTTTTCTCCGTCCCCTGATTCATTATCGTTACCGTTCATGATCAGATGGAGGAGAGAGCGCACGTAGCGTAACTCTTCTGTTGAGAGCGAGCTTGACCTTCCTAGATGAGGGGGGTTTGGAATGTATATTCCGCTTCCAAGAGAGAGAAGAGAGAGGGAGGATTTAGGGGGGGGGGGGGCGAGTCGGGAGGAAGTTAGCGTGGAACAGGAGAGGGGGGTGGGGGAGAAAATTCAAGATGCAGAGGGACAGATGGAGGGGGGGGGGGTGGGGGGTGACGGGGGCTGTGAGCGAGCAAGCGACGGAAAGAGCGAGAGAGAGAATAAAATTATTATTCGTGAGAGAGAGAGAGAGAGAGAGAATGTGAGGAAGAAAAAGACAGAGAGAGAGAGAGAGAATGTGTATGTGTGCGAGAGAGAGAGAGAGAGAGAGAGAGAGAGAGAAGAATTGTTCAATACGAATGGACTTGAAAAGGGAAAGAGAGATCTTATTCACTTCATGGCTGTATACACAGTGCTTGTCGAATTGTCGAGCGCTGGATTTTGCCGTCTGCAGACCCCAGTTTGTGTGGCGTCGTTCCAGTTTTCATGTGGTTCCACAGGTGCTGCGTCTTGGTCGTATTTCTCTGAATGTGTTGACCTTTGAATTCAAAGCAGAATAATACCACTAGCTTTCTGCCCATAAAAAAGCTCTCTCTCTCTCTCTCTCTCTCTCTCTCCTCTCTCTCTCTGTCTCTCTCATTCTCCCCCCCTCTCTCTCTCTCTCTCTCGCTCTCTCTCTCTCTTCCCTTAAAAAATGTTTCAAAAAGCGCTCTCTCTCTCTCTCTCTCTCTCTCTCTCCTCTCTCTCCTCTCTCTCTCTCTCTCTCCTCAAAAAAATGTTTCAAAAAACTAGCTGTTTCTCTCTCTCTCTCTCTCTCTCTCTCTCTCTCTCTCTCTCTCTCTCTCTCTCTCTCTCTCTCTCTCCTTCCCCCCACCCCCACACCCCCTCTTCTGCCCCCCCCCCCAGCCCACAATGCCCCACAAACGCGAACCCTGCTGTCTCACAAGTAAGCAGCAAAGACAGTTTGGTTTGATGAAGTTAGTCGCCAACCCTTGATGTTGAAACGGAGCACCGATGAAGACGACGACGACGACCACGCCGTCATCAACTGGTTGTAGGAGAAAAGAAGAAAAAGAAGGTTGTAGAAGCGGAAGAAGAAGAAGAAAAAGAAGAAGAAGAAGAAGGAAGGAAGGAAGGAAAGGGGTGTATGTGCTGTGACGATGTCTGACGTATGCAGCATCACCGTTACTTTACCCCCTTGACCGAGAATAACAACGATGAGTGTGGAACGGAGACCTCTGATGTTTAGGAATTGAGGGCTTCCGTCGTGCTCCCTAAAGTGATATCGTAGACCCAGCAGTCTGACGGACCCACATTGTTTAAAAAAAAAAAAAAAAAAAAGAGAAAGGAAGAAAGAAAGGAAGAAAGAAAGGCCGTAGAAGGCAAAACAAAAAAAAGGGACTTTTCCAACTTTGGATGGGGAAAGACTGTGTGGGGCTGGTTACAAAATAGGCTGATGAATTTGGGTTGAGTAGGGCTGTGTACCAACAGAATATAACGAGATGATTAATTTATTGAAGACACATTCTTGCACACACACGCATAGGCACATGTGCGCACGCACGCACGCACGCACACACGCACGCGCGCTCTCTCTCTCTCTCTCTCTCTCTCACACACACACACACACACACACACACACACACAAAATCTCTTTCAGTCACTCTCTCTCTCTCTCTCTCTCTCTCTCTCTCTTCTCTTCTGGCAATAGTATGGATGACTCAGGAAGTAGGAAATGAGCAACAGTTCATTGCGGAATTTAAAGACAGGCTTATTTGTTCTTTTAAACAGAATGGCACTCGGATATGGAAAGTAAAGAAAAATATCGCTGGTTTTTCTCATTTAAGAATGTGTTTCATTCTGAAAAGTTTCTCAATGTCATAACAGATAAATGGCACAGAATAAATTACGCAAGATTTAGATTGAGGACTTTAGGTTTTAATGCGAACAAAAGATGGTTTGAATGTGAAACATCCACAGAATCTCCTTGTCCTGCATGTAGACATATTATTGATGACGAAGAACACTTTCTGTTCCACTGTACTGCTTATAATGAAGTGCGGACAAACTGTTCATTTTTCCAGTTAGATACAGCGAAAAGACAAAATGTCGCTGATGTGTTATCATCAGATGATGAAATTGTAATA
>CM065731.1:4871256-4875261 GCA_033310375.1 Conus canariensis
GCCATAGAGGTTGGAGCAAGGATTGTGCAGGCTCATCTCCACATGATCTCATGCAACGGCTGTTGACGTGTCGTAAAAAGAGGACCATAGCCCAACAGACGCAGTCGACAACGAGTTTCAGCTGGATCTGCTGGAAGAGAAACTAAAGCGACAATAACGTAGCTAGGGGATTTCCCAATTTAAAACAGGTTTCCGTGAGCCAAGTGATTAAGACAAGGAGGGTCTTGGGGTAGCTGGTCATCCTGGAGGTAGAGGTTCGAATCCAGACAGTGGTTCACACAAAAAAATGGGCCATCCAGGAAGGAGTCATGACCTGGATGCGGCCCAGCCCTATAAGATTGTAAGGCGTTCATGGCTGAAAGTCTTGAATGGGGTGAGCTTCTCTGCTTGGGCACAGTGGTTCAGTCCAGAATTTCTCAGAGGTGATATAGTGCAAGTATGGATCACAAGCCAAAAAACAACGTGCCTCCGGCTACGCAGCCATAGTGTCAGCAGGAAAGTCCGGACCATGGTGGGATGGATATAACAACGGTGAGGTGGCGGGCTGGCTGTTCTCCTAATTACAACACCTCCATTCCACCCCCTCCCCGAGGAAGCAGCTATTCTCGACCGCCGGTAATGGAATAAGGCCGTCTCCAGGTCCATTAACTCTCCTAACCTCCTGCAAGAGTTGTCGGTAATAATTGATGGGCCCCCAAGTCGCGTTTGGCGTTGCCGAGTCGTACAGAGGTGTGGTCAGGGTGCGTTCAGGTAATTTGATGCCCCCCCCCCCCCCCCCCCCCCCCAACACACCCCACACTACTTTTCACACATCCATATCATCATCCGTGTAATGTCATGATCCTGAAGTCCAAGGATCATGAAAACATGATCTGGGCGCCATTTTCAACGTAATATTCTACTCGTGTTTACTGCGAATTTTTCGTTGGTGTTGAATTCGTGTGCGCCCACCTGCTATGCTTGTGCAGCGTACGTTGAAACAATGTAAGGAACAATTCAATTCATGGTGTTTATAGCCAAGCCGATCGCGAGGGGGTGGGGAGGGGGGGGGCGGGGGGGGGGGGGGGGGGGGCATATTAAGGCTGTCATCTTGTCGAAAGACGTTGAGTTCGTAAGCACTCGCAACTCGAATGAAATCCGTTGTCAGTGACGCAACACAACACCACACCACACACACACACACACATACACACACACACGCACACACACGCGCACGCGCGCACGCACGCACGCACGCACGCACGCACGCACCACACACACACACACACACACACACACACACACACACACACACACACACACGAACCCACGCACGCACGCACACACACCTACACACAAATCTTGTCCACATTTAGAACATTTTCATGTTCGTCCAATCCTAAAAGTTTGCATAGAAAAGTTTTGACATATGTGAGTGAGAAAGGAAGAAAAGAAAATAGAGAGGGTAGAGAGTGGGGATTGGGGGCGGGGGGGGGGGGATGAAAATATCTTTTAAAAGAGGTTAGGGTGGGGGGAAAAAGGTTAGTTTTTTTCGCATTCTTCTGTATGTATGTTTCTTATTTCTAACGAAAAAAGGCACGCACGAAAAGACAATTGTCTGTAGATTGCATGCAACTGACAACAACAACAACAACAACAACAACAACAACAACAAAGCTACAGACATGAAGTAATTACGTCATGAGTTTTACATTCACCGTTTAGTAGTGAATGGTCAAGTCATGCTTATTGTAGTCCAGCCGACCTCGTGGGCCAGCTCAGGACTGCAGGTATTTAAAAAAAAAAAAAAAAAAAAAAAAAAAAAGACCTGCGCATCAGCGACGACAACCCAAGACCAATATCCAGAACTGATTCCACTGGTGAAACAGAAGAGCGGTCTCTCCCCAGTTTCTTCCTTTTTGCTTTGCTTGGCTGTCGTGTTGAAATGAAGCAGTGGTTTGTTGTTCGCTGAGCTGTACCTGAGAGCGAAGGTAAAAAGTTAGGTTTCAGCAGGTAGAAGGAACAGAAGTGTGTTTTTCCAGCACTGTGTTGTGTGTGTGTGTGTGTGTGTGTGTGTGTGTGTGTGTGTGTGTGTGTGTGTGTGTGTGTGTGAACCTCCTGAGGACCAATGCCAGGCCAGTGTCGGCTCAGATTGTTTCCCAGCTTCTGTGGAAATTGTGTGCTAGTGATTTTCTCTGTTGTCTCTGCTTGTGTGTGTGTGTGTGTGTGTGTGTGTGTGTGTGTGTGTGTGTGTTGTGTGTGTGTGTGTGTGGTTGTGTGTGTGTGTGTGTGTTGTGTGTGTGTGTGTGTGTGTGTGTGTGTGTGTGTGTGGTCTTACCTGTGTCCATTTTTTTTTTCCGCAGTTTAGGCCATTACGCCTGCTGTGTGTGTGTGTGTGTGTGTGTGTGTGTGTGTGTGGTGTGTGTGTGTGTGTGTGTGTGTGTGGTTGAGGGGGGAGGGGGTCCACATTTTTCCAGCAGTTGTGTCCCCTGCGCCTGTCTTTATTTCAGAGTGCCTGCACACTTCCCCTCCCTCTTATTCCAACGTATAACAAGCCAGCGTTTCTGCAGTGATCTGACAGTCAGGTGATGAGACTGTGAAACTGTCCAGACAGCATGCCACCAGTTGTCCATTCTGCAGTGTTGGCTTGCCTGTAGCGCCTTCTTCGGGGATTCCCGGTGGGATCTTCGTATTTCTGTGTTCGTTTGTTTGTATAGTTGCTTGTTTTTGGTGTCAGCCACTCCCACCCCCTTCCCCAGTTTCTTTGGGGCTATGAATTGAGCAGGCTAGTGTGTGTGTGTTTTTTTTTTATCAATGTGCTGAAGAGATGTCAGTGGTTTTTAGATTTCGTGTTAAAGATTAGTGTAGGCCATTATAGTCCGTTGTCCATCAGATTAATTTTATATACGTAGTGATAGCCCTTGAGAGGCCCCTTCCTGTGTGGTTTCCGGGGCTCTGATCTCACTGACACTGAAACAGGGTATAGTAGAGGGGAAAGCAGCAGACAGTAGCCACGGGGGTGCCGACTGAACGTACCCCCCCCCCCCCCCCCCCCCCCCCCCCCCGAGTGAAAAAGCTTCGTGACAGAGACAGTGCGTCGGTGGGCCAGTCATTAGGACCGCGACGCCGGGTCAGGTGTGAATATCACCTCGCGGTGCTTGACTTATTCAGCGAATGTCTTAACTTACATGCGCGCTCTCACGCGCGCGCACACACTCGCAGAAGAGAGAGAGAGAGAGAGAGAGAGAGAGAGAGAGAGAGAGAGAGAGAGAGACATACAGAGAGAGAGACAGAGAGAGAGACTCTAGACTCAAGATTTTTTATTCATGTTAGGCCTCAGCCCATCACAGTGAGAGAGAGAAAGAGAAAGAGAGAGGCAAGAGAGAGAGAGAGAGAGAGAGAGACAGAGAGAGACAGAGAGAGAGACAGAGCGATGCACGGTTAGTCATTCACACGCACAAATACGCGTGCGTGCCAGAGGACTAGGAGAAAGGACAGAGGGAGAAGAAGGGAGATGCAGAGACGTTGATCATGTGCACGTGCACACATGTGTCATTTTTTATCTTAATAATGTGTTGTTTCCATGTTTATGTGTGTGTACATTCTTGAGGGTTCTCATGACAGCGAAAATCTTGAGGCCGATTCGCTAGTGAATTTGAGTGATACTGTACATTCAAAGTATAGCTATCATTTTTTTTCCCCCCGCAAGTTCTTCAGGGTGCCTACCCGGGTGGAGCCGACTGAAGACTGCCTGCTGGCGGTACAGTCACTAGTTTTCCCATGCTCATTCATCCAAAATATCAGTCACTCAGTTTCTTCACTCATCCTTTTCGATTTTTCACAGGAGATTCATTATATGTATATACGTGTCTGCCGAAAGTTGGTCTTGGGGTTTTACGTGTGTGTGCAAGATATATGCCTGCGCTTACACACGGAGCCTCGATGTATATAATCTCATTCGGAGTTTTCGGAAACGGAGTCAGACCCTATGTTAACTCCGAGAGAAAAATCCCCATGTACTGAAAC
>CM065731.1:4887861-4890361 GCA_033310375.1 Conus canariensis
GGAAATGACGTCAACCGTTTTATGTCTTTTGTTACTGTATAGCCGGTGAGTGTGTAAACCGTGAGTGTGTAAACCGTGAGTGTGTAAACAGTGGTTCCGTTGTGAAGCAGGTATACACACACACACACACACACACACCACACGCACGCACGCACGCACGCACGCACGCACGCACGCACGCACGCACGCACGCACGCACGCACGCACGCACGCACGCACGCACGCACGCACCACACACACACACACACACACACACACACACACACACACATATATATATATATATATATATGTTTAACACAAAGAAACCAAATTCGCCGTTTTACTCGAGGCAGTTTCAGAGATCCGCCCTAAAACTGAAGAGAACTCTTCCTAGAACACGTTCTATCTTTCCACTAAATTTCGTTGACATCGTTTGTACATTTTTTGCGTGGTATCATACGCAGAGAAACAAACAAAACAGGCAGACGCTGGCAAAACTTCACCGTCGGAGCCAGCAAAGAAACAAACAAGATGCAAAGCATATAAACGTACTCCCAGTTTATCTTGAATACGCGTGTACATGTCAAGAGCATGTTTACTATGAAAGAACGGTTTTAACGGTTATTTAACCGAGGTACACTTTTGAAACTGGTATTTTAGTCCTCACTGGGCTAAAGCCTGTGTACCTACCAAATTTTATCCAGATCGGACAATATGTCAAGAATGACGGTTTTTAACGGTCAAGTTTTGAAACACTATTATGGAAGTGCCATATGTGTGTGATAACCTATAAATATACCAATTTTAATTAAAATCCACCTATATATAAGAAATAACGGCAAAGTAACGATTTTTAACGGTTGTTTAATCGATTATCAGCATTACATCACTTACATATGGAAAGAGGCTCCGATTTGTCACAAGATCATCCTAACCGCTTATAAATCGGCCAAGTACTTTCTGAGATATTCCATAAAGAAGAAAAAGTGTTTTGGGCCGTTACAGCTGTTAGTAACGGCTATTCTGGTGAAATAAAACGTCGCGCATCATCCATGACCCATAATGAACATACCTACAAATTTTCAGAAAGATCGGCCCAGAAGTTTTTTGTCTGGAGCGAGTGGAACACATTTTGACCAAGGACAGACACACACACACACACACACACACACACACACACACACACACACACACACACACACACACACACACACACACACAGAGTCAGCATTTATTCGTTCCCATTGTAAAGTACTCCTTGTTCAATAAGAACTGGGAGTAGAAAAAGAGGAAGGCAAAAAAAACCAAAAAAAAGAAAAAGAAAAAAGAAAGAAGCAAAAAAGGAAAAGAAAAAGAAGAAAGAAATTGAAAAAGAGAAAGAAAAACGAAATACCGGAGACACTTGGGCAGACAAATAAATGGCCCGTCTCATCCGGCCTGAGCACATGATTGGCATTTTATCCGGAAACTAATCTTCTCTCTCCCCCCCCCCCCCCCCCCCCCCCCCCCCCCCCCCCCCCCCCCCCCCCCCCCCCCCCCCCCCCCGATGCCAGTCGCCCCACGCGGACTCGGGGGGAAAATGACATTTTTATTAGCTGCCAAAGTCCTTCGCTGTCAAGACCAATGACATCTATATGGGGGTTCCGACGGATCCGATTGAAACCGACGTTGCCTCCGGAACGACTGTTAGCTTGCGTGTGACGCTGAAGAACAGAAAGTACTGTGTGGACACGAGGATAGGAGAGCAGACGCTGTCAGAGTCGAAAGCTCTGTATCTGCTTCTGGAGAAAAACAAAACAAAAAAAAAAAAAGATGCAAAGCATATAAACGTGTTCCCAGTTCATCTTGAATACGCGTGAGATATTCCATAAAGAGAAAAAAAACCGTTTGGGACCGTTATAGCCGTTTGTAACGGCTATTCTGGTAAACATTGGGCATCATCCGTGACCCATACTGAACATACCTACAAATTTTCAGAAAGATCGGCCACGTACTTTCTGAGATATTCCATAAAGAAGAAAAACTGTTATGGGCCGTTATAGCCGTTAGTAACGGCTATAACGCCAAAATAAAACATCGGGCATCATCCGTGGCCCATAATGAACATGCCTACAAATTTTCAGAAAGATCGGTCCAGTAGTTTTGTCTGGAGCGAGTGGAACACATTTTGACCACGGACGGACAGACAGACACACAGACAGACAGCATTTCTTCGTTCCCATTGTAAAGTACTCCCTGTTCGATAAGAACTAGGAGTACAAAAAAGAAATAAAAGAGTTAGCATCAACCACAACTCTCGATGGAACATGACGTGACAACGAACCCGTTGTAGCTGGGTGCAGATCCGGTTCCCCGGACTGATCCAAGGATTCGTTCCCGAGGAAATGTTGATCACACAAAGGTCCGTGCCTCACTGTTTTCTTTCTGGTAGGTCGACGGTTCGAGTTCGCCTGTTTTTTTTTTTTTTTTTTTTTTTTCGTTTTGTTGTTGTTTTTTGTTTTGTTTTGTTTTGTTTTTT
>CM065731.1:4892861-4903473 GCA_033310375.1 Conus canariensis
GTTTTTTGTACTCCCAGTTCTTATAGAACAGGGAGTACTTTACAACGGGAACGAAGAAATGCTGTCTGTGTGTCTGTCTGTGGTCAAAATGTGTTCCACTCGCTCCAGACAAAACTCCTGGGCCGATCTTTCTGAAAATTTGTAGGTATGTTCATTATGGGTCACGGATATTGAGCGATGTTTTGTTTTACCAGAGTAGCCGTTACTAACGGCTATAACGGCCCGAATCGGTTTTCCTTCTTTATGGAATATAATACAGAAAGTACTTGGCCGATTTATAAGCGGTTAGGATGATCTTGTGACAAATCGGAACCTCTTTCCATATATAAGTGATGTAATGCTGAAAATCGATTAAACAACCGTTACAACCCGTTATTGGTTGATTTTGAAATTGTTAAAGGGGTGCGATAGGATTTATTATCTCAGTGACGAAATACATTATGACGCATGTTTGATTGTGACGTGTTTTTTTTTCATTATGACGCATGTTTGATTGTGACGTTGCTGTTGGGTTTTTTTTTTTTTTACACGCGTATTCAAGATAAACTGGGCGTACGTTTGTATGCTTTGCATCTTGTTTTGATTCCTTCCTGACCACTTTGTACCAGTGCCCAAACAGTGGCAGCACGCCTGTCCGTCTAACACCGGCACCGCCAAGGCCAGTCAGCAGTCGTGTTCCGCCAAGAAATGAGTTCAGCCTCACCGCTTCCCATGTGTGACCAGGTAGTGGTGATGACACTATGGTCGTATTGCTCTGTCTTCTTAATGAGCGAACTTGTCCTAAGAACAAATGTCGCACGCACTCACACATGAAATGTCTTCGAAAATCGGTTTTGTTGTTGTTTTGTGTGTGTGTGTGTGTGTGTGTGGTGGGGGGGGGGGGGGGGTTGTTTTTTTTAAAACAAAAATCAGCCAGATGGGAAACGCATGAAACACCGTGCCACATGTTCATTTCGGCTACAAGCCGATGTGACCACATGCCGAAAAGACCACATGCCGATGTGACCACATGCCGAAAAGACCACATGCCGATGTGACAATATGCCGAAAAGACCACATGCCGATGTGACAATATGCCGAAAAGACCACATGCCGATGTGACCACATGCCGAAAAGACCACATGCCATTGTGACAATATGCCGAAAAGACCACATGCCGATGTGACAATATGCCGAAAAGACCACATGCCAATGTGACCACATGCCAATGTGACCACATATCGTTGTGACCCAGTGGCTCATTACGACATGTGGTCACATCGGCATGTGGTCACATCGGCATGTGTACCATTCTTTGGTAAAATACTGAAAATCATGGTCACAACGACACATGGTCACAACGACACTTGGTCACAACAACACGTGGTCACACGACACATGGTCACAACAGCACTTGGTCACAACAACACTTGGTCACAACAACACGTGGTCACACGACACATGGTCACAACGGCACTTGGTCACATCGACACGTGGTCACGACACGTGGTCACAACGACACGTGGTCACAACGACACTTGATCACAACGACACTTGGTCACAACGACGCTTGGTCACAACGACACGTGGTCACAACGACACTTGGTCATATCGACATCGGCGACTCCCGTGTCACGCAAGCTTTAGACTCTGTTGGCTCACCGCTGTCGGCTCAACGTGCATCCCGGCCCAGAACGACAGCGCGTTCAGATCGGCAGCAAAAATGTGGGCCACCGCCGTGATTCGAACTCCCAACACCCCCGACTGTGCAGTTTCGGGTCTTCTACCACATTGCCACCTAGGTTTCGTTTTGAATCGACCCCGCCTGCTTTACTGGTATCACGGCAAGATGGTGATGGGGAGAGGGAAGAGAGCGGAGTGTGTGGGGGTGGGGGTGGGGGATAGGGAGATTGCATTTCACTCTTGACCTTTCGGGGATGCGATTGGATGTCAATAAAGGGCTTACGTGTCTATATTTGGTTCGTTGTTGTTAGAAAAACGAAGGGTGGTATTTCGCCACGGAAAAAAGTTCCGCTTTGAGAGAAGCGTCGAGAGATCCACCGAACTTAAGAACAAGGAAAGTTTACGGGGAAAAACGTCCGCCGCGGAAGCTCAACGGTAATCCTAGCAGCGTAAAACTAGCTGCTGAAGATGAAGATTGAATTTACGACAGGTACAAGCTTGTGTGTGTGTGTGTGTGTGTGTGTGTGTGTGTGTGTGTGTGTGTGTGTGCTCTCTCCATCTCTGTCTGTCTCTGTCTCTGTCTCTTCTCTCTCTCTCTCTCTCTCTCTCTCTCTGTCTCTCTCTCTCTGTTGGGAGGAAGGGGGAGGGGGGGGGGGGGGGGGGCGGATACATGTTACTTTTTTTTTTCCGTCCGGTTACGAAATATAACGCTAACTCATTAAGTCTTCTAAACCACACTGTGCCGAGTATGTTTGATGCGGATATTGACATGCACACAGGCATGTATTTCTCGTCTTGTGTTTTTGTTTGTTCATTTGTGTTTTGTCTGTTCATTTTGTTCATTCGTGTTTTGTATGTTCATTTGTGCCTTGCCTGTTCATTTGTGCCTTGCCTGTTCATTTGTGCCTTGCCTGTTCTTTTTATTTGTTACAATGTCCGGCTTGCCGTCAGAAGCACACAGCTGTAGATTAAATAGCTGACTGTCGTTGTCCAGAAGGGTTAAAAAAAAAAAAAAAAGAAGCATTTTGTGTTTTTTTCTGTTTAAATTATCGGTTTGAACATATATGGTGATGACGTCAAGAAAAAAATGAAACGAGCGTTGTCAACACAGAATACCATTGTGATGACAGATACTGTGATCATGATTACAATAAATTTCAACGCAGCCCTGATATGGCTTCTTGGAGTCGGCTTGGCTGAAAAAATAAATTGTAATTTATCAAAAAATTGCAGGTGTGGTCAAGTCCAAATCAGAAATAGAGTCTTAGATTGCGTCGGGTATTGAAAATCTGTAACATCTTTTAGTCGGATTTTTTTTTTCTTTTTGTCATGTAATTGATTGAAAAAGAGAAACAGAAACCTGTGTCAGGTAATTACGTCTAGACGTTTCTCGCTTTGTTTTTGCCCACAAGTGATATTACTCTGATGTTGGTTGTGTTTTTGTTTGTTGTTGTTTGTGTTTGTTTGTTTTTTCGATACAGAAACAGAACTGAACTTTGTCTGTCTGGGAATGTACAGACATTAGCGAATATACATGTCTTTAAGCAAGGTATTCCCACTGAATAGGTTGTGCGGTGTGCGTTATACCTGTGTTCTATTTTGAATTCTTTCCCAATTCAGACGCTTTTCATGCGCTCTCGTTGTAATGACGTGTTGTTCGTACTACTGTGGCGTTGCAAATCCGTCCCGCGACAATCCACATCCTCTCTTCCCCATTGAAAACAACAATACCAATAACAGCAACAGCGATTAACGTGTGTGTGTGTGTGTGTGTGTGTGTGTGTGTGTGTGTGTGTGTGTGTGTGTGTGTGCGTGCGTGCGTGCGTGGTGTGTGTGTGTGTGTGGTGCACATGTGTGTGTGATGTGTGTGTGTGTGGTGTGTGTGTGTGTGTGTGTGTGTGTGTGTGTGCACATGTGTGTGTGAGTGTGTGTGTGTGTGTGTGTGTGTGTGTGTGTGGTACGTGTGTGTGTGTGTACGTGTGTGTGTGTGTGTGTGTGTGTGTGTGTGTGTGTGACATGTGTGTGTGTGTGTGTGTGTGTGTGTCCCCCATAAAACAACAACAACAACAAACCAGACGGCACAGAGACAGACAACGCAGATAATATGAACCGAAGAATGCACGCGCGTCACAGTCTTCGTGATATCCTCCAAGCTTTTCTTCTTCTTTTCTTTTTTAATCTACAATCAAGATTATTACACCATGGAATGGAAACAGAGAGAGAGGGCGAGAGAGAGAGAGAGAGAGAGAGAGAGAGAGAGAGAGAGAGAGAGAGAGAGAGAGAGAGAGAGAGAGAAAATTAATCTACAATCAAGATTATTACACCATGGAATGGAAACAGAGAGAGAGAGAGAAGAGAGAGAGAGAGAGAGAGAGAGAGAGAGGAGAGAGAGACGCCATTTTGAAGCGGATTGTCTGCCCGAGCAGCAGCCACGCTGTGATTGAATCCAACTTCCGGCCAGCCGATTTCCTGACGGGGTCAACAAGCTTTATTGAATTGGGGAGGAACAGTTTCATCGCGTCTTGCGTGCGTCCCAGCTCTGGTCCTGACGGCAGCGGGATGTGTGTGTGTGTGTGTGTGTGTGTGTGTGTGTGTGTGTGTGTGTGTGTGTGTGTGTGTGTGTGTGTGTGAGGGGGGGGGAGGGGAGGGGGGCTGACCCAGGGAAGACCACTCACTACTCGCTCCTTCAGCAACAAGTCAGTTGGTGTTAAAAAAAAAAAAAAAAAAAGATGGCGGTTTCTCAGTGTTTGGCCGTTTTAAGTTGAAATGGTGTGGGGTAGGTAGGGTGGAGCAAGGGGAGGGTGGGGGAGGGGGTGGGGGAGGGAAGATGGTTTCTGATATAAATGGTGAATCGCTGTGTCAAGAGAATGACACCCCCCATCCTCACCACCCCCCCCCCCCCCCCACTGTGAGTGTGTGTGTGTGTGTGTGTGTGTGGTGTGTTTGTCTGTCTGTCTCTCTCTTCTTTCCTCCTCTCTCTCTCTCTCTCTCGCTTCTCTCTCTCTCTCTCTCTCATTGTGTAATAATCTTGATTGTAGATTAATATTCTCTCTCTGTCTCTCTCCTCTCTCTCTCTCTCTCTCTCTCTCTCTCTCTCTCTCTCTCTCTCTGTTCTCTCTCTCTCTCTTCTCTCTCTCTCTCTCTCTCTGTCTCTCTCTCTCTATCTATCTATGTCTGGACCTTTTTGGTAATGACAATGAAATATCAAAGTGTCAGAAAGTGTCACAGTGTCTCTCTCTGTCTGAGAGAGAGAGAGAGAGAGAGAGAGAGAGAGAGAGAGAGAGAGAGGTGCGTGTGTGTGTGTGTGTGTGTGTGTGTGTGTGTGTGTGTGTGTGTGTGTGTGTGTGTCTGTCTGTCTGTCTGTCTGTCTGTCTGTCTGTCTGTCTGTGTCTCCTGGGTTTCGTTTTGCTTTAAGTTCAGACTAATAAAACTCCTGGGGAAAAAAAATACATTCAAGAGCAACTAAACAAGTAAGTGAGAAGGATGCAAACATGGCTTTCAGCGTGTATTTGGCTCTGTTGTATTTTTCCTCGCTTTTCTTCGCTCTTTGAAATTTAATTTAGACGGGGACCCAGCTCCGGTGGAGCCGATATTGGATCTACATAATGAAGGACGTGTGACGTGGCACGAAGCCAGAGCGGAAACAAAATAATAAGAAAAAGAAGAAGAAAAGACGGAAGACAGAAGAAGGGGGAAAAGCCAAATAGTGAGGTGGAAGGAGCAAAAGTATTGAACGTGTCAGATTATGAACTGGCTGAACAGTCGCACATAACAAGTATATTGACAAAGTTTGTCGAATGCCTGAATTTGCAGAACATCAATGTTTATTGAATGCGTGAATTTGTACAACACCAATGTTTGTCGAATGCTTGAATTTGCGCAACACCAATGTTTGTCAAAATGGCTGAATTTGTACAACACCAACGTTTGTCGAATGCCTGAATTTGCACAACATCAGTGTTTGTCGAATGCGTGAATTTGTACAACACCAATGTTTGTCGAATGGCTGGATTTGTACAACACCAATGTTTGTCGAATGCGTGAATTTGTACAACACCAATGTTTGTCGAATGGCTGGATTTGTACAACACCAATGTTTGTCGAATGCGTGAGTTTGTACAACACCAATGTTTGTCGAATGGCTGGATTTGTACACCAGTGTTTGTCGAAAGCCTGAATTTGTACAACACCAATGTTTGTCGAATGCCTGAATTTGAGCAACACCAATGTTTGTCAAATGGCTGAATTTGTTCAACATCAATATTTGTCAAATGCCTGAATTTGTACAACACCAATGTTTGTCAAATGGCTGAATTTGCACAACACCAATGTTTGTCAAATGGCTGAATTTGCACAACACCAATGGTATAATGTTTCCCAGTGTTGGTGGGAAACTCGTGAACTAGTTCACGAGTTTCCCACATAAACCCAGTGGGAAAGAAGAGAAAAAAAAATACCGGGAGAACAAAACTTCTGGAATTAAAGAGACTGGATGGAGTAGTAGAAACTGCCCTACGCGTAACTGAGAAAAGAAGATAGTTAAATGAACAGAATGCAGTCGGGTAGAAACGCTAGACGCAAGTCGTATGCAAAGTTGCCACCCAGTGGGTATTATGAATATTGTTGTTTACGCTCAGCATAACTTTTAAGGGGGCTGCGTGTTCAGTGGTTATTCCGGCGATTTTGTTTCTGGGATGTTTTGTTTGGTGCTTGTGGTGTAGTCTCTTTTCGTTATTTCTTCGTGTGTTGGTCGTGGCTTCGTGTGCTCAGAATGATCAGAACAATAAGAAAGGGGTTTCGAAACGAGCCACCAAAGACAGAGAGACGGCTTTCCCCCATCAGAATCCGTGCATCGGTGCCATGACAGTCTGGTTCTTCTCCACTTCCGTTTTCCCGTGTGATTTACACAGTCCAGTGCCTGTCTAGTGATTTTGGCAAGGGGCTTTGACAGTGTGTTACCAGTTCAGCCCATTCTCTCTCTCTCTTCTCCTCTCTTCTCTCTCTCTCTCTCTCTCTCTGTCTGGTTCTGTCTCTCCCTTTCTCTGTCTGTCTCTGTCTCTGCCTTTCTCTCTCTCTCTTTTATCAGTGTGTCTGCCTCTCTCTCTCTCTCTCTCTCTCTCTCTCTCTCCTCTCTCTTTCTGTCTGTCTGTCTGTCTGTCTCACTCTCTGTCTTTCTGTCTCTGTCTGTCTTCTGTTTCTCTCTCTCCTCCCTTCCTCGCTCCCTCTCTCTCTCTCTCTCTCTCTCTCTCTCTCTCTCTCTCTCTCTCTCTCTCTCTCTCTCTTCTCTCTCTCTCTCTATCGATAGGATTTACTTGGTTCTCACTCACAGGTGGTCTCTAGAAATGAGCTGGTCATCCGATGTTGTGGATGATCCTAAGGTGTCTGTTGATGAATGCCTGGAGCTTATGTTCGTCGTGCTCCGTCCGTGACTTTGAACCCTATGAAAAATATGAAAAACAGCCTTCACACTGATGTTGACAATTTGAAATCTTGTTCTAGACAACGCGAGATGGTCTTCCCCAACCCCCTACCCCCACGCCCACCTGAAATGGACACGGACATGTCACATTCACCAAAAAAAATAAAATAAATAAAATAAAATAAAACAAACTACGCATGTTGCATCAAAATCCACCCAGAAAAGAGAATAAAAGTGGTATTACCAGTTCGCCAAATTATTTTTAGTAACATTATCTCTATTACTTTTTTTCTTTTTTTTGCTCTCTGGCTTCAGTTACCACAGTTATTTAACTTCCAACCCCGGCACCAAAGAAAAGGAAGAGAAGAAAAAAAAGAAAAAAAGATCGTGTGACTCTGCAGGGTTTGTTTGTTGTTTTTTTTTCCCCTCCCCGTTTTTTTTTTTTTTCATTATGATTAGAAAACAGCAACACGGAGCTGGGGTGGGGGTGGGGGGGGCGAGGGGGTGGGGGGGGGGTAGCAAAAGACTGACGTGGTCCTGTAATGGCTCTATCACCCACGCCCTGCTGTAGCTGTCATGCAGTATTGATGCCGGCAACGCTCTGGGCCGCTGCCAGGCTTTCTGCTTTCTGGCATCGAAATGCTCCCCCCCCCCCCCCCCCCCCCCGGCACAAAGGGAGAGCATTGTGGTGGCTGTCGTCCGCAGCCTGGTGTAATCGGATAAGGGGGGGGGGGGGGGGGGAGAGAAAAGCAGGGTTCGGGGATCCTCGGGTTTTGAGATTCCATTCTGTGCCCCTGTGGCGCTGGCAGTGCTGCACAGTGTGATGATGTACGTGGACGTGTACCGAGGTCGTGTGGTTTATGTCGTGTCGTTTGGTTTGTGTTTTTTACTCTGTCTGTCTGTCTGTCTGTCTGTCTCGTCTCTCTGTCTCTCTCTCTCTCCTCTCTCTCTCTTCTTCTCCTCTCTCTCTCTCTCTCTCTCCTCCCTCCTTCCCTCCCCAGCCTCTCTCTCACTGTCTCACTCACTCACTCACTCTCCTCTCCTCTCTTTCTCTCTCTCGCTCCTCTCCCCACTATCTCTGTCTCCCGCTCTCTCTCTCTCTCTCTCTCTCTCTTCTCTCTCTCTCTGACTCTTTCTCTCTCCAATTTATCTATCTTTCAATCTCTCTATCTATCTATCTCTCTCTCTGTCTGTCTGTGTATCTTTTTATCTCTTTCTCCCTCCCTCCCCTCCACATCCCCCTCCTCCCACCCTCCCTCCCTCCCTCCTCCTCTTCCCCACCCCCGCCTCCTCCTCCTCCCCCTTTTCTTGACTTTCTTTTCCTTCTTTCTTGATGAACCAGACATGTTACTCGATCCTAAAGTCATGTAAAAACCTTAGCATTAGAAAGGGAGGAGGAGACCCATCTTTAGAGGGGGGGGGGGGGGGGGGGGGGGGGAGCTCTCGCAGGTTTCTTTCGGAAAGTGTTCACCAGTTCCAGCACTGGCAGCTTCCAGCCGCTGTCAACCAGTGTCAACCAGTGTCAACCAGTGTCAACCGCTGTCAACCAGCGTCAACGTATCCACGGCTGAGCTGTTGGCGAGGGGAACGTTTCTGACGCAGAAACGCCCTGGAGAACCTTCCTGCGGCCTTGCTGTTTGTGAGATGCTTCGGTTTTTTGCCCTGTTCAGAGAAGACAGCACGAAAATTACTATTTGCTGAGGCAAACAAAAGAGAAAGAAACCCCCATACTGTTTGCTTTGTGGAAAGATGGGTTTCATCGCACGCAGCATATTTCCATGGTTGTGCAACAAAAATCGTTTTCAACTCTTTACGACCTAAAACTCGCCTGCTTTGCCGAAAGATGGGTTTGATTGCACGCAGTTTATTTTCATGATTGTGCAACGAAAATCGTTTTCAACTCTTTTATACGACCTAAAACTCGTTTCGGGTTAGCCACGAGTCCACGACCTTTCCCGTGTTGCCGTGCAAAATGCTCCAAGAGGCTGCTGACTGACTTGACTCGCAGGCCAACGTTTTGGGCAACCTGCCGAGATCTTAAAAAAAAAAAAAAAAAAAAAAAAAACACCGATCGATGCGAAGATTGAGCGGAAGCGGAAACGGCTAATGGGTTTGTCTCCCTTGGGGACTGGGGCGGGATGTGTGAAGCCCATTAGTCCCCAACACTGTCGTCCGGTGCTTGAAACTGTTGAGAGGAAGGGAAGCGGGATTTTAGTTGTGTTGTAGTTGGTGCGTGGAATGGACTGTTGAACACCACATCCACCATAATAGTGGAGTTTTTGGTGTGTGTGTGTGTTGTGTGTTCTGGCTTGTCTAATGGTCCTTCTCCCCTCACCACCAACCCCCCCCCCCCCCCCCCCCCCCCCCCCCCCCCATCCTCTCCTACACCTCCGTCTGACAGAAAAAATACTGATTTAAAAAAAAAAAAATAGTGTGTATGCGTGAAGTAGTCAGAAGGTGAAGCATTTGTGACAGCTGATTAAGGCAGTACGTGTTACTGTGTGCGAGTTTAACATTGCGCTGCTCATTCACACCTTCAGAGGGTTTATAGCCTCCATGAATGAAAGATCTGAAGCTGAATCTCTCTTCACTTCTCTCGCTTTTCTCTCTCTCTCTCTCTCTCTCTCTCTTTCTCCTCTCTCTCTCACACACACACACACACACACACACACACACACACACACACTCATACAAAACCACACACACACACACACACACACACACGCACACCCACACCACACACCACACACGACACACCACACACACACACACACACACACACACACACACACACAACACACACACACACACAATCAGTCAATCAAATCGAATCGAACCCTATGCCCTACACCTTCTTCTGTTTCCCTCATACTTTCACCTTCTGTAATCAACATAATTGCACCCACTCCACCCCACCCCATCCCACTCCAACCCACCCAACCCTACCCCACCCCTCTCGCGTGTGATGCTGCTCTTTGAGACTAAGATTAGTTACTGTGATTGTGGATTAGTTGATGCAGCCTCCAAGGGGCTGTGCGCAGTTCTCACAGATTTTCACTCCCCCCCCCCCCCCCCCCCCCCCCCCTAATATCACACATCAGGGGCTCTCTGGGGAGCCATTTGCGTTGACAAACAACAGCCGCCGATGTGTCTGGCGTTCTGTTCCCTAAATCCCGAAGATCTGTACAAAGCGCACCATTCGACCTCTTATTCTCTTGTCCGCTGCATTTTATGTATTTCATTTTCCAGCGTCGGCAGTCTGTTCTCTCTCTCTCTCTCCTTCTCTCTCTCTCTCTTCCTCTCTCTCTCTCTCCCTCTCTCTCTCTCTCTCTCTCCCCGTCAGTCTGTCTGTCTCTTTCTTGTCTGTCTGTCTGCCTATCTGTCTGTCTGTTGTCTGTCTCTCTGTCTTTTTCTCTTCTCTCTTCTCTTTTTTTTTTTCGTGTGTGTGTGTGTGTGTTGTGTGTGTGTGTGTGTTTCCCTCTCTCTCTTTTTCTCCCCTCTGTCTCTCCCACTGTCTCTCTCTCTCTCTCT
>CM065731.1:4903573-4918573 GCA_033310375.1 Conus canariensis
TTCTCTCTCCAATTTATCTATCTTTCAATCTCTCTATCTATCTATCTCTCTCTCTGTCTGTCTGTGTATCTTTTTATCTCTTTTCTCCCTCCCTCCCCTCCACATCCCCCTCCTCCCACCCTCCCTCCCTCCCCTCCTCCTCTTCCCCACCCCCGCCTCCTCCTCCTCCCCCTTTTCTTGACTTTCTTTTCCTTCTTTCTTGATGAACCAGACATGTTACTCGATCCTAAAGTCATGTAAAAAACCTTAGCATTAGAAAGGGAGGAGAGACCCATCTTTAGAGGGGGGGGGGAGCTCTCGCAGGTTTCTTTCGGAAAGTGTTCACCAGTTCCAGCACTGGCAGCTTCCAGCCGCTGTCAACCAGTGTCAACCACTGTCAACCAGTGTCAACCGCTGTCAACCAGCGTCAACGTATCCACGCTGAGCTGTTGGCGAGGGGAACGTTTCTGACGCAGAAACGCCCTGGAGAACCTTCCTGCGCCTTGCTGTTTGTGAGATGCTTCGGTTTTTTGCCCTGTTCAGAGAAGACAGCACGAAAATTACTATTTGCTGAGGCAAAACAAAAGAGAAAGAAAGCCCCCAAAACTGTTTGCTTTGTGGAAAGATGGGTTTCATCGCACGCAGCATATTTCCATGGTTGTGCAACAAAAATCGTTTTCAACTCTTTACGACCTAAAACTCGCTGCTTTGCCGAAAGATGGGTTTGATTGCACGCAGTTTATTTCATGATTGTGCAACGAAAATCGTTTTCAACTCTTTATACGACCTAAAAACTCGTTTTCGGGTTAGCCACGAGTCCACGACCTTTCCCCGTGTTGCCGTGCAAAATGCTCCAAGAGGCTGCTGACTGACTTGACTCGCAGGCCAACGTTTTGGGCAACCTGCCGAGATCTTAAAAAAAAAAAAAAAAAAAAAAAACACCGATCGATGCGAAGATTGAGCGGAAGCGGAAACGGCTAATGGGTTTGTCTCCCTTGGGGACTGGGGCGGGATGTGTGAAGCCCATTAGTCCCCAACACTGTCGTCCGGTGCTTGAAACTGTTGAGAGGAAGGGAAGCGGGATTTTAGTTGTTTGTAGTTGGTGCGTGGAATGGACTGTTGAACACCACATCCACCATAATAGTGGAGTTTTTTGTGTGTGTGTGTGTGTGTTCTGGCTTGTCTAATGGTCCCTTCTCCCCTCACCACCAACCCCCCCCCCCCCCCCCCCCCATCCTCTCCTACACCTCCGTCTGACAGAAAAAATACTGATTTAAAAAAAAAAAATAGTGTGTATGCGTGAAGTAGTCAGAAGGTGAAGCATTTGTGACAGCTGATTAAGGCAGTACGTGTTACTGTGTGCGAGTTTAACATTGCGCTGCTCATTCACACCTTCAGAGGGTTTATAGCCTCCATGAATGAAAGATCTGAAGCTGAATCTCTCTTCACTTCTCTCGCTCTCTCTCTCCTCTCTCTTCTTCTCTCTCTCTCTCTCTCTCTCTCTCACCACACACACACACACACACACACACACACACACTCATACACACACACACACAACACACACACACACACGCGCGCGCGCGCGCGCGCACACACACACACGCACACACACACACACCACACACACACACACACACACACCACACACACACACACACACACAATCATCAATCAAATCGAATCGAACCCTATGCCCTACACCTTCTTCTGTTTCCCTCATACTTTCACCTTCTGTAATCAACATAATTGCACCCACTCCACCCCACCCCATCCCACTCCAACCCACCCAACCCTACCCCACCCCTCTCGCGTGTGCTGCTGCTCTTTGAGACTAAGATTAGTTACTGTGATTGTGGGATTAGTTGATGCTAGCCTCCAAGGGCTGTGCGCAGTTCTCACAGATTTTCACTCCCCCCCCCCCCCCCCCCCTAATATCACACATCAGGGGCTCTCTGGGGAGCCATTTGCGTTGACAAACAACAGCCGCCGATGTGTCTGGCGTTCTGTTCCCTAAATCCCGAAGATCTGTACAAAGCGCACCATTCGACCTCTTATTCTCTTGTCCGCTGCATTTTATGTATTTCATTTTCCAGCGTCGGCAGTCTGTTCTCTCTCTCTCTCTCTCTCTCTCTCTCTCTCTCTCTCTCTCTCTCTCTCTCTCTCTCTCTCTCTCTCCCCGTCAGTCTCTCTGTCTCTTTCTCTGTCTGTCTGTCTGCCTATCGTCTGTCTGTTGTCTGTCTCTCTGTCTCTTTCTTCTCCTCCTCGTCTCTCTCTCTCGTCTCTCCTCTCTCTCTCTGTGTGTGTGTGTGTGTGTGTGTGTGTGTGTGTGTGTTTCCCTCTCTCTCTTTTTCTCCCCCTCTGTCTCTCCCACTGTCTCTCTCTCCTCTCTCTCTTTGTCTCCTCTCTCTCTCTCCACTCTCTCACCCTCTCTCCTCTCTCCCCACTCTCTCTCTCTCTCTCCTCTCTCTCTCTCTCTCTCTCTCTCTCTCTCTCTTCTCTCTCTTCTCCTTCTTCTTCTCTTCCTCTCTTCTGAACATCACACGCAACGCATCACAACACACACAACACACACACACACACACACACACACACACACACACAACGTGCGCGCGTACGTTCGCTCGCTCCTACGACACACTAATACACATGCGTGCATGTGCACGTCCACATCCACACGTGTGCGCACATAGACGCATACACATGAACGCACAAATGCATACACACAGTCACATGCGTACACGCCCACATACAAAGACACACATTATACGCATATATATGTACACATATGTATATGCAGATACGTGTGTGTGCTCACACAAACCCACAAATTACGCACACCACACACACACATGCACACGCGTTAATGCACACGCACACACTCGCGTGTATACATGCAGGCACACACGTACACACATACACACACACACACACACACACACACACACACACACACACACACACACGTGCGCGCACACACACACACACACACCACACACACACACACACACCGCGCGCGCGCGCGCGTGCATACACACTGCACACACACACTCACACACACACACACACACCACACACACACACACACACGTGCACACACACACACACACCACACACACACACACACACACACACCACATGCGTGCACATAGACACACACACAAACGCGCACACACACATGCGCACACACACACACATGCGCACACACACACACACATCGGCCCGTGCCCACACATCCATACACACATGTGTACATTCATTGCACACACATACCCCCCGCCCCCAAAAAAAAAGAAAAAAAGAAGAAACGAATAAATGAAAAAATGATAATATGAATAATAATTGTAATAATAATAATGATGATGATGATAATAATAATAACAATAAAATGAAATTTAAAAAAAAGAAAACAATGTTAGGTAGGCACTCAAGGTCTGACCAGCGCATTGGGCTAATGTGTAGGTCAGATATCTGCTAAGTCGTAGCCACCAGACCCTCTTCTTCAATTCTCTCATCTTAGTTGTTAATTCATTTATCCATCAGCTTCAAATCATCGTCGTGTGGTCTCAAAACTTAGCGGATGTGGTGTAGCGTATATGGACTAGTCCGCACGCAGTGACGCCTCCTTGATGAAACTGAAACTGAAACTCTCTACTAAGCCTTCTTCTCTCCGGATCTCCCATCTCCTCTTCATCCCCCATCTCCTCTTCATCCCCCATCTCTTCTTCATCCCCCATCTCCTCTTCATCCCCCATCTCTTCTTCATCCCCCATCTCCTCTTCATCCCCCATCTCTCTTCATCCCCCATCTCCTCTTCATCCCCCATCTCTTCTTCTTCCCATCTCCTCTTCATCCCCATCTCCTCTTCATCCCCCATCTCCTCTTCATCCCCCATCTCTTCTTCATCCCCCATCTCTTCTTCATCCCCCATCTCCTCTTCATCCCCCATCTCCTCTTCATCCCCCCATCTCCTCTTCATCCCCCATCTCCTCTTCATCCCCCATCTCTTCTTCATCCCCCATCTCTTCTTCATCCCCCATCTCTTCTTCATCCCCCATCTCCTCTTCATCCCCCATCTCTTCTTCATCCCCCATCTCTTCTTCATCCCCCATCTCCTCTTATCCCCCATCTCTTCTTCATCCCCCATCTCTCTTATTCCCCCATCTCTTCTCATCCCCATCTCTTCTTCACCCCCATCTCCTCTTCATCCCCCATCTCTTCTTCATCCCCCATCTCTTCTTCATCCCCATCTCTTCTTCATCCCCCATCTCTTCTTCTCCCCCTCTCTCTTCATCCCCCTCTCTTCTTCATCCCCCATCTCCTCTTTTTCCCCCATCTCTTCTTCTTCCCCCATCTCTCTTCATCCCTCATCTCTTCTTCTTCCCCCATCTCCTCTTCATCCCCCATCTCTTCTTCATCCCCCATCTCTCTTCATCCCCATCTCTTCTTCATCCCCATCTCTTCTTCATCCCCCATCTCTTCTTCATCCCCATCTCTTCTTCATCCCCATTCTTATCATCTCCTCTTCATCCCCCATCTCCTCTTCTTCATCCCTCTTCATCCCCATCTCCTCTTCACCTATCTCCTCTTCATCCCTCATCTCCTCTTCATCCCCATCTCCTCTTCATCCCCCATCTCTTCTTCATCCCCCATCTCCTCTTCATCCCTCATCTCTTATTCATCCCCATCCCTCTTCCCCTTTCTCCTTCATCCCCATCTCCTCTTCATCCCCCATCTCCTCTTCATCCCCCATCTCCTCTTCATCCCCCATCTCCTCTTCATCCCACATCTCCTCTTCATCCCCCATCTCTTCATCCCCCATCTCTTCTTCTTCCCCATCTCTTCTTCTTCCCCCATCTCCTCTTCATCCCCCATCTCTTCTTCCCCCATCTCTTCTTCTTCCCCCATCTCTTCTTCCCCCATCTCTTCTTCTTCCCCCATCTCCTCTTCATCCCTCATCTCTTCTTCATCCCCCATCTCTTCTTCAATCCCCCATCTCCTCTTCATCCCCCATCTCTTCTTCATCCCCCATCTCCTCTTCTTCCCCCATCTCTTCTTTTTCCCCCATCTCCTCTTCATCCCTCATCTCTTCTTCTTCCCCATCTCCTCTTCATCCCCCATCTCTTCTTCATCCCCCATCTCCTCTTCATCCCTCATCTCTTCTTCATCCCTCATCTCTTCTTCATCCCCCATCTCTTCTTCATCCCACATCTCTTCTTCATCCCCCATCTCCTCTTCTTCCCCATCTCCTCTTCATCCCCCACTCCTCTTCATCCCCCGTCTCCTCTTCATCCCCCATCTCTTCTTCATCCCCCATCTCCTCTTCATCCCCTATCTCCTCTTCATCCCCCATCTCCTCTTCATCCCCCATCTCCTCTTCATCCCCCATCTCCTCTTCATCCCCCATCTCTTCTTCTTCCCCCATCTCCTCTTCATCCCCCATCTCTTCTTCATCCCCCATCTCCTCTTCATCCCCCATCTCCTCTTCATCCCTCATCTCTTCTTCTTCCCCCATCTCTTCTTTTCCCCCATCTCCTCTTCATCCCCCATCTCTTCTTCATCCCACATCTCTTCTTCTTCCCCCATCTCTTCTTCTTCCCCCATCTCTTCTTCTTCCCCCATCTCCTCTTCATCCCCCATCTCCTCTTCATCCCCCATCTCTTCTTCATCCCACATCTCTTCTTCATCCCCCATCTCCTCTTCATCCCACATCTCTTCTTCATCCCCCATCTCTTCTTCATCCCCCATCTCTTCTTCACCCCTCATCTCTTCATTCTTCTCTTTCTAAACGAAACTGGTTAGTCGATTACCAAACCTACACAACTCTGACATAAAATGGTGAAGACCTGCTTTCTGGAACTCTTGCAGACTGCTCCCTAAAAAGGGTTCACAGGTCTAGCCCCCCCCCCCCCCCCCCCCTCCCCTCCCCCTTCCCACATTCAGCTGGCGTGTAGTTCGTATCGATACATCCACGCGAAAGAGAGAATTTTTATCGTGGCTTTGCATGTCGCTTGGCGTTTTGGTTTGCCCTATAAGAGAAGAAGACAGCATGTAGGAGAGAAAAAAAAAAACATAGCGTGAAAACTACTGATCTGTTACGAAAACGAAAATCCAACAAAGTACCGTTTGCTTCGCTTTAGACTGAAAGGAAGAAAACTTAAGATGTCGTGCAAGCAGTTTATCTGCGTGATTCTAGAACCAAAAACCCTTTGTCAGTTTTGTTTTAGACTGAGGGGAGGAGGAAAGATAGATGTCACCTAAGCAGTTTATCTTCGTGGTTTTTACAACCAAAACCCCTTTTCTATTCTTCCACCGAAACTCCCGCTCGGTTTACCACCATACCACGGCTTTTCGTTCGCCATGCAAAATGCATCCGCGGCGGAGCTGTTGGCAAACTTTCCCCGCCACCTGTGGAAATCTTCAAAAACCGATCAATACAAGGATCGAGCGGATACAACTAATGGGTCCTCGCCCTCCCCTGGGGAGAAAAAGGGAGCGGGAGGGGTGTGGGAGACCATTAGTCCTCCGCTGTCTAACGTTGCGTTAAACCCGGATAGGAGTGAAAGCTGACTTCGCTCGCAGATCTCTTCGTTGTTTGTGTTAGCCCGTGGTATTGACTGCTGAACTCCGATACGTTCTCTGGTTTTTGTCTCTGGAATCTCTGGTGGTGGCCGATTCTCTCTCAACCCACCCGGTCCCCAGCCTTTCTCCTAAGTCTCTGTCTGGAGTGAAAATATTGATTGAAGGTTTTACGCATTTGTTTACAGTTTTCGTGAGGTGAAGAGTTTGTACAGTCATTGTGCGAGTTTAAACATCTGTTCATCTTCAGTGGGATTATAGTCTCCACAAATAACACTGTGTGTGTGTGTGTCCGTCTGTCTGTCTGTCTGTCTTCTGTCTGTCTCTCTCTCTCTCTCTCTCTCTCTCTCTCTCTCTCTCTCTCTCTCTCCCCCCCCGGTCCTCCATCCCCTCCTCCTCCTCCTCCCCATCTCCTCATTCTTCTTTTTCTAAACCAATCAGATTAGTCGATTTTGAATTCGTAAAAGTATGGCCAGAAATGTTGGAGACACCAACTTTCGAATTTTTCTTTTCACTCTCAAATTTCATCCTAAAACGCGTTCACATGTCTGACACTAATCCAGCTGCCAGGTAGAAAGTGTCAGAGTATTCAACCGTTAAACTGTTGGCAAACGTTTCTGGCACAGAAATGCGAGAGAGAGAGAGAGAGAGGGGGGGGGGAGGAGGGGGAGAAATGTTCTGTGTGTTTGATGCTTTGATGTTGTCCTGTGGGAGGAGATAGCATGAACGCTGTTGCTTGCTTAGCGAAAAAAAAAACCCCAACAAGAACAACATGCTGTGTTTACATTACTTCAGTCGAGATGAAGAAAGATGGATATCATGCAAACAGCTTATCTCCCTGATCTACCACCACAATCCCTTTCAGCTGCTTCTACAGAAATTCCACTCGATTTTACACGCACGATTCCACAGCCCTTCTGTTGCCATGCAGAATGCATCAGCGGCTGAGCTGTCGGAAAACTTATCAGGCGATCTGTGGGAGACCTTTAAAAACCGATCAACGCAAGGATCGAGCGGAAACAACAAATGGATTCTGCCTTCCCGTGGGAAAAAAGGGCGGGAGTCTGTGAGACCATAAGTCTTTCACGGTCGTCCAGCGCTGTAGAATCGAAGAGGAGGGAAATCGGGATTCCAGTATTTCGTAGTTTACGTTGACTCATCCATTGATTGCTGAATGTGACAGGCAACATTATAATGTTTTCTCGTTTGATCTCTGGAAGGTCTGGTGCGTCCCTCTCCTCTCGTCCCTCCCCCCCCCCCCCCCCCCCCCCCATTCTTCCTTCCTCCAACCTTTCCTCCACTCTCTCTCCCTCTACGTCTCTATCTCAAATGAAAGTGCTATTTTAAAAGTGTCGTGTATTTGTAGAAAACATTCTGGAGGTGAAGTCTTTGTTCATGATATTTCTTTCTTTCTGCGTACGCAGGCTGATACTCCTGCGGACACTGCCTGTATAGACAGGCAGTGGAGTTTTGTGTGTCTGGCCGTTTTTTTTTTATCCCGCCATTAAGGCAGCCATACTCCATCTTTGGGGAGGTGCGTGCTATATGTAGCGTGTCATCCATACCAACGGCCAAACTGGCCTTCTCTTCCGAAAGTTGGTGATGGGATTTTACGTGTGTGCAAGATGTTGTGCGTGCGTTCACCCACGGAACCTCGGTTAATAGTCTTATTCGAAGGACTGTATGGGAAATGGAGTCAGAACCAATGTTAACTCCGAGGGAAAAATCCCCCTGTACCGAAATTCGAACCCGCAATCCCAGGATCATGAGTCCGGCGCTCAACCAACTGAGCTATTCCGGCCTCTTTTGTTCATGATGATTGGGATAAGGTCATCGTGGACTTTAACATTCCAGTGTTTATTCAACTTCAGAGAGTTTACGGCCTCCAAGATTAAAATTAACCCTCCCTCCCTCCCTCCCTCCCTATCTCTCTCTCTCTCTCTCTCTCTCTTAATCTCTGTGTCTGTCTGTCTCTCTGTGTGTCTGTCTGTCTCTCACTCACCCTCACTCTCTCTCTCTCTCTCTCTCTCTCTCTCTCTCTCTTAATCTCTGTGTCTGTCTCTCTGTGTGTCTGTCTTCCTCTCACTCACTCTCTCTCTCTCTCTCTCTCTCTCTCTCTCTCTCTCTCTTCTTCTTCTTCTTCTTCTTCTTCTCTCTTCTTCTTCTTCTTCTTCTTCTTCTTCTTCTTCAAGTCAGATCGAATAGAATTCTCTCTCCTTCTCCTGCTCTGTTTCTCATTCTTGTTTTGTCTTCCTCTGATTACCATTATTGTCCCCTCCCCGCCCCGCTCCCTCCCCCCCCCCTCCCTTCCACCCTTCTGCTATTTCCTGGATAGTTACTGTGATTACGAGGAAGAGGAACGGGCGGCATTGGTTGAGGCTCATCCCCCAAGGACTGCTCCCAGTGCTAGATTTCCTCCCCCCAAGCACCACACATCAGGGATTCCGAAGAACCCTTTGCGCTGACAAATGATAGCCATCTTCTTCTCTGGTTTTTTTTTTTTTTTTTTTTTTTTGCCTGAATTTCTTAGATTTTTACGTCTATTAATCAACCCTTTTATTCTCACTAACGTTTGTTTTTATTTTCCGATTTCTGCAATCTGTTCTCTCCCTCTGTCTTTCAGTCTGTCTGTCTGTCTGTCTGTCTCTCTCTCTCTCTCTCTCTCTCTCTCTCTCTCTCTCTCTCTCTCTCTCTCTCTCTCTCTCATACGCTGTGTCCCTTATGCAAAGAGGCAAATGAAGAGGAACTACATTTTTTTACTTTGTTGTTCTGTACTTCATGATTTACGGCATGAATATATTCCAAGGAAATTTTGTTATGAAGACCCTTGTTCATTTGGAGCTGCTTTACTTATGGCAAAATCAAAATGAAGGAGTTTTAAAGAAGTTTTAAAGAGCATTTGCATGTAATTATACAAAGCCTTTACGAGGCGCACAATTTTGCTCAGTTGAATGAACTAAGCTGCTACAGTTACTGTGCGTATTGGATATGCTTCTCTGTCAGCTGCTTGTTGTCAGACGATGTAAGTTTGCCGTGTTGTATGAATGGTTATTCTTTTACTGTACCCTCGTCTGAAGGGGCCATGGCCTATAATGATTAACATTTTTCGTCCGTTCGTTCTCTCTCAAGCTCTCTCTCCCTCTCTCTCCCATCCCCTCTCTCTCTCTCCTCTCTCTCTCTCTCTCTCTCTCTCTCTCTCTCTCTCTCTCTCTCTCTCTCTCTCTCTAGCCTATTCGTCAAAGTTTTATAAAACCTAAATATTATCGACAACCTTCATTATTCAAGCTCACGTTCACGTAGTTCTCACGAGGTACGAAATTTCTCACTCTACCAGTATAAAGCATTCGAGTTAAGAGAACTAGCAACATCACAGAGATATTTACTTCATATTGTTCTTGCTTTCTTTCTATGTATGATTATTGGCATTGGTCAAAAACATTCACTTCGTGTACTCCTGCTCTTTCTCTGATTGCGATGACTTACATGGTGTTCACACACACCCTTCTCAAGGGGCCATGGTCTGTTAATGAGTAAGTTTCCTCCGACTCTCTCTCTCTCTCTCTCTCTCACACACACACACACACACACACACACACACACACACACACACACACACACACACACACACACACACACACAAGCTGTTTCCCCCCTGACTCCTCTAATCTGCTCAGCTTGTCTCTCCTTCTAATAATCAAGTTGAGGACAATAATTATCGCTCATCCTCTTCGCCCTTCTCCCTGGCTTTCTTCAGCTCTAATTACTCAGATTGCCACTCCCTGTCGCACCTCTTCCTCCTCCTCCTCTTCCTCCTCCTCCTCTTCCTCCTCCTCCTCCTCCTGCCCTTCGGTACCACCCCCAGTGGGACAAAAAATTGCAACTGTGATTGCGAAGCGAAGTAATAAGCATGGCGGCATTTGGTTGAGGCTGGCGCCAACAGACTGCCTGACCCGGATTTCTTCCTCCCCCCCTCCCCCACCCCCATGGAGCCCCCACATCAGAGTTTGCACTGACTGCCTCCCCCCCCCCCCCCCCCCACACACACACCCCCGTTCCCAACCCTCAGCACCACCACCACTCGCACTAAGCTAGCATTTCTTTTCGGAATAATCCAAGATTGTCTTTGATGCGCATTATTTTTCGCTCATGCTCACACCTTTTTTTTCTCTCTATTTTTCACTGTCTACATACTCACACCGTTTTTTTTCTTTTCTTTTTTCTTTTTTTCCTTCCTCAAATTTTCACGACCTACTCTTTGGCGAGTTGCACGTGCTCAACATTTAAGGCGAGACACTCGCAAAGCGGAAGTGACCTTCCAATCAGGAGGGGTCATGTGTATCCTCCAGCCCACCATCTTGGCTTGGCCTGACGTTTCGTATTTTTCATTTTTCCCCACAAGCACAGTTGTAGTCAAGATCCATAAGTCGTGAACTGCGTTCAGATTCAGTGTCTTGTCATGATTCGGCTTGAAATTCAGTGACGTTCACTGACGTAACGAAATCAGGTCTCAACATGCATTGAATAAACAATATATGGAGTGAATGGCCGAAATGACACGTACAATTCCACGTCCGAGTCTGAGTGACCAGTCCATCTGCTTACTGTTTTCTAGCGAGCTCGTGTGTCACCCGTATCTGGCGAGGCGAATGAAAGAGCCAACACAGAAACAAAAAGTCTTGTTCTTGCTCTTGAGCGAGAGACTGGCGTAGTATGGCAGGGGCCTTAAAGCCAGAAACAAAAAGTCCTGTTCTTGCTCTTGAGCGAGAGACTGGCGTAGTATGGCAGGGGCTTTAAAGCCAGAAACAAAAAGTCCTGTTCTTGCTCTTGAGCGAGAGACTGGCGTAGTATGGCAGGGGCCTTAAAGCCAGAAACAGAAAGTCTTGTTCTTGCTCTTGAGCGAGAGACTGGCGTAGTATGGCAGGGGCCTTAAAGCCAGAAACAAAAAGTCTTGTTCTTGCTCTTGAGCGAGAGACTGGCGTAGTATGGCAGGGGCTTTAAAGCCAGAAACAAAAAGTCCTGTTCCTGCTCTTGAAGCGAGAGACTGGCGTAGTATGGCAGGGGCTTTAAAGCCAGAAACAAAAAGTCCTGTTCTTGCTCTTGAGGCGAGAGACTGGCGTAGTATGGCAGGGGCTTTAAAGCCAGAAACAAAAAGCCTGTTCTTGCTCTTGAAGCGAGAGACTGGCGTAGTATGGCAGGGGCTTTAAAGCCAGAAACAAAAAGTCCTGTTCTTGCTCTTGAAACGAGAGACTGGCGTAGTATGGCAGGGGCCTTAAAGCCAGAAACAAAAAGTTCTCTTGAAGCGAGAGACTGGCGTAGTATGGCAGGGGCTTTAAAGCCAGAAACAAAAAGTTCTCTTGCTCTTGAGCGAGAGACTGGCGTAGTATGGCAGGGGCTTTAAAGCCAGAAACAAAAAGTTTCTTGCTCTTGAGCGAGAGACTGGCGTAGTATGACAGGGGCCTTAAAGCCAGAAACAAAAAGTCCTGTTCTTGCTCTTGAAGTGAGAGACTGGCGTAGTATGGCAGGGACTTTAAAGCCAGAAACAGAAAGTCTTGTTCTTGCTCTTGAGCGAGAGACTGGCGTAGTATGGCAGGGGCCTTAAAGCCAGAAACAAAAAGTCTTGTTCTTGCTCTTGAGCGAGAGACTGGCGTAGTATGGCAGGGGCTTTAAAGCCAGAAACAAAAAGTCCTGTTCCTGCTCTTGAGACGAGAGACTGGCGTAGTATGGCAGGGGCTTTAAAGCCAGAAACAAAACGTCCTGTTCTTGCTCTTGAGCGAGAGACTGGCGTAGTATGGCAGGGGCTTTAAAGCCAGAAACAAAAAGTCCTGTTCTTGCTCTTGAGCGAGAGACTGGCGTAGTATGGCAGGGGCTTTAAAGCCAGAAACAAAACGTCCTGTTCTTGCTCTTGAAGCGAGAGACTGGCGTAGTATGGCAGGGACTTTAAAGCCAGAAACAAAAAGTTCTCATGAAGCGAGAGACTGGCGTAGTATGGCAGGGGCTTTAAAGCCAGAAACAAAAAGTTCTCTTGCTCTTGAGCGAGAGACTGGCGTAGTATGGCAGGGCTTTAAAGCCAGAAACAAAAAGTTCTCTTGCTCTTGAGCGAGAGACTGGCGTAGTATGACAGGGGCCTTAAAGCCAGAAACAAAAAGTCCTGTTCTTGCTCTTGAAGTGAGAGACTGGCGTAGTATGGCAGGGACTTTAAAGCCAGAAACAAAAAGTCTTGCTCTTGCTCTTGAAGCGAGAGACTGGCGTAGTATGGCAGGGGCTTAAAGCCAGAAAGTCTTGTTCTTGCTCTTGAGCGAGAGACTGGCGTAGTATGGCAGGGGCCTTAAAGCCAGAAACAAAAAGTCCTGTTCTTGCTCTTGAAGCAGAGACTGGCGTAGTATGACAGGGGCCTTAAAGCCAGAAACAAAAAGTCTTGTTCTTGCTCTTGAAGCGAGAGACTGGCGTAGTAGTGACAGGGGCTTTAAAAGCCAGCTTTCCGGCGATGGACCGTTAGGAGGTCTTCAAAAAAGAAGACAGAAATTGAAGCCGAGAACAACTGAGGCTAACGGATCTCTCTCTTCCCTGGACAGAAGGGCGAGGTGTGAGTGACCATTAGCACCCGTGTTGCTTCCCTTGGATAGCAGTGAAAGCGAGGTTCGGGTATCCCGTTCCAAGTTTCATTTCGTTTCATGTTGTTTATAGTCTAGCCGATCGCTAGGGCCGTTACGAACTCAAGCTCGATTCCGTGTATATGCACGTGGAAAAAACGTTTCTTCCAAACATGCTCAAACCAGCTTTAAAACAGGGTCTGTTTTCCACCAAAAAAAAAAACTTAGGACATGTGGGAAAAAAAGGTACTCATCTGTTTTTGGGAAGTCACAAAACTCCCATCTGGTGAAACGTTTTCATATAGTCGGCTGTAAAGTGTTAAAAAAAAACGTTCATATCTAACGTCATGTTAATTCCAACGTGTACAAAAGTTTATTTCATAGCGGATGGCTCGTCAGTGGTAGGCACGATGCACACTCCTTTCCTTGTAAAAGATACGGGTGGGTTTTAAACAGCGTGGCCTGTAGCTCATCAGCACAAAACTGTTTCTTCTCTGCGGGCGCCTGTGCCAGGTGCTGCACACTATCTGGTGTTCTGAAGAAGATCATTGTCCGTTTGTGTGTTCCAGTCCTCGTGCCCGAGGCCTTTGACCTACTCTGAACTCATGGTTTCAGACCTGTGTAGGGGGTAAAAGGGGCTTCACACACACACACACACACACACACACACACACCAAGATCTCTCTCTCTCTCTCTCTCTCTCTCTCTCTCTCTCTCTCTCTCTCTCTCTCTCTCTCTCTCTCTCTCTCTCTCTCCTTGGGCATATATTTTTCAACAAAACTTAGCTTTACGTTTGCCTGTCATGATCTTGTTAACAGAGGAAAGCGTGCTGTTATAGCTATTTTAAGCTTGCTTTATAAATTTGAAAGTGTTTCAGTTAAATTATTTTTTAAATTGTTTGATGCCCAAGTGCAGCCTATTGTACAGTATGGCGCTGAGATTTGGGGATTGGATAAAGGTCATGAAATTGAAAAATTACATTTGTTTGCTATGAAACGCTTTTTGCATGTGGATAGACGAACCCCTAATGATTTGGTTTATGGTGAGCTTGGCAGATATCCCATTTACGTAAATTCATTCGTGAAATGTATTAGTTATTGGCTTAAGCTCGTGCGTATGGGAGAACACAGATTACCTGCAAAAGCATACAAAGTATTGTTTGATTTAGATTCTAGAGGTAAATCAACTTGGGCAACTTCTGTTCGTAAATGTCTTTGTAGTTATGGGTTTTCGTTTGTTTGGTTAGAACAGAGTGTTGGATGTGTTAAAACATTTTTGGCTTGTTTTAAGCAGAGAATAATTGATTGTAACTTGCAAGACTGGAATAGTCATATTAAAAACAGTGAGAGATTTTCTTTGTTTCGATATCTAAAGTCAAATCAGGTAATGGAAGCGGAACCTTATCTATCGATAAATATTAATAGTTTTGTCAGATCTGCATTAACTAAGTTTAGATTCGGTGTATCTGATATTGCTGTACACAGGCAACGTTACAATGTTCATACAGAATTAGATGTTTTATGTCCATTGTGCAAGTCTGCCCCAGAGAACGAACTTCATTTTCTGTTTGTTTGTCCTTTGCTTACAGATTTAAGACAAAAATATATTCCTTTGAAATATTATCGACGTCCATCATTTTTTAGGCTTGTCTTGCTTTTGTCGTCAAGAAATGAGAATGTTGTTGGTGATCTAGCTTCATATTTGTATAAATCCTTCAAGAGGAGGAGTTATCTGATTTGAATTTGTTTATATGTGCTTGTATATTAATGTGTTGTTACATCAGTTACATGTCAATACCCCCTTCAAATGGGGCTGTGGCCTTTCTTGAATAAATTATCGTTATCGTTATCGT
>CM065731.1:4926073-4928573 GCA_033310375.1 Conus canariensis
CTTACAATTCAGTCACAGATCATTTCTTCTCCCCCCCCCCTCCTCTCTCTCTCTCTCTCTCTCTCTCTCTCTCTCTCTCTCTCTCTTGCTCTCACTCTCTCACCTCTCTGGCCCCTCCCCCCCCCCCCAAATTCGCTTCCCCGATCTCTTTTTCTTACCTATCGGATTGTACCCTTATCTCCTTATCTTCCTTTTCCTCTTCTTCTTTTCTTCCTCCAGTCCTCCCTCCCCTCCTCCTCCTCCGCCTCCTCCTTCTCCTCCTCCTTTTCCTTTTCCTTCTTCTCCTCTCCTGTCCTTCCTTCCTGTCCTCCTTCTCCTCCTCCCTCCCTCTCCTCCTCCGCCTCCTCCTCCTTCTCCTCCTCCTTCTCCTCCTCCTCCTCCTTCTCCGCCTCCTCCCTCCTTCTCGTTCTCCTCCTCCTTCTCCTCTCCTTCTCCTCCTCCTCCTCCTTCTCCTCCTCCTTCTCCTCTCCTCCTCTGTTCTCCTCCTCCTCCTCCTCCTCCTCCTCCCTCCTTCTCGTTCTCCTCCTCCTCCTCCTCCTCCTCCTCCTCCTCCTCCTCCTCCTTCTCTTCTCCTCCTCCTCCTCCTCCTCCTCCTCCCTCCTCCTCTCCTCCTCCTCCTCCTCCTCCTCCTTCTCGTTTCCTCTCCTCCTCCTCTCCTTCTCGTTCCTCCTCCTCCTCTTCTCGCTCCTCCTCCTCCTCCTCCTCCTCGTTCTCCTCCTCCTCCTCCTCCTCTCCTCCTCCTCCTCCTTCTCGTTCTCCTCCTCCTCCTCCTTCTCTCCTCCTTCTCCTCCTCCTCCTTCTCGTTCTCCTCCTCCTCCTCCTTCTCCCCCTCCTCCTCCTTCTCCTCCTCCTCCTTTTCCTCACTGTGATCACCTCATTGATGTTTTTCTTGTTTGGTTTCTTCTCTCCTCCTCCTCCTCTGGCCAGATGACATTGGTGGCAGTCACGGCGAGTCCAAGAAAATCATACAGCGTTAGATGAGGCTTGCCATAAGGGGGCTGGCAGCAATTCTGGCACTGTTTTCCAAAGAAAAAAAAAACTACCCAGCGCACAGCGCTGCAAGGATTACGAACCATCTTTTGCGTGCCGTCCTTCGGTTTTTCGTATTATTCTTTGAATGGTATGAATCTTCGGTATTTTCTGTGTGTGCATGGTTAGTTGTATCTTCTCTCTCTCTCTCTCTCTCTCTCTCTCTCTCTCTCTCTCTCTCTCTCTCTCTCTCTCTCTCTCTCTTCTCTCTGTCCTCCCTTCTCCTCTCTCTCTGTCTCTCTCTGTCTCTCTTCTCTCTCTCCACTCTCTCTCTCTCGTCTCTCTCCACCTCTCTCTCTCTCTCTCTCTCTCTCTCTCTTCGTTTCCAGGAAAAGAAAGTGGAGGCGGTGTTCCCGATAATGCACAACTGGGATCTTCTGTTACGGCGCAGATTTCACATTTGATGCGCTTTCCTTTTAAATGAGGAGCATCAAGACGTACAATATATACATTTCAAACGACAAAGGTTAATCGATCCGTTACTATTTCGCTGTTCAACCGTCGCATGCCTATTAGGTGTGCTCACACAAACCCTCAAATTACACACACACACACACACACACACACACACACACACACACACACACACACACACACACATATATATATATATATATATATATATATATATATATATGCACACGCACTTCTGCACACACACACACACACACACACACACACACACACACACACACACACACCACACACAACCACACACACACACACACACACACACACACACACACACACACACACACCAAACGCGCACACATGCCTGCGCACCACACACACACACACACACACACACACACACACACACACACACACACACACACACACCATGGGCCCATGCCCACACATCATACACACACGTGTACATCCACTACACACACAAAAAAATGGTAGGTAGGCACTCAAGGTCTGACCAGCGCGTTGGGCTAATGCGTAGGTCAGACATCCGCTGAGTCGTAGCCACGAGACCCTCTTCTTCAATTCTCTCATCTTTGTTGTTAATTCATTTATCCATCAGCTTCAAATCATGCGTAGGGTGGTCTCAAAACTTAGCGGATGTGGTGTAGCGTATATGGACTAGTCCGCACGCAGTGACGCCTCCTTGATGAAACTGAAACTGAAACTAGCTGACCTGTGAAATTCTTGCGCCGCACTTGCAAGAAACACTTCCTGTCGTTTGAACAGTTCAATGATGTCAGTTTCTTTGCTGGCTCGGGTAACTGACAAGTGACTGACAGGGAAGAAAAAAAAACTAGCACGATTCGATCGATGAACATTGCGGCCGTCAGTCACGGACATTGAAACTGATGACCACGAATGGAAGACACCTCTGAAATTGAAAGCGACTGGTGTGAAATAGATAGCATATCGCTTCTTTAATCTGGTGTTCTACTTGTGTTATGTATTGTATTAGTAGTAGCAGTAGTAGTAGAAGTCGTAGTAGTAGTAGTACTTTCAT
>CM065731.1:4936073-4943573 GCA_033310375.1 Conus canariensis
ACACACACACACACACACACACACGGCTTACCCACACGTAAAGACACACACACGGAATAGGAACCTGAGAGTAAGTAATACCATTTAGAAGTGATAGTCATTTATTTTTCCCCCAAACTCATTATCTCAGTCACCCCTTCGGCTGCACAGCTGGTGTACATTTTATTGGGGGGGGGGGGGGGGACATAATTACATTCCGACGCCTCTAAGAAAACAAGAAAAAAAAAAAAAAAAAGTTCGCAGTGTAAGGGGTAATTAATTAATAGGTGTAAGCTACTCGAGAATCTAAAGTCCTGGGGTAATGATTTTTGTATACGTCTTGTCTGTATTGGTTGGCGTGTTTGGTTTGTTTGTATGTTTGTAGGTAAAGAATTCTCATGCCGGCAGTGATCTGGGAAGTATTTTTGATGCCTTTTTTCTTTAATATCTGTTGTTTATGACTTCAGGAAAAGAAGACATGTTTGTTTGTTTGTTGTTGGTTTATTTGTTGTTTTGGGGTTGGTTGGTTTGTTTTTGTTTTTAAACCATTTTTCTGGTTTGTATGGTACGTTGATCGAAGTAAGCGTCACTTTATACTGTCTTTTGTGTGTTTCGTTGTATTTTAGCAGGTTTCTGTCTTTCTTTGTTTCTTTCTTTCTATCTATCTTTCTTTCTTTTGTCTTTTGTAACACTGATGTCTGTGTCAGTGTCCTTGACGTCGTAAAATTTTTTTTTTTTTTTTTCTGCTGATGAGTGATGCCAATCATTTTCCTAATACCTCAAGGGGATTGTGGGAAATAATTCTGTTTCTGCTCTTTCATTTCTGACCTTGGGGAGAGAACCCCGTGCTGATCATCATCAGTGCCTGAACACTCCTGAACTTGATCCGACTTCAAAGACTCCTCCTCAGTGGAGTCGGCGGTTGCTTGAGAATTTTGTTTGAGATTCTGTAGAAAGACGTTTTCTTGCTCGTTAATGGCACACTCCAAGGACATCCTCTTTTTGTTTCTTTTTCTTTCTTTCTTTTTCTTTTTTTTTTCCTTTTCTTTTTTTTCCATTCTTTTTTCATCCCTGATCGCGATTTCGTAATGTCGCTGCGCAGAGCAACGTTGATTTTGCTGTCTTCGGTACAAAGACAGAGGTAGTCCATTTTGCTGGATCGTTGCAAAGTCTGTGGAGAGGTAATCTGTGTGTTATATATATATATAAAGGGACAGGCGAAGACATACAGACAAGCCTAACGCACAGGGGAGATAAGCTGGTAAATAAGGAGAGAAAGACACGGAGTGCGTGGAAAGATGGCGATGGATCAGCTGTGATCCGCACCTTTCGCTGCCTGTTTCACCTTAGATATTGGCGAGAACAAGAAGAAGAGAGAAGAGAAGAGAGAGAGAGAGAGAGAGAGAGAGAGAGAGAGAGAGATTCGCTATAGTTTTTTTTCAAAAGTCAAAGCTTATTATTGAAGAAGGCTACTTAAGGATATACGCTCTATCCCGTTGAATGGAGATGCAAGTTGTTGAAACGAGACAGAGGGAAACAGGTGGAACAAGTAGCATTCAGCGTAACACTGACCTGCGATCAATATTTCCCAAGACATGGTGACAGTGTGCCAGCCTTTCAGTGACTATCACATGTGCATTCTCCAACGGCATCTAAGTAGACCTCTGCTTTGAGAGCGTGAGCAGTGTAAGTAGATTAAAAAAAAAAAAAAGAATAGCATGGATCTTTTGTTACATTGGGTTGAGTGACTTTCACTCTTAAGATTTTGATTGACGCACTTGCAAATAGATCGGTTTAATCTTAATGCAGTTCTCGAGACAATCCTGTAGTAGGACGTTGTAAAGCGGTCTCGGCTCTGCAGACTTCAAACTAGTTTCGATTTTGCCGTCAATGTTTTTGGTTGTTGTGGTTGTTGAGAGAGAGAGAGAGAGAGAGAGAGAGAGAGAGAGAGAGAGAGAGAGAAGAGAGAGAGAGAGAGAGCCGGAAAGAGAAGCTGTTACGGAGCGAAAACAGGAATCCTCAATTCAGGTTTGTGCGCAGCTTTTTCAGAGAATGTAGATCATGTTGTTTACACCCCAGCCGACGACACAGCTGAAATCAGCAAGGAGGAATCAACACAGACCGTGTCTCAGTGAAAAAGTAAGGAGGAGAAAAGCAACACTGAAAGAGAAAGAAAGAATGGGAATCCTGCTCGCTCCAGATTCATTCAGGAAGACTAAAAAAAAAACCTGGATAAAGAAACGGCCTACCTCCCCCCACACTCTACCACAAAACAAGTAAGGGAAAAGAGAAACCAACAGAGAGTCTCAGTGAAAGAAAGAGAAGAGAAGAGAGAGAGAGAGAGAGAGAGAGAGAGGAGAGAGAGAGAGAGAGTTAACCTATGTGCGCTCCGCATTCATGAAGAAAATAAAATAAAGCGGTACGCGCCTCCCTCCTTCCCAAAAATAACGCTTATAAATGAATAAATAAATCAATACATAAACACACGAATAGATGAGTAGAGAAATAAATAAACGTGAAACGTCCCCACCACCAGATGTCCCAGGGTCAGACCTTTCTCTGCTCAATATTCATCCTATCCACTGGCTGTGTTCATTTCACAAAAGCGCTTCAGGCAGGCAGAGAGAGCGGTGACGGCGAGGAGGCCGCTTATTACTCGGTAGAAGAAAGACAGAAAGAAAGAAAACCGAAAGAACAAGACTGCGCCCATGTCAGCCAATCACTGGGTGCTATCAGAGGTAGGCAATAAACGCAGAAGTGCTCAAAGACCGGAGACATTGGAGCGGAGGGGGAAAAAGGCTGGCCGTTCGTTCCTGATGGCCGTCAATTCTGGAGAACGCCGAGAGCTGCCTTGACCCGGGCAGCTGAAATTGCCTGGACATGGTGACGCCGTGAGGACTCGGCATGGGGGAAATGGGGGGGGGGGGGGGGGGGGAGACGGGGGGGGGGGGGGTGAGAGGGTTGGAGGAAGCCGGGGGTCCGAGAGTGGTGGGTGGGATGGGTTGTGGATGGAAGCGATGGTTCGGTCGTACCAGATTACTTGGGACTGCTATGGCCGCACGCTACAATTAGGATTTTGCGCTGAATCGCTACAATTGTAATGTAAGCGTGTTGAGGTGTAGCATAAATTTGAGCCAGAAATTATATCAAAGGATAACAGATCAAATGACCCCCCCCCCCCCCCCCCCCCCCCCTCCATCACCCCCAATCATTTCACGTGGTTGTAGGGATTTCTCCCGATGAAATCATTCACAGTCAAGAAATACATAAGCGACCCCTAACCGGACGTCATGTGCTGGGCTTTCGCACTCACCCGTGACCCTATCTTTGCGCCAGGGGTTGTTTCCCCCCAAAAAAAATAGTCCCGTTCCTTTCATTTTAATCTGTCTGCTTGAAACCCACCTGGCGTGCATCTTGATAGGCATATGAAAGAAAAGAAGGTACATCAACTCTCAGACACAATCGCAATTCTCTAAAACACTCCAATGGTGCCTGTCTGTCAATAATCGACACCTTAAGCAAGGCCTTGGCGCATTTAATTTCTGGTGTGCAGCCTGTGAAGTTTCTTGAAGGTCTTTTGGAATTCTTGGAGAATTGGGGAGAAGAAGACACTGGTGTGTGTGTGTGTGTGTGTGTGTGTGTGTGTGTGGTGTGTGTGTGTTGTGTGTGTTGTCTGTCTGTCTGTCTGTCTGTCCTGTCTGTCTGTCTGTGGTGTGTGTGTGTGTTTGTGTGTGTGTGTGTTGTTGTTGTTTTCAGGCTGGATTGTGGGTTTTTTGTTACCTAATTTCTTAAGTGAATGAACTAATAAATTTCCAAAACATTTTGTCGAGTCGTCGATTATTCTCATAGTTCTCACGCGTGAAAAAGACGTTCATTACTGTTTCCCAAATCGCTCTAAAAGTGCTGGTCGTTGTGCTAAACCCTGCAGAGGACCGTAACTTTGGCGGAGACGTCTCTGGAGAGACAGACTGCCAGCAGGGAGAGAAGTGCCCAAGCTTCGTCTTCGTCTTTTCCTCCTTTCATCTTTGACAGAATCACTGACGGCTGCAAGTTTTTCCTTCAGTTTTTATGTGAAGACGGAAGCGAATTCCGTATAGGAGGATTTAGTGACACAAACTGATTTGTCGGAGCCTGGCGTCTCTCACAAAGAGCACACCCACTCCAAGCACAAAAGGCTTGGAATTCCCTCTCTTTACTTGTCTACTCCAGCAAGCTAAGACCATTCATTTCAACATATAAATACAAAGCACCAAAGATGTCATAACATTTCACCTGGGTGGGGGGAGGGGGGGGGGGGTTCGCCCTCAGTTTCCAATCATAAAAAAAATATAATTACTCCCAACAACTTTTTTTTCCACAATTGAAGATTATTTCTTATTTTTCACAAAGCCCCCTCCCTCCACATCTCTCTCTCTCTCTCTCTCTCTCTCTCTCTCTCTCTCTCTCTCTCTCTCTCTCTCTCTCTCTCTCCTCTCTCTCACAAGACCTCCTAACCTGTGACCTTTACAGATATTTCAGCTAGCCTCTCTTCTCAGCCCCTTTATCATGTGCGTAAGACCTCAAATAGATCTCCTCCAGAACACAAACAAAAATCGAATATTAATTTTTGTATTCATGTATCTTCCCCGACGAAACATCTCTTTCAAATTAGTTTCCGACAACGTGGTTCTAATTGTGCCGTGGTATCCAGAAGAATTCTACTAAATCTCGAGAAAAGCAAAGAAAAATCAATATTAATTTTTTTTCGTGTTCATATATCTGCGTCGAGTCAATCTTTCTCTCAAAATAGGGTCCTGAAGCTTGATTCTAATCGCGTGATGTAATCAAGGATACGTTATATCTAGGATTTCGTCGTCCAGGGATAAGACCACTACTCTCTCTCTCTCTCTCTCTCTCTCTCTCTCTCTCTCTCTCTCTCTCTCTCTCTCTCTCTCTCTCTCTCTCAGAGCAAAAAGAATGGAATTATCTCTGTGATCAATAGCAGGCTGTCCTTGAGTTCCAGACAGGGCAAACCTTGAGGCCTCTCACCACAAAAAAAACCCAGGAAGGACGCCTATTATTTGAAACAGAATCCTTGAACATGCGATCACATATTCTTGATTACATTTGTTTTCATCGTTCTTTGAGAGTAATTTTCGCCAACATATTTTAGCCTGCACACGCACACACACACACCACACACACACACACACACACACACACACACACACACACACACACACACACACACTTGGGACACCCCCCCCCCCTCCACACACACACACACACACACACACACACACACACACACACACACACACACATCACAACACCACACACACACTCCTTTTCACACCCGACCTGCCCCGTGTCAAGTCATCATTAAAACCACATGCCTCCCATCCAGTTCTTAGCTGCCCGAAAGACGTCAGGTCTCGACTGACACCAGATTGAATCGACATTAGGAGCAACCTGCGAAGTGTTTTTTTACACTTTTTTTTTTTAGGTCTTTTCTCTTTCTTCCTTTTTTCCTCATTTTTTTTTCTCTTTTTTTTTCTTCCTTTTTTTGTGGCTGCCAGAATATCCCAGCAATTTCATCACCGCCGGGTCTCCCTCTCTATCTGCTGGATCTAAAATGATTGGATTTCATGGGCTTCCCTTCTAGCCCCCCCCCCCTCCCCACTCCACCCCCCCCTGCCCCCTCTCTCCCCTCCGATCTCATGTAATAAGCTTCCTTTTCGCCCCAGCGCCTCTCTGCCCAAAGTGCCTTTGCAAAGAAATGCGATGAATAATAACATGGGAAAGGTTAGGTTGAAGTGTGTGTGTGTGTGTGTGTGTGTGTGTGTGTGTGTGTGTGTGTGTGTGTGTGTGTGTGTGTGCGTGTGTATATGTTTATGTGTGTGTGTATGTGTGTGTGTGTGTGTGTGTGAGAGAGAGAGGAGAGAGGAGAGAGAGAGAGAGAGAGAGAGAGAGAGATCGATAATCTATCAAGTTTATTTTCCTTTCTTTCCCCTCTTTTTTATCTTTTGTCTGTTTTTCTGTCGTTTTCCTTTCTTCACTAACATATTTACTCATGTCTTTTTTTTTTCTAATGTGTTTTTTGCACAACGAGACCACTCTGACCTTTTAATAGCCTCCATGTCTTTTTCGTGGCATTTTTTTTCTCTCAGATAGAACGACAGGAGTCTGGCACAAATTCTGCCTCCTAATCGCAAGGAGGTTCACAGACTGGACGAATCACGAAGCCCGAGATACATATTAACCCCCTCCATTGCCTTGTATTGTAACATTTCTTACTGAGAGCTCGTCCTAATCTTACCTTGTTCGTAGCTTGACTAACCTACTGGTACTCAGTGTTTATTGAGATACCGCTTAGATTTTCAACATGTTTTTGTTTGTTTGCTTGCTTTTTTTAATGACGGAAATCAGGACTCAAGACGAACTTTTAAACAGTCGATCGAATTCAGGCTCTTTTTGTTTAAAATTCACTGAATCTTCTATACAAAGACGACAATTGTTATCTGAATTAAAGGGCAAAAAGTCACAGAGGAAATATTGTCTAATCACGGTCAGCTGTTATGTTTATCCCTTAAGCACCACAAATGGTAACGTTATATGATTGGTCGACCGAATAGCTTCCATACCGAAATAGCCAGCAGATGGATCCCAGTCTTATCAGGCACCAATCGCTAGAAGGTTTACAAACATTCGCCTAATCACGTGCTTTGCTTCACATGAGAGACAGAAATGTGAAATAAAGATGTCATCTAGCGTTTGATTCAGCTTCGTGTAAAATCCAGCACGTCTCCCAACAACAAACAAGAGAAATGTTTGTTAGAGCTAAAGGTCAGAAAGAAAATCTTTTACGATTATATGCCACCATTAGTTTTCTTTCCCATGCATCATACAAATGGTATCGCCCTCTGATTGGTAGATGAAATGATCGGCATTCTCACTTTCCGTTTGTTTGTGCAGTGAACCTCACTGTTCCGATCCAGTTTGTCTTTGCGGTTTCTTTTCAGCACGATTCCATATCCTGAGTCTTTTAGCCAGGGTACGACGACAACAACAACATATCCTGAGGCCTGCCGAAGGCGCACAGGTGAATTCCGAAGGTTGTTTCTACCAATCACGTGGAAGTTTTACAGAATTCAGCGAATCACGCAGCTTACTGTGTATGATCTTTACAAATAAATGAGACCGAGAGTGAAAATTATTAAAGACGACGGTTAAACCGTTTGAATTTCTACTTCAGCTTCGTTTCGTCTGAAATCTGCTTAGTAGTCACGTCACGATGAACATGATGAGTGGTGTCTTAAAGAGCTGGAAAGAAAAAGAAGACGCAAAGCATATAAACGTACTCCCAGTTTATCTTGAGTACGACTGAGATATTCCATAAAGAGGAAAAACCGTTTTGGGCCGTTATAGCCGTTAGTAATGGCTATTCTAGTACACATCGGGCTTCATCCGTGACCCATAATGAACATACCTACAAATTTTCAGAAAGATCGGCCACGTACTTTCTGAGATATTCCATAAAGA
>CM065731.1:4958573-4963573 GCA_033310375.1 Conus canariensis
ACACACACACACACACACACACACACACACACACACACACACACACACACACACACACACACACACGCACACTCACGCACGTTGTGTGCTGCAGGGAGAAGGAGGCTAGAGAAAGTTTGAACCCTAAAACCAAGACAGTTACACCGTTTTTGATCACTCTGTCTGATTTACACAAACAGACAAAACTCTGTTTTCCCTCGACAAAGGAATCCCCGCATAATCACGTCCAGGAGAGGGGCTCGCCAGGGAAATAAAGAGAGCGATTCCATGGGCACGCTTGTCGGTAATCCCACCGGCTTTTGTCGAAGCTGTGATAATGTGCGTTTTCTTCCTGCGTTTTGTTCCTTTTAATAACTGCTTCCTGAAGCCATGATGTTACAACGCGATTTGTCCAAACATTTTCTGTTTACACATGGATGCTTTTGCATACGCGATTTGCCCGATCATTTTTTTTTCCCCAGAAATATCATAGAGACAGGGGTTAGAAACAGAGACAGAGACGCAGGGGGTGAGGTTTGGGTTGATACAGACAGGTTTGGAGAGATACCGAGGAGAGGAGGGAGAAAGATAGACCTAGAGAGAGATACAAAACCAGACAGGTAGTTAGAGGGAGAAGGAGAAAGAGGCAAATAATGACGGATACAAAAAAGAAACAGGAAAAACAGACAGGAGTCAGACAGAGATAGAAACAGGAAAGACAGACAGGAGTCAGGAAGAGAACAGGAAAGACAGACAGGAGTGAGACAGAGATAGAAACAGGAAAGACAGACAGGGGAGAAGGATAAACAGAAGACAGACAGGATCAGACAGAGACAGGAAAGACAGACAGGATAGACAGAGACAGAGAGAAAGACAGACAGGAGTCAGAGATAGAAGAAACAGGAAAGACAGACAGGAGTCAGACAGAGACAGAAAAGACAGACAGGAGTGAGACAGAGAAGAGACAGGAAAGACAGACAGGAGTCAGAGAAGAAGAACAGGAAAGACAGACAGGAGTAGAGAGACAGAGACAGGAAAGACAGACAGGAGTCAGACAGAGTAGAAGACAGGAAAACAGACAGGAGTAGACAGAGAGACAGGAAAAACAGACAGGAGTGAGACAGAGAAAACAGGAAAAACAGACAGGAGTCATAACAGAGACAGGAAAGACAGACAGGAGTGAGACAGAGTAACAGGAAAGACAGACAGGAGTCAACAAGATAGAACAGGAAAGACAGACAGGAGTCAGACAGAGGTAGAGAACAGGAAGGACAGACAGGAGTCAGACAGAGTAGAAACAGGAAGAACAGACAGGAGTCATAAGAGATAGAAACAGGAAGGACAGACAGGAGTGAGACAGAGATAGAAACAGGAAGGACAGACAGGAGTCAGACAGAGATAGAAACAGGAAGACAGACAGGAGTCAGACAGAGATAGAAACAGGAAAGACAGGCAGGAGTCAGACAGAGATAGAAGCAAGGAATAACGCAAGAAAAGAGTCGTACAAACACCGGAATAGGGAAGACATACCGAGTCATACAGAGGTAGAAGCTGGGAAGAGAAACATGGAAGATACACGGACATCAGAGACAGTGACGATGGACATCCAGACTTACTTCAGCGACCTTTACAGATTTCATGGGTTTCATTTTTACACTACTAAAAAGACCAGACCTGTCTGATTTATCCTAACGTTGGACATATCAGTTGGCTATCGAAGATCCATTTGGGCAAAAGGGGGTCTTCAGACAACTTGGACCTCAACACACGGCAAGTCGGGTGATGTCGTTGCTGTGAAGATGGTGGCGTGTCTACATATGCATTATGCAACACGTAACTCTGTTAGGCTGGGTTTTGTCACAAACGTTCATCAGAATGATGAAAGGACTGTCTGTTAGACAAACTGACTGTGTTTCTCAGGCATTCTCTGTCTTGCGGACATACATGCGTGCAAATTTGTGCGTTAAGTGTAACATTATTGCTTGAGAGCATAATTATGTATGCATGCGCACAGGGATTTGAAATTGTGTGTTTATAATTATGCGGTCGGAAGCATACATGATGGCGCACATCCAAAGACGTACGCATGTGTGCGCGCCTACATACAAAAAAAAAAACCCCCCTCACATTCATTCACATGCATATGCATACATACATACATAAACCTGCTACACATTACTGTCAGCCTATATTACTGGAAACGTAGGCCTGGGGGTTACAGGTCCTTACAAGCTGTCTCAGTCACTTCTAGAATCCCTTCCGCCTTCCTGATCTCTCTCCTTCAGTGCTGTTCTTTAGAAACATTCGGTGCGGGATCCTCGCCCACATCCCAGGCAAAGCCATGCAGATGTCCCATTATTCCGCCTGGACTGATGGAATGGGCACAGACGGTGACTGGATAATGGACTGGGCGCAGTTGGCTCTGCTTCTTCAAAGCTTGTTTAGAGAGTTTTCTTTTAGTCTTGTGAGGGAGCTGTCATGGACACGCCCAGTGTCAGGAACTGAGCCGGCATGGGAGATGGTCGGAGAGAACGAAACAGGATGAAACCTTTTATCATAACTGGGACCTTGAGTATCGAAAAGTTTCCAATAAGTTGGGTTTTTTTTGTGAGTGTGTGTGTGGGAAGGGTGTTATTTTTCAGTCCAAGAAACACAACGTTCATGATTAGGTCATAATAAGGTGTTAAACATTATAAGGAACAACGGTGGGGTGTAATATCCCTGAACATTGCCTGTGTGTTTTTTCCATAACTATATTGTGTGCCCTTTCGAGGGGAATATGCGAAGTCACGGTCTTCTCCGTATTTTTTTTCAAGAAATTCATCAAAACAAAAGATTAACAACTGTCACAGATGAAACAATATTTTGATATCTATCAATCTGTCTGTCTATATATCTGTCTGTCTATCTATCTACACACAAACGGTCAGTAAAGATCAGTACAAAAAAATACAAAATTAACCTAAAATGCGATAGTTTACAAACGGTTTGTAAAGATCAGTACAGATGGCGCTCCTCCCTCCTCTCTCTCTCTCTCTCTCTCTCTCCCCCCTCTCCTCCTCCTCTCTCCCTCCCTCCCTCCCTCTCTCTCTCTCCTCCCCATCCCTCCCTCCCTCTCTCTCTCTCTCTCTCCTCCCCTCCGCCCCCCCCCCCCCCCCCCTCCCCCGCCACAGTGCATATACATTTTCCTCAGGGTAAAAGCCAAAGTATTCCCAGCCTTGTTGGTCCAGAACAGACAGAAGTCCGCCTTCCATTAAAAGAAGACGGCAGTGCTTGACAGCTCTGGACATGTGTACACACCCTCTCTCTCTCTCTCTATCCCAATGTAATCACCTCATAAGTACAGAATCTGGTCGCTTTTTCAGCATCAGGTCTGCCCCTGTGGCGAAGGACGCTCGACAGCTACGCCAAACTTTTCCACTTTCGTCTGGTGTGGTCGTCCGCATCAGGAAATCTGTTCTCATTTGTTTTGGGGGTGTGCTGTGTGGAGTATTTCATCTTGAAAACAGAAGATCTATGGTCTGAGACGCCTCGCTGACAGCTCGTTGTCTGCCGGTCTCTGAGCCAGAATCTGATTTATACAGTCCTTTCCTTTCTGCGGATGGCGATATGAATTATTATGCCGGGAAGTTCCAAGTAGCTTGTCTTTTGCAAGTTGTCAGTCCACATATCGCGCGTAGTTCACATCGTACATTTTGCTTTTTCAAAGAGAAAATACATTTGCTGTTTTTCGAGTTTTGGATGTAGGCTGTGAACGGACGGTCCGTCTCGTCTCTTGGTCTCTGTTTGTTGATGTCTGTCTCTCTGTTTCTGTGCCTCTCTTGTCTCTGTCTCCGTTTCTTTCTGTTTCTGTCCCCCCCTCTCTCTCTCTCTCTTTCTCTCTCTCTCTCTCTCTCTCTTCTCCTTCTCTCTCTCTCTCTCTCTCCTCTCTCCTCTCTCTCCGTTTCGTTTCTCTCTCTCTCACTCTCTCTCTTCTCTGTCTCTCTCTCTCTCTCTCTCTCTCTCTCTCTTCTCCCCTCCCCTCCGCCCCTACCCCCCCCCTCCCGTCACAGTGCATATACATTTTCCTCAGGGTAAAAGCCAAAGTATTCCCAGCCTTGTTGATCCAGAACAGACAGAAGTCCGCCTTCCATTAAAAGAAGACGGCAGTGCTTGACAGCTCTGGACACGTGCACACACACTCTCTCTCTCTCTATCCCAATGTAATCACCTCATAAGTACAGAATCTGGTCGCTTTTTCAGCATCAGGTCTGCCCCTGTGGCGAAGGACGCTCGACAGCTACGCCAAACTTTTCCACTTTCGTCTGGTGTGGTCGTCCGCATCAGGAAATCTGTTCTCATTTTTTTGGGGGTGTGCTGTGTGGAGTATTTCATCTTGAAAACAGAAGATCTATGGTGCGAGGCGCCTCGCTGACAGCTCGTTGTCTGCCGGTCTCTGAGCCAGAATCTGATTTATACAGTCCTTTCCTTTCTGCGGATGGCAATATGAATTATTATGCCGGGAAGTTCCAAGTAGCTTGTCTTTTGCAAGTTGTCAGTCCACATATCGCGCGTAGTTCACATCGTACTTTTTTTTTTCCAAGAGAAAATACATTTGCTGTTTTTCGTGTTTTGGATGTAGGCTGTGAACGGACGGTCCGTCTCGTCTCTTGGTCTCTGTTTGTTGATGTCTGTCTCTCTGTTTCTGTGCCTCTCTTGTCTCTGTCTCCGTTTCTTTCTGTTTCTGTTTCTCTTCCCTCTCTCTCTCTCTCTCTCTCTCTCTCTCTCTCTCACACACACACACACACACACGCACGCACGCACGCACGCACGCACGCACGCACGCACGCACGCACCACCACACACACACACACACACACACACACACACACACACACACACGAGAACCGGAACAGTCGCACCGTTTATTGATTAGTCTTACTGAATTATACAACCAGGCAGTATCCTGTTTACGCTCCACAAAGGAATCCCCTTAATGACTTCAAGGAGGGGGGCACGCCAAGGTAGGAAAGAGACCGTTT
>CM065731.1:4988573-4993573 GCA_033310375.1 Conus canariensis
CGCCGACCCCGCAGGCCAAGTCAGGGCTGTGAATCCAACGAACATGGGGGAAAAACTAGACTGCGCATAATACAAATTTATGATTTTTGACTGCTGATCTTCTGTATCCTCATCCTTTTACGATATGTTTTATACGTCATCGCCTATACGTATTTATTTGTCTTTCAATTGATGTCATGAGTCCTGAAGACGGTCTTTGACCGAAACGTCGAAGATCTTTTTTTGTTTGTTTGTTTTTTCTTGTTTTTTTTTAGTTTTGCTTTGTAAATCTTCTGAGCATCCTCAAAGATAGTGTGTATTGTAGACAGTGCATCTTTTTAAAGACGAATCTTCGTAGCTTAAAAATCAGATGCGTAGGGGTCGTCATGTATCAACCACATAGTTCAGATTCGAAAGCGAGGCTTCGAGGTCGACAGCTGCTTTTTTCTTCTGTGTCACCGTTCAGCTCTTATTTTGTGAATTTCTTCTATTCCGCTAGTTTGGGTGTGATATCCTTTCACTGAATTGAAGTTTGATATCTTTTGTACATTTTGGCTGGTCGGAATTTTGTTATTTTGTGTGGTTGTCATTTTTTTTTTCTCTTTACATTAATTTGTTCAGTGTGTGTCTTCAAAATGGCGGACTCACGTGTGGAACCAGTGTTTTTGCTGAAAAGAGACCTGCCTTATTCTTTCGGCTCTGATCAGAATCGTTCCTTTCAGGCCCTGGACATTTGTGTCGCAGCCGAAAGAATATGCGGCAGAGAAACTATGGTGGGCGCGCAGGAAATACGGGGATTATGGAGACTCTACCCAGCGACTCGAACAGCACGCAGTAAGTTGTTGATAGAAGGTTTGTCTCTTAGCGGTGTTGAACTGCGTTTGTACGACAAGAACCCTTTCATACTCACAGGACAGGGTGACTCTGAAAGACCAGCCACCAAAGTTTGGATATCGAATATCCCCTTGTCTTGCGATGGAGCGGATATTGAGTCAGCTCTTGTGAAGCTTGGAGTTGTTTTTCGCTCCCCTTTGATAATGGAAAAAGTAAGAAACAGAGATGGAAAGCTGACCCGATTTTACTCTGGTAGACGTTTCATTTTCATCAACGTCCCAGAAAAACCATTGGAAAGGTTTGTAAAGGTGGGGGATTTTACTGCCACCCTTTATCACAAGGAACAACCGAAAAAAGAGGCCAGGGTAACGAAGTGCAATCGTTGCTTAAAAGTGGGTCATTGGGCCAGGCAGTGTCCGGAGTCTGTTATCACGTGCAGAGCGTGTCTCCAACCCGGTCATCGGCAAGGGGATCCTGTCTGCCAAATTCCGACTCACAATGATGAAGTTGGGTCAGTGTGGGATCCTCTTCCAGTTGTTTCAACACAGAAACAATCTGTAGACCTTGACACACTCCTCACTGATGACGACAGTGACACGGACTCTGACGCCACTGACACAGAGAAAGAACCTAAGGTGAGTGACACTGAGAGAGAACTTAGTCAGGAAAAGGGAGGTAAAAAAGGTAAGAGTGATAACGAAAGGGACTGTCATTCTAACTTGAGTTTTGCCCAGGTCGTTGAAAAGGGAAAACACAAAAGAAGCAGCAGACCCAAAAAGAGAGAAGAAATGAAAAAGAAGGAAAATGATCTGTCGAAAGCAAAGGAAGGGCTTTTGACACGTCAGTCGAAACTGGATTTTAAAGCCCGATCGCGTTCTGAGACTCCAAAACGGCCGTGGTCAACAGAAGGGGATTCCCCACTTTGACCGACCCACGTGACAGAAAAGCTGCCAAGATTTCCGCCCCTCATACAGCGATTGAAAAACAGTGACAGGGTCGGACACGACTGATGACACGGTTGTACGATTTTTCGTGCGTCTCATGGTCATTTGTTCGTTGAACCCTGCAACATGGCTTTATCTTCTTTAAATGTTTTTTCTGTAAATGTCAGAGGGATAAGATCCAATAATAAGAGAAAACGCGTCTTCAGGTTTTTAAAAAACAATGAGTACGATGTGATCTGTCTGCAGGAAACTTATATTAATACAGCTGTAAGTGAACAGTGGCAAAAAGAATGGGGAGGTAAGCTCATGTTCACTGAAAAAAGTACACATAGCGGTGGATTAGTAATATTAATTAAGAAAAATTTGTCAGCTGAAACGGAAATAGTGTATGCATCTGAAAGAATTGTAATCTTGAAAATCACTACAGGAGAGAAACAGATGATTGTGGTAAATATCTATGCCCCTAATAGTTTACAGGAAAAACATAATTTCTTCGATAAATTAGAAGATGTTATAAAAAATTTAAATACCAATAACCTTATTGTGTGTGGAGATTTCAACACTGTCTTAAGTAACGAGTATGATGTGATAAGTGGTGATTATCACGACCAGCATACTGTACAGAGATTTAACAGAGTGGTGAGTGATTGTGACCTGTATGACACATGGCGAATGTTTCACAACGAAGAGAAAGAATTTAGCTGGTCTAGAATTAATCCATTTATTGCAAGAAGACTGGATTATATACTGACCAGTTCATCTATTTTTGAAAATGTAGTGCAGAGTACTATGCAGAGTGTGTCTTTCTCAGATCACAGAGGTTGTTGTGTTTTAGTGAAGTTCGTTGATGTTGTACATGGTAAAGGGTATTGGAAATTTAATGGATCCCTTCTTTCGGATATAAACTATGTTAATTATATAAATCATACTTTAGAAACTTTTGAAAAAGACCCTGAAGATGATAATCAGATAACTTGGGAGCTATTAAAAATCAAAATCAAAGAATGTACAATTAAATTTTCAAAAGAAAAAGCATTGTTAAACAGAAATAAATTAGCACGACTGAATGCAGAATTGAATACACTCGATAGTGCCCTCAGCACTTATCCAGACTGCCAGGAAACTTTGCGCAAAAGAGAGCTCGTAAAACTAAAATTAGAATTAGAAGAAACTAGCAAAGCCCGTGCAGCTCAGGTAAGGGCTCGAGTTCAGTGGATTGAACAGGGGGAAAAAAACTCTAAGTTCTTTCTTAGTTTAGAAAAAGCAAGAGCAAACTCAAAGATCATAGAAAATATTAAAAAAGCAAACGGGGTTGAGATCAAGGGACAAAAAAACATTTTAGCCGCACAAAGAGACTATTTTAGCAATTTATACAAGAAAAAGATAAATAGTGATAATATGCTACAAAGAACACAGGCCTTCCTGCGTGGTGTTAATTTACCTTCTCTATCTGCTAATGATAAAGCTTACTGCGATGGTAATCTTTCAGAGCAAGAAATTACGAGTGCACTGAAAGGAATGAAAAATGGCTCTAGTCCTGGCATTGATGGATTAACCGTTGAATTCTATAAAGTATTTTGGAGTCGGATAGGTAAATACGTAATGGAGTCTTTTAAGACCGCATTTACTTCAGGGAGCATGTCTTCAACTCAACGAAAGGCCGTAATAACACTTATACATAAGGGAAAAGGTTTAGCAAGAAATGATCTCAACAATTGGCGACCAATATCTTTAACAAATGTTGATTATAAACTCCTAGCTAAAAGTCTAGCGGCGCGACTGGGTAGTGTCATTGATTCTTTAATATGTGATGACCAAGTAGGATACATAAAAGGAAGACGTGTGTCCACATTATTACGTCTAATTGATGATGTCACCGAACAACTGCGTCACGAAAACAAACCAGGACTATTAATAACTATTGATTATTTCCATGCTTTCGACTCTATTTCCAAAGAATTCATGTTAAACGCGTTTAAATTATTCGGTTTTGGGGAGGGTTTTGTTAACTGGGTAGAAATATTGATGACCGACTCGATAAGCTGTATAAACTATTGCGGATGGATTTCCGAACCGTTTGCAGTGGAATCGGGAATCAGGCAGGGCTGTCCCTTTTCTCCGTTAGCCTTTGTTTTAGCCCTTGAACTATTGGCAATTAGATTACGGAACGGTTCGGAAATTAAGGGCATTGAAATTAAATGTAATGACAGTACTCAGGAGACATGTCCTTTGTTAATTGCTCTTTACGCTGATGATATAACACTGTTTTTAGCAGACGAAAACGATATGCGAATAGCGCTTGGATTATTTGAAAGCTTTTCGTTCATATCAGGTTTGACAATAAACAGAAATAAATCGGAAGCAATGTGGTTAGGTAGCAAAATAAATTGTAGACAAAATGTTATGGATTTCATATTAAAAAGTAAAATAAAGATATTAGGTATATACTTTAGTAACAGCACAGGTGCATCTAAACTGGAAGAGAACTGGGTGGGTAGAATTGAAAATTGCAGACGGTTGATTTCTACATGGGAGAAAAGAAATTTGAGTATTATGGGCAAAGTAAGTATCGTAAAAACATTTTTAATCTCGCAGTGGGTTTACATAATGCAAGCGATAGTTGTACCAGATTATGTAATTAATGAGATCAATAGATTATTATATAGATTTGTATGGAGAAAAAAGGACTGCAACAAGAAAGCGTTTGAAAAAGTAAAAAGAACAGTGTTGTGTCACGAAACGGATATGGGGGGGATTAAGATGATAGATCTAAAAGAATTTCAAAATGCATGTTTATTACAATGGGGAGCCAAGGTAAGCTCAAAAGATGACACAGATAATGGCACAAATAATAAGTGGTGGCGTATAGCAAGAAACAATTTCTTAGAATTTGGTGAAAAGTGTATTTGCTTCTATGCAACCATAATAAGTAAGCAATTTAAAGGACTGGAACTTATCAAATCACATTTTTGGAACTCGGTGCTATGCACTTGGTTAGATAACAATAATCATTTACAAGTACCAGTGTCTAGGGTAATTTGGAATAACAGTACCATAAAATATCAAGGCAATGTTCTCTTTTTTAAACAATGGATTAAGAGAAATATATTATGCGTGGAAGATATGCTAACCATCAACAACGAACTAAAGTCTTTTGATGAAATAGTTGGTATATTGGGGAATTCAGCAAGTCGCCTGCTGGAGTATAATGTTGTGTGCAGTGCGGTGGGCAGATTTGTGCGT
>CM065731.1:4998573-5111073 GCA_033310375.1 Conus canariensis
AAAGGGTTTTCACGTGATGCGTATACGTGCGCTCAAATGCAAAGGTGCTTGCTTAAGCACACAGGTAGATATGCTTACACATACATGTATCCACATACTGGATAAGAACGGTCACGCGTATGTGCTCACACACACACACACACACACACACACACACACACACACACACACACACACACACACATACACTCTCTCTTGTCGCTTTGTCTCTCTCTTTCTCTCTCTCTTTCTCTCTCTCTCTCTCACTCTCTCTCTCTCTCTCTCTCTCTCTCTCATCACACACACACACACACACTCACACACACACACACACACACACACACACACACACGCTCAAACACACACACACACACACACACACACACACACACACACACACACACACACACACACACACACTTGGTTGTGCCTCGTATGTGTTGGGAGGGACTGTTGAGTTTTTGTTTTGTGTGTGTGTGTAGGGGGTGGGGGGGGTGGGAGGGAGGTGAATTTAATCCAAGACGTCGACATCTTGTCTCCCTGCTGTCGCGAGTTTCCCCACACCCATTGCACCCTCCCTTTCCCTGTCTTTGGGGGCGGGGGGGGGGGGGGGGGGTAACAGAGGCGGCCTGCCAGAGCCCCACACTCCGATCACAGACAAAGCCAACGAAGATCTCATTCTTTCTTCTGCCACTGCTTGTCAGATTTATGGAAAGGGCCGGACAGTTATTGGCTTAATGCACGAGAGGCGCATTTCGTCATGCGTCGGTAGGCTGGGTGGTGATGGGGGGGGGGGGGGCGAGGCGGGGGAGGGGATGGTGGGGGGTGGTGCGGACATTTGTCATAGTCTTATCGAAGGTGGTCCAGTCCCAAACGGGTTGAGCGTGTTGAGAGAAGCGTGGGCAGTCACTGTGGTTCGTTGGTGTATCTCTCACACACTGTCGATGAGAACGTATTTTCCTGTTGAGGCAGTGGGTGCGTGGTATGGACATACTACTCGTTTCTCGCTTTCTCTAACGAAGAAGCTGTAAAGTGACCGCCAAGGTTTTCTGTCTCTCAAGTATGTGGATCTCTAGCGAGTCCATTGTCGACGACGCCTGACGGGCATAGGAGATAACAGTTGAGGGTTCCTGTGCTTCTGCGGTTTCAGCCGGTCTGATTTTCCCCCGCTTGAATGCTTCGATGGGTGGCTGGCCCTGGACGGTAGGCGCTCCAATGGTTTCATGCTCTGCCATTGCTGCTGTCTTTTAACGAGTCCCAGACTTTTAGCACCGAAGCTTGAAGACAGGTCCGCCTGATTTCTCTGAAAACAGCCTAGGAACCGTGATTTCTCATCAGCCATCTCGCTGCAAGACTAGATTTCCCAGCAGAACACTGAAAAGAACGTGATTGTTGCTCATGCCTGGTAAGTCCGTCGTCCATCTTCTGGATGTACGGACCACAACACAGCACAGACCTCGACAGACTACATCAACCTGACAACGAACTCCAGTGGGACGTGGACTTACAGCCTGGTCCGACAACCTGTCTGACTGCCGACGGAAAACTACCTCCATGATTCCACACAGTTTTCGTTCTGGGCGTAGGGCTCCCGGCAGCCGTTAGGACGCTAATTTCACTGTCTGTCCAGATTGAGGAATTCGGATCCGGCGCCGATCTGGAGAGAATGACCGAATTGGACGGAGGGGGGGGGGGGGGGGGGGGGGGGGAGGAGAAGGTTGAAGAGTGAAAAAGGAAAATTCTACGAATGTGTGTGTGTGTGTGTGTGGCGCGCGCGCGCGCGCGCTCTCGCGCTTGCTTGCTTGCTGTTTCCTTCTGCGTCTGTTTGTCACGTCGATCCCGTTAGCACGAAAAGCAGTTGTTATTAAAGTGTCTGAGGAGATTCCCGTGCGCGTGCAGAAATGCCAGCCGTCAGTCCGATTGGTGACCCACTTTGATTTGCGGTATTATTTGCCAGACGACGAACTCACTCGTGGACGGAAGTCACGGCAGGTTGTCTGTCTGTCTGTCTGTCTGTCTGTCTGTCTGTCACAGAGTCTCCAGTGTCAGTCAGCAACACCCTGATGATTAGTTTCAAAACGGAGTGACTGAGGGCGGAAAATGAAGTAAAATTTAAAAAGAGAGGGGAATAAGTTACCGCCAAGGACACCGACAAACAAAGTACAGGACAAGACACAATGACATTTCGACCTCTTGGGTCTTCTTCAGGCAAAAACAAATAACGGTTAGGACAGTGAAAACGAAGAACGAGAAATAAATTTTCTTCTCGATTCCGACGTAAAATCAAAATCTTGTGCTCGCGCGCGTGCCTGCGTGCGTGTGTGTGTGTGTGTGTGTGTGTGTGTGTGTGTGTGTGTGTGTGTGTGTGTGTGTGTTCCATTTCCACTTTGATTTTGCGCCGAATATGAGAAGACAAACGGTTTCTCGTTCTTCGTTTTTTCACTGTCGTAAATGTTGTTTGTTTTTGCCCGAAGAAGACCCGCGAGGTCAAAATGCATTGTGTTTTGTCCTGTACTTTGTTTGTCTGTATCCTTGGCGGTAACTAACCCCCTCTCTCTTTCTAAACTCTGTTATTAGTTCAGTGATGATACGCACAATTGGTGCGCAGAAGAGAGAACTGAAACATGAAAATAGAGAAGGAAGGAAGGAAAGAAAGAAAAGACAAGGGAAAAAAAAAAGAAGAAGAAAGAACCAATTCCGTTTACACTACCTGGGTTTCGATTTTGTCGCTGGCTGTATTGTATTGCCCAAACTCGCTCTCTCTCTCTCTCTCTCTCTCTCTCTCTCTCTCTCTCTCTCTCTCTCTCTCTCTCCTCCCCTCCCCTCTCTCTCTCTCTCTCTCTCTCTCTCTCTCTCTCGTCCTTCTTCTTCTCCTCCCCTCCCTCCCTCCCCCTCTCTCCCCCCCACCTTCTTCCCTCTCCTCTGTCTCCGTGTCTGTAGTCTGTCTGTCTGTGCGCCTGTCTGTCTTTCTGTCTGTCTTGTCTGTCTGTCTTCTGTCTGTCTCTCTCTCTCTCTCTCTCTCTCTCTCTCTCTCTCTCTCTCCTCTCTCTCTCCTCTCTGATGGGGATGGGTGGGGCGGTAAGAGGGAAAACAAAAAGAAAGGGGGGGGGGGGGGTGACTTTGAGTAGGAAGTGGTTACCATTTCAGTCCAAATCAATTAGTCTTATTTGTAGACAGGAAGGGGAAGGAACACTCGAGAATGAGGGTGTGTATGGACTGGGTTGTCGCCCGTCCATTTATCACTGGGACACGTGCGTCGCGTCTGGCTGTCTAGCACCTTTGGTGGTCATCCTGCTGTGAACGTCATTCTGTCACACAAGTTGTCTGTCGGTGTGTCCAGTTGATTCAGTGTGTGTGTGTGTGTGTGTGTGTGTGTGTGTGTGTGTGTGTGTGTTGTGTGTGTGTGTGTGTCTGTCTGTGTGTGTTGCATGTCTGTCTGTCTCTGTGTCTGTGTAGTCTGTGTTTGTCTATGTCTGTGTATGTCTGTCTGTGTGTGTCTGTGTCTGTGTATCTGTGCTAAATGCACCTAGCCGATTTGGTTTTGTGTTGGTGATGATTGTTTTAACACGTGACAGCTGTGTTACCCTCCTAATCATTTTTTTTTTGTCATTCATACTAACCAGTCTGGTGACCTAACGTTTCTTTGTCTCCCTCAGCCTTTGCAACGGCACCACAGTATTCCATGGGAATTAACGGCACCACAGTAATTCCATGGGGAATTAACGGCACCACAGTAATTCCATGGGGAATTAACACGACATCACTACACAAACCGGTGAACCTACCTTGAAGAATCTGAACACGGCCTACGTGACGGATGAGGGGAACCTTTTGTAAATTTCCATCGTTTTCCTCATTACGTGGGGCGGAGGATGTGGAAGAGGAATTCAGTTCGGTGACAGCTACAGATTCTGATCCCCTCCCCATCAGTCCGCCTTCCATCCCCTGGTTTATAATAACCTCTTCCCTTTGATTTGTTCGAATGTAGTGGTAAACTTGTTCAACGTGGGTTCACCGTGTACTTTCCTTTCTTTTTCTTTTTTTTTTTTCTTTTGCAGAGTTTGAGGGTTGTGGATTTGCCGCTAACGAAGACAGGATGGGAAGAGAGCTGAATTGGAAGAGAAGGGGGGGGGGGGGGGGGGCACATCTAACATACCTTCTCTCACCTGACAGGTTTCTGGATTTGGCAGCCTTTGGGTTGGTCGGTTCCGAGGCCAAGTTTTTTGTTTGTTTGTTTGTTTGTTTTTCACTGGCACCCCCCCCCCCCCCTCTTCACTCTCCCTCCCCACCCACACCCTACTCACACCCCCTTCGTTTGCACGCCTGTCTTCTCTCGCTGTCTTTCAGACCCCTGTCACAGGGTCCGCTGTGACCCCCCTAAGGTGTGTCTGGTGGACTCGAACCGCTCCCCCAAGTGCCAGTGTAACTTTGTCTGCAACAAAGACCTGCGGCCGGTGTGCGGCACGGACGGCAAGACGTACAGCAATAAGTGCGTGCTGGACATGGAGGCGTGCCGCCGGCACAAAACCATCCGTGTCTGGTACAATGGCGAATGCACTGCAGGTTTGTATGGCGCCAACCACCAGCCTGTCGCTGTTGTTGCCCTCAGTACCTATTTTTTTTTTTTTTTTTTTTTACCTCGGCCAAAGTACCTAACTGCGAACTGATGCGCGGTCAGATGCTTCATTTTTTTTTTTTTACCTCGGCCAAAGTACCTAACTGCGAACTGACTGCGCGGTCAGATGCTTCATTTTTTTTTTTTTTTTTTTTTTTTTTTTTACCTCGGCCAAAGTACCTAACTGCGAACTGACTGCGCGGTCAGATGCTTCTTTTTTTTTTTTTTTTTTTTTTTTACCTCGGCCAAAGTACCTAACTGCGAACTGACTGCGCGGTCAGATGATGCTTTTTTTTTTTTTTTTTTTTTTTTTTTTAAGGTGAGGGTGCGTGTATATGACATACTGTTAACACCAGGTCTTCCTTTTTTCATATCCTCATGTAGCGCACTGTTCCACTGCCTCACAACTGTTTCTGTTTGTTTGTGTTTGTTTGTTTATTTTTGGGGGGGCACGTTTCCCTCCTGTTATAAAGTGTCCGTGTGCTAATGTACAGGTCCAGAAACCTTTGATAAGACTTCCCTTCAGGATCCAACCTTGGTAATGATAAAATAATTGTGATGATAATATTGATGATGATGATGGTTTTGAGATTATAATGATACAAAGAAGAAGAAAAAATCCGGATCCGGAAGATAGGGATCATTGTTATCGTCGTCATCATCATCATCATCGTCGTCGTCGTCATCATCATTATTGTCATCATCATCATCATGAATTACACCTGGCATCTGTCGTATAGCATCACAAGCCGAAGATAAAAGTTGTCCCGATCTCTTGTTGTTACATGTCAATACTGAATTTCGTGCACAGTATTCTTTGAGACTAAAGGCTATAGATATTATGGCTCTCGTGTTTTTTTTAAGTTGCTACATGAAATGGTCTTTATAGCGTCTCTGTGACATGTTTTAAAACCGTGATAGTTGGTAATACGTTGGATTCTTCTTGAACATTTGTCAGTATCTAAAAACTTTCGTACTCCCTATGTTATTAAAAGACGTGGCAGTGGAACGCAAACACACTGTGAATGGTTATTTGTATGCGTTTAATTATGTTCTGTCTAAACGTGCATTTGCTGAACAGTTGCCGTTTCCGTGTTGTCAAAAGAAATTTTAATTAATCCACATATTTTTAAACATTAACATTTAGACGTATTACAAAAAAAAAAAAAATCCACTATGAAATTTGGTCATATTTTCAACATTTTCATCATATTGAATACCAGATTACGATCAAGCACATCTGTGGAGCAGCTTTTCTAATCCTTGATTTTAATTTTGCAAAAGAAAGAAAGAAACAAAAGAAAAAGAGAAAAATGTCGATTCGTTAGCATGACATTTTGCGAGTCAAAATTTACACAGCGAGGCTGCATTGTGGGAAATTCATTCAAATATCAACACAGTATTTAGGGCTAATACGTTATGTACAACTCGTATGTGTGTGTATGTGTGTGTGGATACAGGAGACATATTCTTAGACCGATCAAAAATATCTAAAGGGAAAACAGTAAATGATATAACCAGGGAAAGCAGCTTTTGGTCCTATGGTGAAACTATTACACGTACTCATTTCCAAACTAATATTACTTACGGTACCCGTTTACCTAGTACAAACACAGAAAAAGATTAACCCCAGCGGAACATCAGTCCTTGTGAACGTGATGTCTCTGTGCATGAAGGCTTGCATGGTACAGTGTTTGCATGGTCAGAGCTGAGTTTTCCCCCCTTTGCTTCCCCCCTCACTTTTAGCGCCACCCCTCTGTGAAGACGGAGGAACCAGGTTTCCAACACAAAAATCACCAGTGTGCCCTTTCCTGACCCCATACACCAGTGGGTTTTTGCGTGTCGGCTGCTTGATTGTGGCATTGAGTACATTTTTTTTACTGCACAGATCCCTTTCATTCTATACAATTAAGGTAATATTCTGGTTTTGATTCTTAGGTGTCTCCATTGTTTTCTCAAGGAAATGTTAGGCTATATGTATATATGAGCGATGATAGTACTGTTTGTGTTGTTCTGATGTGACATGTGGATTCAAAATCGTCGCTTGTTCTGGAGCGGTTTGTATCATTGCAGGTGCTAAATTTGGCATTAAAATACGTCCATTTCTGCAGCTATTGTTACTGTTATCGTTGGTGTTATCGTCGCGGTTGTTGTCCATGATCCTGCTACTGTCATGTTGTAACGGTAAGGTTTGTCTGCTTGGTGTACTCCCAGTTCTTATAGAACAGGGAGTACATTACAATGGGGACGAAGAAATGCTGTCTGTGTGTCTGTCTGTGTGTCTGCCTGTGGTCAAAATGTGCTCCACTCGCTCCAGACAAAACTTCTGGGCCGATCTTTCTGAAAATTTGTACGTATGTTCATTACGGGTCACGGATGATGCCCGATGTTTTATTGTACCAGAATAGCCGTTACTAACGGCTATAACGGCCCAAAACGGTTTTTCTTCTTTATGAAATATCTCAGAAAGTACTTGCATTCAAGATAAACTGGGAGTACGTTTATATGCTTTGCATCTTGTTCTTAAAATTAGATTTCAGAATGGTCGGTTATACTCCATTCGGCTTTTTAGCTGTTAATATTTAGAATGGTAACAAATCAGGTCTTTAACTTGATGATTTATATATGTTGTTATACGCTACATGTCTTCAGTACACATAGAAAAAAGGTGGAAAGTAACTCTGTAAGTCAGATTGTACTTTCATCAACATATTATGATGCACAATGTGTACATTCGTTCAAATGTTTACCTGTAACACAGCCATGAACACAAGCAATGTAGTGACATTTACAATTTCAGAAAGCTGTTTAGAGATGATAACGGTTTCTTAAAATAATCATGAACTGGCAAAACCGACACCAATTACCGTCAAAATAAATCCTTGCGTTGTCATTTGCTTTTCATGATATTCCATTGTGGCTAATGCTAAGAAGTACCAGTGCCACAATCAGGATCACATAGAAACAAACCATGAGTGCACAGTCAAAACACTCATTGTTTTGATCAGACAACACGTGACGCAGGAGCAATTTTGTTACCCATTACATTGGTGACAGTAATAGCGTGATGTCATTATCACACGGACAGCAAATCATCAAAACATGTACTACATAACATACGTAAACATCCTCAAACCATGAATTAAGGTTCTCATGCATAATGATATTATTTCATGTTAAGTTTGCGGTTTTTAAGAATTGTTTTCTCACCGGCATGAAAGTTTTATGTGCTGTTTTCGTAGGACCGCGTACAGAATGAAGGTCTTAAGATGACGAATAGAACTACGATGTTGAGATGATGTATAGAACTGCGATGCTAATATCATGTGTAGAACCGTGTCACTATGATTCTTGTAGACCTCTGGGCTTAAGATCATATAAAGAACTTGATGCTGGATCATGTAGAGAACTGTGGTGTTAAGATCAGGTGTAGAACTATGGTCTTAAGATAGTGTATTCCTGTGTTAAGATCATGTGTAGAACTATGGTCTTGAGATAGTGTTTTCCTGTGTTAAGATCATGTGTAGAACTATGGTGTTAAGATAGTGTATTCCTGTAGAACTATGGTCTTAAGCTAGTGTATTCCTGTGTTAAGATCATGTGTAGAACTATGGTCTTAAGATAGTGTATTCCTGTGTTAAGATCATCTGTAAAACTATGGTGTTAGGATCATGTACAGAATATAGTGTTAGGATCATGTAAAGAATCATGGTGTTCAGATCATGCACAGAACTGAAGTGTGAAGATCATGTACAGAACTGTGGTGTTAAGATGCTGTCTCTGCTGATTCTGTTAATGCCACGTACCAGGGACTAAAATTATCTCGGGTACAGTTCAAGATGAGTATAGTAGACATGGTAAATCTCATTACGAGGCTTTATTCTCTCATTCTATATCACACGTCTGGACTCACCTAATTTCCATCATTTAGTGTCTTTTTTTTTGTTTGTTTGTTTGTTGTTTGTTTACACTTCGTTGATGTCTTTATTCAACTCAAATCTGTGTTGCTCATATCTACGTGCCATGTTTATGTTTCGGACACACCACTTGTGTTCTTATCCTTTGGATAGAGTAGAGTTTGGTGATCATCCATCTACGACAGTCACTAGAGAACGGAACACAGTTATGGAAAAACAGGCATTGTTAAGATGGATGATCACGAAACACACTTCATTTATCAAGCCCAGCCCCATGTTCCCACATTCCAAACCAACCCAATGCTTTTCAAAATGGTCAATCAAATCAAACAGCGAATATCTGCCTGATTTCCAGTTATATAATCCCTATTATTCTTCCCGCAAAATTATATTGCTTTGGCTTGTATCACTTTTCTAGCTTCATATTCTTGCACAAGCTCTTCTTGGTTTTCAGTCTATTATCATTTGCATGTTGTTTCTATCATTGTGTCAGTCCGTTCACAGAAAAGAAGACAATTTATTCTAGTCATTGATCTGTCTTTGTGTCTCTTTCTCTTGGATTTTTTTTCTTTTGTTTGTTTGGTTATTTTGTAACTGTATCTTCAGAGTGTGTATTTACGCAAATCTTGTTTTCACGAGAAAAAAAAAATTCACAATACTTCCTTCAAATAGTATTAGGATCAATGCATATAATTTTCAATGGGTCTGCTGAATCTATGTTGTTATCATGTAAACAATTAATGCATATCGTTCTTCTTTAAACGAGAATGAATTAGTTCATGCATATTATTTTTATGTAAATATGAATGTGCAAAATTCAGATGCGTATATACTTGTGGATATTTGTTAACTATTATGAAAGAAGATAAATATTTGTGTATATCAGAAGGACGTTAATAGATTTATAGAACACTGAAGTACCAAACGCGTAGGTTCTGTTTTTCTAATCACGATTTACATTGATTCAGAACAAACAGCACTATAGTAACACATGCCGATTCAAACTAGGTGATCAACGTAAAATGTTGATTTTTTTTTTTTTCTTTTGCTTATTGTTTGACTGACTTCGGTACAGTTTTGGGTTACTCATTTTTGTGAAGGCGACGACAGTGATGGGGGAAAATAGGAAGATGGACAGGGATGCACTAAACCTTTATGAAGTGAAAGTATAGACGTTCCAGTGTGAACAGAGGATATTAAACATGAACTCGTAATTTGGAGAGAGAGAGAGAGAGAGAGAGAGAGAGAGAGAGAGAGAGAGAGAGAGAGAGAGAGAGAGAACAGCACGCCAAATTTTACAACTTGGTCTTTCTTTCGGTGTTGAAGATACTCACGAAAGTTTCTTGTGCTTGTATCTGTTCTGTTGGCTTTTGATGTGTTCAGCCGAGGTAGAAGACGGTTCAGTTACAACTATTGCTTGTCTCAAGTCACCATAGTTGATAACATTTTTCTCACGGTGATTTTTTGCCCAAGATTAAATTAAGTATGTGACTGTTATCGACACTGAATGCGTTGTCATTTTACATGCTGTTGATACTGATTCGTACTAAATTTGTGAAAGTGGCATCATTTTTACAAAAGAATTACTAATGATTATCAATACCATAATCCAACTCTTGTTATCTTCAAGTAGAATTGTTTTACTGATTTACGTACAGGCTTTTTTTTTTCGTCAGGAAGATTCTGTTTTAGCCAAAGATCCAGAGCTGCAACATTGAGACCTTGGATTCAGAACTTAATGAATCCTCTTCGGTTTCAACAGTATCAGCATTTACAACAGTAATGTTGATACTAATAATGGTTAATGGTCAGAGGACGAACGAGAATATGCTGTTTATGAAGCTCAACGTGTGGTAACTTGTAATAATCGTATCAAAGTGCTGTCTGCGCTGTTTCTGTTCTCTATACATATTTGTTATCTATTTGTGTATTCATTCATTCATTCACAGCTTCATTCACTGAACCATTTCTTTTGTTGATATTAACAAAATACCATCATACTACTATTCACTTTCTGTGCTTATAGTACGCTCAAAGAAGTATGATTTGATGTGCATGTACTTTTTGTGTGTGAGTGGTGTTTTTTGGTGTGTTTTTTTTTCAATCATTAAGACCTTGTTTTTGCCTAAGTGTCTGGAGTTCTCAACACTGATTGTCTGCATGTCTGGCAATACGAAAATCAATTTACTGCCATCGTTTTATGTGTCTTTTCAATATTTCTGTGCCACTGTACGTGTCTCAACCTGGCTCTTGCTTATAACGTGTTTGCTATAAAGCTTTAGTCTATGGGCAAATGTATTAACCGATCAAGCTTCGTGTAATGTTTGTATCCAAGCTTTACGTGGTAATGATTATCTTTTCATTTTAAATTGTGTAAAGTTGCATTTACTGTTTGGCAGAAGAAAAAAAAACATTCTGATGTAATGGTTAAAAATATGGAGAGACGAATGAAGGGCCCAGACACGTAAAAATGTTAATTAAACATTTTGTGTGCGCAAAACAGGTGTGTCTGAAAGCCGCAGTCAGTGTGTAAGGTACACATTCTATTTAAAGCTGATAGGTATAAAATGAAAGAACTGAGCTGCGGATAGGTGTTTTAAGTATGAATTACAGATTTATCTTATACCTGCGTCCACTTTGCACATGTCACATGTACATGACTTGTTTTTTATAGAATGATTTTTGTACATGCATAATTGAGATGAGATTTGTAAACCCATAATTGTTTCACATTTAGTTCGTATTTAACAGCTTGGATACGAAAGCTTTTTTTGGGATACGAAAGCTTTTTTTTTATACGAAAGCTTTTTTTTTCCCCATTACCCAGAAAAGGTGAATTCAAAGTGAAAAATAATGCATCCAAATGAACAGAAAGTATGCAGGCTAACAACCCTGAGCGGATTTCGAATATAGTCACTTGGTTCTGAATGTCGACACAAATAGCCGATCAACAAATATTTCTAAAATGAAACTTGAGGTTATTTGAGTGCCTCCCTCAGTAATTATTATCTCTGTTTTATGGTTAAAATTTGTTGAATATCAGAACAAAGAAAATTGTGAAAGAGACGTTCTAGGTGCTTGGTTTTGTGGTGGAGGTGGTGGACGGAAACGCTACGGTGCCGTGACACGTGCTTGTGGTGGCTTGTCTTTCAGCCAACAACCCGTGCGACAACAAGCAGTGCCGCCCCATGGAGGAGTGCAACGTGGACCGGAACGGACAGGCGCGCTGCAAGTGCCCGGAGTACTGCGAGCCGGTGGTGCGCTACGTGTGCGGCAACGACAGCCGGACCTACGACAGCGAGTGCCAGCTGAGGAAGCAGACGTGCGAGGCGTTCGACGGCCCCTACGTGGTGGTCCAGCACGAGGGACAGTGTGGTAAGACAGAGACACCGGGCTGGAACGTTCGGCTGTAAGAATGTCCACACCATGTACCATGTGGGGTATCCGTCACGGGATAACTGAACAGCAGGGGCAATAACCTCCTCTCCCCCCCCCCCCCCACCTCCCCCCCCCCGTTTTATCTGGATATAGAAATAGCAAAGTGACAGACCGTCGGTTTTTGTTTTGGGTTTTTTTGTTTGTTTGTTTTCAAATCCATGACCATTTTGGTCTGAACGCCAAAAATCATTGGCGAAGTGCCTATATCCGCCATTATCAATGCTTTTTTTCTGATGTAGGGTGTTTTGCCATGAGCGCGTTCAGTCACTTTGTCCTGAGACTAAACTCGTCTCTTGGGCCAGACTGAACGCTGGCCAGTAACAGCAGCCAACACACTACAGCAACCAGCACACTAACAGGACAGCTGTTTCTGAATGTGCTCCTTTGGTCATTCCAGATCTGAAGAAGCTTAATGCCTCGAACCAAAACGGCGGGTAGCCGACACTCCCTGGTCCCCATGCCCGCCCTCCCCCCTCAGCCATGTCCCCTTCCCGCCCCGTTAATTGTTGGAATCCAAACTGGTCACGGATACCAAACGCGGCAGCGGTCTGCTGCTGTTCCACTGTTTTGGTATCCGGAATCTATTTTAGTAGAGTACCGAAACGACACCTATTATCCCTGCCAAAGGTATTCGTGATTAAGAGATCCTGCAAAATGGGTCACGAATACTAAAATGGCGGTCCACACACTTACCCCGGGCAATCTGGCTTGCGGGAATAAACGTCCCAGATGTGTCCAGTGGTGAAGATGAAGAGGGTGGAAAGCAGGGCGCGGGGGTGGGGTGGGGGGGGGGACGGGTAACACCACGCATAACCACACCCTGAGAAGTGCAGCAAAACTGCCGGTGAGTGCCTTAGGCATGTAAGACTCGCTGTCCTCTGAAAGCCAGGGCTGAGTGCTGGCCTGACAACAGACTTGCTAGGAATGAGCATGCTTTCAGTCGGAAAATGGCGATGCTCAGTGAAGAAAGAGAAAAAGAATCTGATGCAGCCGAGGGTGCCAGTGGCACCCGGAGTAGTACTGTCCGGAGCTACTGAACCAAGCAGCCGGGAGCAGTCCTGCACCACCCTTGATCTTAAAACCAGAGGTACTAATGCCACCAAGCCATGCAAGTCGGTACAAAATGGTGGGCAGGCGCGGACTGTAGGTTCGAGCCAGGCATCACAAGTGGGTACAAAATGGTGGGCAGGCGCGGACTGTAGGTTCGAGCCAGGCATCACAAGTGGGTACAAAATGGTGGGCAGGCGCGGACTGTAGGTTCGAGCCAGGCATCACAAGTGGGTACAAAATGGGGCAGGCGCGGACTGTAGGTTCGAGCCAGGCATCACAAACGCAGGAAACATGTGTGATCTGGACCAAAGACACAAACGAAACTGTTCGAGCTAGGATTATAGACCGGGAATACCGCTTGGACTGTAGAGGACCCATCGAATTTATGGCTGAAGGCACCATTGAACACGCATTTCTTCTTGACCAGAAGGTTGGGGAATGGCACACCCCGTGTGTATCTAGACTGGGAAGGAGTAGGCTAAGTCAGCTGGTAGCTGCAGAGTCCAAAAGATCGAAAACATCACTTTTACAGTCCTCCTCCTCTTCTCTCTCTCTCTCTCTCTCTCTCTCTCTCTCTCTCTCTCTCTCTCTGTGATATGGACAGTGTCTAGTCTCTCTCTCTCTCTCTCTCTCTCTCTCTCTCTCTCTCTCTCTCTGTGTGTGTGTGTGTGTGTGTGTGGTGTGTGTGGTGTGTGTGTGTGTGTGTGTGTGAGTGAGAGAGACGGTGGAGAGAGAGAGAGAGAGAGAGAGAGAGTGTGTGTGTGTGTGTGTGTGTGTGTGTGTGTGTGTGTGTGTGTTTAGCTCTGTCAGAAGTCTGAGAGAGAAATCGACAGTCAGATGAACTGACGATGACAGATCCAACAGCTGTAGAACTGCGGACAGATGGACAGACAGTCAGACAACTGACTTGACAGAGAGAGAGAGAGAGAGAGAGAGAGAGATGGCAGTGTGAATGAATGGACGAGGCAGACACGTGATGCACGTGATGCAGGAGACAGACACACTGTGAGCATTCCGCCAGAGGGTTGGTGGCATGCAATCCCATCACACACCGACCAGACTTCACGTCACTCACTGTCGTGGGCAAACCTCGTTGCGCCGCACGTGTAATAATAATTGACGTGGTCCGGACTCTTGCAGGTCACGACACGCCCTGCAAAAACTTCCCGTGCTTCTACGACTCGGTGTGTCGCCTTCAGGACAACCAGCCAGTGTGTGTGTGCCCCCAGTGTTCCGAGGAGTACAGACCGGTGAGTGTCCGTTTTAACAGAATTGTCGCGTACATGTGTTTTGTTGTATGTGTGTGTGTGTATGGGTTTTTCTGGTGTTGTGCATGGTTCCTACAGTTTAGTAGAATTGACGTTGGCCTATTACCGCTAGGTTCAGAAAGGCAGAAAAGTCGGGAAGGTGAGATTTCTGTTCGTACCCTCTCTAGTCTGTTAAAATGTCGAGTTAGATTGACGTCCCCACGGCGTGGTTGAATGGGACATGCAATGCAGTAAGCTGCGAGTACATGCTGTCAGTCATTTGACGGACTTGGGAGCTGGTAGGTCTGGATGGGGTCGGGAAAGCAGCATTCACGGTATAGTCGTTGCCTTCAGGCAGAAGACTAGGTGTGGCTGTTCGTTTCGTTGTAGTCTGAGGGTTTCTTCCTACGTTGTGAGTCGTCCCAGACGGATGAGAGTCCCCGTATGATAATAGCTGCTTACAGTTGTAGAAAACATCCGGCGAAGGTGCCCCAAAATGGCAATGGGATACAGCGACGCACTGAGGACGTGGTGCGGGAGGTGGTGAAAAGAGGGGGGGGGGGGGGGTACGAAACAAAATCAGTACATAGGGAAGTTTTTTGGTGTTTTTTTTTTTTTTTTTAAGTCCTGTAGGTTAAACGAGCAAAGAGAAACTGCTACATAGCCACGCAAGGTGTGTGTGTGTGTGTGCGTGCGTGCGTGCGTGCGTGCGTGCGTGCGTGTGTGTGTGTTGGTGATGGTAATGAAGCAGTGGAGGTAGGTGAGGGGTATGCGTTGAGTGTGTGCACGATCCACAGTGGCGTTTGTGGTTGGGGGGGGGGGGGGGGGGATGGAGAGAGAGAGAGAGGGAGATACGATAGCAATATCAAATAATTGAAAGAGAACAGGGGAGAGCGGCAGGCGAAAATTACTGAGATGTTACCTGAAATGGATTCACCGTTATGTGCGTTTGTAGCGCAAGCTCCCAGGAGCGAGGAAGGGAGGGTGGTTGCCTTTCACGTTCTATTATGTTAGCTTTTATTTCCCCACCCCTTGAGAAACAACGATGTCATTTAGCCCATCGGCCAGGTTAGGATGGAGACTATTTTGAATTGCTATCGAAGATTTTGTTTTGCAGGTTATCTAATGTTTGAATGATGGCTTGCGTGCGCGCACACATGCACAGACGCAACGCTCATGCACATGTATGTAAGCATCTATGTTTGGGATAGTGTGCATACACACCCACACGCACACACATCCACATATAAATGCATACACACGGGCGCGCACACACGCACGCGCACGCGCGTACGCACGCACGCACGCACACACACTCACACTCACTTGCATACATTCTCTCTCTCTCTCTCTCCTCTCTCTCTCTCTCTCTCTCTCTCTCTCTCATGCACATACACACACACACACACACACACACACACACACACACACATGGACACACGCACACCCATGTACACACACACACACAAGCGAGCGTGCTTCTGTGCACACATGTACATGCCCTCAAACACATATACACACACATGCGCGCTCACACGCAAACGCATGCACACACACACATACCACCACCACAAACAGCATTAACCACACACACGCTCGCATACATGCACGCGCACACACACTCAAACACACGCACACTCGCACACACACAGGCACACACAATCACACACATGCATGTGCACACACACACTCATGCACACAGGCACTCCACCATCACATTAACAGCACGCGCGCACTCATTCACTCTCTCTCTCTCTCTCTCTCTCTCTCTCTCTCTCTCTCTCTTACACATGTTTATGTTAAATGCCTGAAATATTGGTTACGCATTCTGAGAATGCCTCTGAATAGGTTACCACTTAAAGCATATAACATGTTACTAACTCTGCAGAATCAAGATAAAGAAACTTGGGTGTCCTCCATGCGGAATCTTTTATATCGTTATGGTTTTGGACACGTTTGGGAAAGCCAAGGTGTCGGAAACTGCAATTTGTTCATATCAACCTTTAAAAATAGACTAATAGAGTGTTATAAGCAGGAATGGCATTTTGACATAACAACAAGAGATAGATTCTCTTTTTATTGTTCATTCAATTCGGAGTTATCTATTAGTTTTCATCTAACTACAGTAAAACATGTTCCTGTGCGAAATGCTTTGACTAGATTAAGACTTGGTGTCTCATCATTGAGACCTCATCGTTTACGACATTGTCAAAATGTTTCAGGAGAAAATTTGAACTGCCCATTTTGTTTTGTTAGAGAAATGGAAATACACTTCATTTTAGTATGTCCGAAATATAAGGAACTAAGGGAACAGTATATTCCCACCAAGTTCTATAAATACCCATCATGTTTTAGATTATCAATGCTTTTGGCAAACCAGAATAGTATCGTAATAAATAATCTAGCAACATTTATATTCAAATCATTGCAATTGAGACGGCTTTTCCTGATTTAAAAGAATTGCAAACCAGTTTCAATTCATCTGGTATTCTAGCATGTACTTTTGCTTTCCCATTGGTGAACATGTTCTGATAGTGTGTCTAATGTTCGACATGTTACACAATAATTGTTGTCATATTGTACTTGGAACTCAACTCCCATGATATGGGCTGTAGGCCTAATCATTAAATTTCGATTTCGTATTCGTATTCGTATTCTCTCTCTCTTACACACTCACACTCTATTGTTTTAGTGCAAACAGTCCACAGGTCCCATACCTATCGATGTCAGTTCCCTTGATATTACCCGTCATCTTCTTCTTCCTAAAATACTGGTTCACTCAAAAACGAGTAGGTCACCAGCGCGCATGTTAAAAAGTAAAATAAAATAACATCAAATAAAGCGCGACTCAGTCTGTTGGCCCCTGGAGCAAAATTTGGCAACAAGGGGTCGCACACGATATTCAAAAAGTTAAAAGCAATGGCCAGATTCAGGCCCAGGTAACCGTAAAATATCTGGGGAAGTTAAAATAGAAAAGCGTCAATATGCGGATCTCAAAACTCTCATAGGAGAGCCTGCAGTGCAGATGAGTCATTGCTTTCTTTTTCCCTTTTTTCCCTTTGCTTTGCTGCCAGTTGATGCAGGACGCTGTTCATGCGTACTCTCTCTCTCTCTCTCTCTCTCTCCGTATGTATATTTCTTTCTTTCCATATTCAGTCCTTTTTTTCCCCCTCATTTTCCTTTATATGTCTGTGTGGTTGCTGTTTTTTTTCTCAATTTCTATTCTCTTTAAAATAAATGTAAGAATAATTAAGAAAAGAAAGGAAGGAAGGAAGGAAGAAAATGCATGTTTTTATTTTGAACTGCGCAGGTGTGCGGAGATGACGGCATCACGTACGAGAATGAATGTAAACTGCGGCAGGAGAACTGCGAAACCAAATCCAGCGTCAGGATAAACCAGAGGGGGCCTTGCTGTGAGTAGTGTCTGACATCGTCTTCCATCATCCTCATCCTCAGTGATCTTGCATTGAAAAGAACGTTCCGAATTCAGAGGCCCTTCATGCCCTCCCTCTCTCACTGTGGCTAAGAGTGACTTCCCTTTCAGTATTTCCTCTCCTTCTTCTGTTATGTGGCCACAATCAACACTGATTATTTTGCACAGAATAGAGGGTTTCCGTGAACCGGCTGCCCGACTTTTAAAAAAATCCGTTTCTTTTTTTTTCCGATGTAGGCTTGAAATAGCTCTTCAAGTTGCATGGGTAGATCACATTTACTCCAGATCACATTTACACACTCCATGCCCACATACTGGATCAGAGGGGACGAGAAGTGACGGGCAGGCATCCTAGTGACGGCCCCCGGCACCCCCCGCCGCAGCGGCCCTCCTACCAGCACACCCCCTACCCACTACCTACCTAGTCAAGCACTCTCACATTCATACAGGACAATTTGTTTTGATCTTACTCCTTAAGTTTCGCAGCAGCGAGACTGTCAAGAGTGTCAGCACTGAGGTGGGTGGCGACTCTGTTTTTAAAACTTAGGAGAGTCTGCCTCTACAATGTGCGCTGGGAGTTCATCCCACACACGGATGGCTCGGGGGAAGAATGAGAAGAGCTCCGCTTCCATGCCAGTGGCGAGGTTGAGGCAAAGCTGTCGGCAAGGTCATGGCGACTGCTGTTGGATGGACATGGTTGTGCCCTCCAAAGAGGGAAGTTCACTCACGCTGGTACCTTTGCAAAGAAGTTACTATTGTCAGTAGAGGGCTTATGGTGATCAGAATAGGTATCACTGAACACCACCAGAGTGACTCGGCTGCACCGCGGTGTCTCCTCTGTTAGGTTGCCTGAAGAAGACCTGATGTTGATTGCTTCCCATAAACTGCAGTGCTGGCACTGCAACAGGACAAACCTGGGAGTAGCTGTGTGTGGGGGGAGACTGAAGGAGCATGGTGGTTATAATGTCCCTGAGTGGGGTACAAAGAGAAGAATTCAAATAAACATCTGATTGGTCAGTTTTCAGCCGCTGATTTTTTTTCATGCTGCTGATGTGAGAAATTGTTTGCACAGACGGGCCATAAGCTAGGAAATGGTGTGAACCTTCAGTCATTTTCGGCTGTTGATTTTGACATGGTGCTCTTGGAAGAAACTGGTTGGATTGATCAGCCATAAGCTAGGAAACACTGTGAACCTGAGGTACTGTCAGGTGCAAACCTTGACACATAAGTTTACCTCAAGGATTTGCATTCGAGATGATGGACACAATTTTGAAATGATTCCATTAAACGATCACTTGAGTAATCTATACAGAAATAGGTCCCTGGGTTTTGGTTTCTTTTTGTTGGATAATTTTACGCAACATTATTAGAACAGAGATGTGCACATGGGCGTGGTCTTTTAATGTTTAAGAATGATTTGCAAGACAAATTTGTTAGAGCATATGATGGCTTTTAATTAGATATGTCAATTGCTTTACCTCCACTCACACACGATCCCAACTCCATCCCCTCTACATAAACACAACCCCTTCCCCCCTACTCTCCAGTTCCCCTTTGCTTCACAGTTCTAAGAGTAACATGTCAGTTCCCACTGTAGCAATATAACAAGTCTTGACACTCCAATACTCCAAACCAAAGCTGATCTTTTTCCTCTGAAATTTTCGGCATTTCTCACCAGTTGTCTTTCTCCACAACTTGGTGCATCTGATCATTTTAAAACTACAGTTGTGGAATGTAAACTTTTCATTTTTTTGTTTTCTCATGCAGTTGGGTGTGGCAGCAAGAAGTGTGAATTTTACGCTGTGTGTGAGAGCGATGGCGACCAGCCCAGATGCGTCTGTCCAACGGAATCATCCTGCAGAATGGTGAGTCATGTGACACGTAGCACAGTGGAACCTGTCTGTCAAGACTTTGAAAAATCAGCTAAAATCGGATCATAGCATTAACAGGAGAGTATCAACAGGGTGGGTCATACTGCAGTACAGATAGTCATGTTCTTCAACATCCACAGAGTAAATCAGACTGTCAAAACATGTGTAATGGACAGGTGTACATGTGCTGTGTAAAGATCATAAGTAAAGTATGTGCTGTAATGACAATACAAAATTACTTGGTTTTGATAGTGGCTTCACAGAATGGTTAAGTCCTAGTTTAGTATTCCCCCTCCCTCCCCCCGCCCACCCCTGTCCCTCTCCCCCCTCCTCCCTTTCCCTCTCCCTCGCCCCTCTCTTCCCCCCACCCCATCTTCATCTCATCGTTGGTGCTCAATGTACTGTTAATGACTAGCGACTTGCCAACTGAAGAGATTGACGCAAAGGGGAGCTTCACAAAACCAGTTCTTTCTTTGGAATTATTTGATTCAGTCTCCTAAGGTCAGTGCCTTTCTCTTTTTGTGATGATCACATTTTGCAGTCTTCTGGATGGAAGGAATGAAAGTGCTGCAGGGGAGTTGAGTAGTAGCGGCGTTTACTCCGGACGTCGATCTTCAGCTGCTTGGACGATTGTCACAACAGTATTTTTGCCGTATTTTCAGCCGTTATGAAACCGATGTTTTGTGCAGAAGTTGTATTAGACCAAGACTGGTCAGTCGTAAGTCATTATAGAGAGGTAGTCGTGCTACAGATTCAGTTTGTATTATGAAGTAAGTTGGTCATTTTCATTCAGATCATATCGGAGAAGGAATCATAAAAAAGGGAAGGTCAGCATGGAGGAGTTTGGTTTTTTTTGTTTTTTTTTGTCGTTTGTTTGTTTTTTAGCATGGAGGAGTTCCACGGTATTTGTCAGTTATGTTTTAACTGTTCATGACAGAAGGAAATCAGTGACTGTAAAAGTACTTGTTGGGCATCAGATGGACCAGCCTTGTTGAAGATTTCAGTCCTGTGGCCTGAGGGCTTTACTGGTAGTGACCTGGGACGGTTGACCGCGCCTAGAGTGCAACACTGAAGGCGGAGACCATCCCTCTTCTTCTGCGGACATAACCTCTTCTGAACTGAGCCCCACCCTATTTATTGCTAGATGGACAGAGAGGATTTTCATGTTATGAGATTTATCATCAGCACTGCAATTGCAAACGAACATGTTGGTCACCAAAGCCTTGTACTTAACAACAAAAATCTCTCTCTCTCTCTCTCTCTCTCTCTCTCTCTCTCTCTCTCTCTTTTATATATAATCTTTTTTTTGCATCGATATTTTTGTGCGTACGTCCATAAAAAAAAACCCATAAGATTAGTTGAGAATGACTTCTGGTGTAAGGGAGACAATTTTTAGGTAAATTGGTGGCACATATCAACCATGGTACGGTCTTGTCATTATCTCCCTTTGTACATTCATCTTCGATCTTCATGATGTACGACAGCAGCATAACATTTCAAATGAAGGTTACTAAATGAAATGACCAAATTTTGAAGTTTACAGCTTCCCATTCCTTCAAAGAGCCCATTATTGCTTTGCTAAACCAAGTTTTATCTTTTAGGAAAGATTAAAGAACAAATTGAAGAAAGATGTTGCATAGATGGTAGAGAACCAACCTAACCATCTCAGCTACATAGGTTACACAAGAAGTGAATGTTTGAATATGAACTTTTCATTTAGGTTCTGCATATTTGTTGGTCCTGCCAATTTCCCCCCTTGCTTTCCACAGGCCATTTGTTAAGGTAAGTTGAAAAAAAAAAGGGAAAAGAAAAAATTGTAATGAAATTTTCAAATCTCAGTAGTAATACACATAGCAGAACCCCAGCAGTGGAGAAACGTGACATTTTCTGCCTTGTTTATCTGCTTTAAGACTGTGACAAATCTGGGTCGGACACCATTTTGGACATGATCTAGTCAGGCACAAGTAGTTGGCTGGGATATACCTTTTGAGCCCATACACACACAGCAGTGAACTCTGCTCTTTGGTTGCATTCAGCAGAGGAAAGGTCAGTGATTCTGTTGTAATATGAACAACATGTAGACTGTGAGGTGCCATGCCAAGAACATGGAACTTTCCAAATTCTTAATCCAGGATGATAATTGGAACTTTCCAAATTCTTAATCCAGAATGATAATTGGAACTTTCCAAATTCTTAATCCAGAATGATAATTGGAACTTTCCAAATTCTTAATCCAGAATGATAATTGGGACTTTCCAAATTCTTAATCCAGAATGATAATTGGAACTTTCCAGATTCTTAATCCAGAATGATAATTGGAACTTTCCAAATTCTTAATCCAGGATGATAATTGGAACTTTCCAAATTCTTAATCCAGAATGATAATTGGAACTTTCCAAGTTCTTAATCCAGGATGATAATTGGAACTTTCCAAATTCTTAATCCAGAATGATAATTGGAACTTTCCAAATTCTTAATCCAGAATGATAATTGGGACTTTCCAAATTCTTAATCCAGAATAATAATTAGAACTTTCCAGATTCTTAATCCAGAATAATTGGAACTTTCCAAGTTCTTAATCCAGGATGATAATTGGAACTTTCCAAATTCTTAATCCAGGATGATAATTGGAACTTTCCAAATTCTTAATCCAGAATGATAATTGGAACTTTCCAAGTTCTTAATCCAGGATGATAATTGGAACTTTCCAAATTCTTAATCCAGGATGATAATTGGAACTTTCCAAGTTCTTAATCCAGAATGATAATTGGAACTTTCCAAATTCTTAATCCAGAACGATTATTGGAACTTTCCAAATTCTTAATCCAGGATGATAATTGGAACTTTCCAAATTCTTAATCCAGAACGATTATTGGAACTTTCCAAATTCTTAATCCAGAACGATGATCTAAAACCACCATAAAGTCAACATTCCTGATCAGAAATTTCTGTACAAGATGCAAAGGAAACTGTAGATGGGGATTACAAAGCAGTGCTGTTTAACTGGGCCCTTTAGAAGGCTAGATCAAAGGAAGCATTATTTGGATCACTGTCACATTATGTTCTTTATTTTGTTGCAGGCTGACCTGAAGGTGTGTGGGTCAGACGGTCAAACATATGACAATGAATGTCAGATGAAGATTGCATCATGTCGAAGGAAACAGATCATCACTGTTGCTTCAGCTGGTGATTGTGGTGAGCAGGCATTAATTTATCCCATTTAAGTTTATGTACATAAAAAAAACACCATTGTTGCTGTTAAAATTGTCCTTACTGTTTTTGCAAATCTTAAATAAATGTTAGCGAACCGCCCAGAGAACGTGGACAAACGAGTCACAAGACGAAACACAACTAGTTTCGACCTCTTAGGTCTTCATCAGGTGAGACATTAACGAATAAAACAATGAAAATTCACTTAGCTTTGATCGCTTCAGATCACTTGGTAGGGTTCAGCGCAAGGAAGAAGGCGTTGAATGAGATTCAACGCCTTCTTCCTTGCGCTGAACCCTACCAAGTGATCTGAAGCGATCAAAGCTAAGTGAATTTTCATTGTTTTATTCGTTAATGTCTCACCTGATGAAGACCTAAGAGGTCGAAACTAGTTGTGTTTCGTCTTGTGACTCGTTTGTCCACGTTCTCTGGGCGGTTCGCTAACATTTATTTAAGATTTGTTTAGATTTCCGCCTGCAGTCCTCTCGCTTTGCAACTAGACCTTACTGTTTTTGGTTCGACTTTTTTCCCTGGTGATCACAATTTTGCATGTACATTTTCTGGAAGGCAGTTAAGTCCAGTAAAACTAGAAAAGAACATTTTCTCTCACCATGGCCCTAGAATAATGAAGAAAGAATTGTGAGTGGTTGGCATGAATGCCTTCCTTCACCAAAAATGTTCTTTCACATAGGGGCAATTTAACCAAACGTTTGCATATGACCAGAATAGGAGCTGCTTGAGCCATTGCTCAGCAGAAAATTTGCTTGGTGAGATTACCGTCGCCCTTCACATAATATTGGGATGACAAGTCCTAGGACTGTGATTAAATATTACTGTGATTTTAGCATGAATTTTCTTGTAATGAAATGGCAAGATGTGTAATCAGAAGTAGAAAAATATTCAGAGTATGGGGCTTAATGTAAGCTTTCTATATTTTAGCCTGGTTTTTGTTTTCAGGTTGGGGGGGGGGGGGGTTGTCAGGTTTTACACTTTTTGTGTGTTTCTTCATGGAGTGTGTTTTGGTTTTGTTTGTTTGTTAGAGACAGGTAGGGTGGGTAAATGTTTCTGAGTATTTTCAACTATTAAAGCCCTGGTAGCTGGGTAAAACTAATAAATCATCAAAGATGAAATCTGAATCCTGGACATATGACTTCCATCCAAGAACTTGTTAACTACTGCTGCGAACATTTTTTTTTTTAAACAGAATGTGTGTCTATGTAACAGAGAGGTAGGGTATGCCGCCATGATCATAAATGTAAGAACAGAAAATATATCCATGTTACCGAGTAATAACAGGATGTGTGCAACCTTGATCAGATAGGTCAGAACACAGTATGTGTCCATGTTACAGAGAAATGTCGAGGTGTGGTGTGCAGCCATGGGCAGAAGTGTGAGAACGGAGTGTGCGTCTGCCCCATCCTGTGCCCCACCACCCACGACCCTGTGTGCGGCACTGACGGAAAGATGTACATCAACGAGTGTGAGATGAGGAAGTCGGCGTGCAATAAGGAGGAGGACATAGAGGTGGACCAGGATGGGAACTGTGATGACCTCATCCCCTCTGGGTCTGGAGGTAGTGCTGCTCTTCAGTCTGTGCCTCTGCTCTTCTTTGTGTTCTGTTTTCAACATGATCTTTCAAGTTCAGTTAGCTGTATGTGATTTTTTTTAGTTATTTGTGCCTTTCCAATGATTTCAACCTATCTGTGGGATGTTGTTCTGTTTGGTTTCGTTTTGTTGTTGTTTTATTGGTTGGTTGGTTTTTCAGTTGTGTGTTGTTATTTTCATTCTTTACATTTTCTAGATCAACTGCTTGCGTGTTGCATTTGTTGTTGTTGTTGTTTTTTTGGTGTTTTTGTTTGGTTTACTTTTGATTGCTGCACATTCATGAAGGTTGGGGATGGAAATGGAAGGGAGGTGTCCTGTCAACTATGGCTGCCTTAATGGCGGGATAAAAAAAAAACAGCCATACACACAAAACTCCACTCCCTTTGTTGGGAAGATGGGATTAATCCTTGCCTGTCTATACAGGGAGTGTCCACAGGAGTATCAGCCTGTGTATGCAGAAAAAAAAAACTCAACTATTGTAGTGTACAAGTATTAGATTCATCTCCAGGTGAAAGAAATCGTCAGGTAGTTCTCTTTTCACTTACAAAGGAACAGATCTGTGCAGAAATACTTTTCTCGCACTCGCTATTCCATCATTCACATTGGATGGTGTTTGATCAGGAGTTTACCTATAGAACCTTTGAGTGAGAGCAGTAATCTACAATGTGCCTACAGTTTCATCTAAATTATTCTTCACTCTACCAGAAAGTGAATATTTACTTTTTTCAAACTTATTTGTTGATGGAACATTTTGTCACTGGTTGTTTTCTGGCTGTATGAATGTGCCGCTCCCTTTTTTTTCCTTACTTTCCTAAGTTAGAAGTTAAGTTTTGGTTTTATTTGAATATAAAGAATGACATGTTCAGCAGATTTGAAGCATTTCTGTTTGCTCATTTGCTTTAGTTTTGAAAAAAAACTGTACTGTAAAAGTGTTGTTTTGGTTTGGTTCAGTGTGACAGTGTTGTTGTGCATGCTGTGTACAATGTGTGTGTTGTCATGGAATGGAGGCTGAAGGTTTTCAGTGTTGTGATGTGGTGTTGTGGAGCACTATGGTAGCGTGTACTTTGTAGCGTCTGGTGACCAAAGCGACATGGAGATCAAGGAGGACTGTGACGAGGAGGAGTGCAACAAGTATGGAGGGCAGTGCACGTTGCACCCTGACGGCACCTTCAAGTGTGCCTGTAACTTCTATTGTGAAGCTGTTCGGTGAGTCAGCTACGGTCATCCCTATACCTGGTTTTTTTTTTCATTTAATGCTTGTCTCTTTAACCATAACTCCAACCCACTCCCTCCACTTGACCTCTTACACTCTTCAAATTTGGGAAATGAAAATCAAGATATCGAAAACTTTTTTTTTTTAATTTTCCTTACACGTAGTTTTAATATCATTCTCCTCCACTTTGTAATTGAAAGCGAAGCATGATTTGTTTATTTTTAGTATACATTTTTTTATGCTGATTTATCAAAAGCACTGTCGATAGTTAGAAGGGGAGGGCAGTCCTAGTGAAGTTTGTTCCAGGTGTCGTTTGGTTAAAGAATGTCCTGCAGCTTAATTACACTCAGAATAATCGCAAACATGAAAACAGATTGTAACAGATTTCATGCTTGTTGAGGAGAACATTTATACCAAACTCTTTTTGAATTGTACATAAGACAGTTGGTTATGAGATTTCAGTTTTTAAGGACGTTGGATACATGCCACTTTGCACACATATGAATAATTGAAAGCTACATTAATTCTGCAATGTGTGAAAAAGAAAATTATTAAAAAAACCGGCTTTGCAATGTGACAAAGATTTCTGTAGAAAAGAAAAATTCACAGCCTCATGATGTCTTCATTTACTGAATGCAGGTCTCCCGTGTGTGGATCTGACGGGCGAACATATGGCAATGAATGCCAACTGAGAAGTGCCAGGTGTACCAAAAAACAGGAAATCAGCATTGTTCCCATGGAAAACTGTGATGGTTGGTGTCATTTCTCATTGCTTATGTTTATAGATGTTTAATTTAGGGTATGATATTGTAATTATTAGTATGTAAATCATGCCGTGTTGTGAAAATTTTTATAGAAAATTAGGACATTAGATGGAAGTGCACATAATTTCTGTTTCAGCTTTGATTTGGAGCGTTAGATTGTTCTAGGTTTTTTTTAGTTGCAAAGCGAGAGGACTGCAGGCGGAAATCTAAACAAATCTTAAATAAATGTTAGCGAACCGCCCAGAGAACGTGGACAAATGAGTCACAAGATGAAACACAACGCGTTTCGACCTCTCAGGTCTTCATCAGGTGAGACATTAACGAATAAAACAATGAAAATTCACTTAGCTTTGATCGCTTCAGATCACTTCGCAGGGTTCAGCGCAAGGAAGAAGGCGTAACGCCTTCTTCCTTGCGCTGAACCCTGCGAAGTGATCTGAAGCGATCAAAGCTAAGTGAATTTTCATTGTTTTATTCGTTAATGTCTCGCCTGATGAAGACCTGAGAGGTCGAAATGCGTTGTGTTTCGTCTTGTGACTCGTTTGTCCACGTTCTCTGGGCGGTTCGCTAACATTTATTTAAGATAGGTTTTTTTTGTTTTGTTTTGTTTTGTTTTTTTGCAGCAACAGTTTGTTTTGTCTGCCGGATATTGAAGCAGGCTGTGCACTAAGACCATTCATGACAATACCAAACATTTTTAGAGATGGGGGGGAGGGGAGGGGAGAGAAGGGAGAGGGTGTTTCATCTTTCATGCCCTTTAACATTTTTAAGTGGCATTTCAAATGTCCCCTGTGTTCGGCCACATCAAGGTTCTTCCTGTTTGCAGCCTCAGTACTGTCAGTCAGCACTGATGGACTGAACAGTTAACAGCAGGCTGTCATGAGGTAACCCACCAGAGTACATGCTGCTCTGCTTTTGCCTAGTCAACAGATCATGTCTCTTCTTTCAGATACTGAACCTGGCTCTGTGGGGAGATTTTTTTTTTTTAAACATTTTTCAATTTGAGGGTGTTTTTTTTTAAAATGTATTCTAGCTCCCTCATACATAGCCACACCCTGGATCATCCTGTCTTCGCCGCTACACTGGCAGACCACTATCAGCAGTCAGTATCAGGTTGAGGTAGCCCACCAGAGCAAACTGTCAACTGCTGCCAAAGTACTACGCTGATGGTCAGCGATTTTCTGATGAAAATAATACTTCAGCTATTCAGGAACCATCCGTTCAATAGTCAGCGATTTTCTTCTGAAAAATAATACTTCAGCTATTCAGGAACTAGCTGTTCAGTAGTCAGCGAATTTCTTCTGAAAAATAATACTTCAGCTATTCAGGAACCAGCCGTTCAATAGTCAGCAATTTTCTTCTGAAAAATAATACTTCAGCCATTTAGGAACTGGCTGTTCAATAGTCGGCGATTTTCTCCTGAAAAATGATACTTCAGCCATTTAGGAACTGGCTGTTCTATGGTTGGTGATTTTCTTCTGAAAAACAGTACTTCAGCTATTCAGGAACTGGATGTTTGCTGGTGAAAATCAGTTAATTGTAAAAAGAAGAAAAAAAAAAGCTTATAGTTTAAGATGATGATTTCAGATTCAGACATTGCAGATTACATCATTTTGTGATCGTCACTTCAGACCCTAACTTCCGCTGTGGATGATTTCAGAGCTGGACATTGGTAACGACGAGCCATGCGATGGGGTGCCGCCTCTGGTGAATGAAGTCACTGGCCAGGACTATAACTGCATGCCCAACAAGGACTCCTGTCCCTCCGGCAGCTATTGCCACTTCACTGCGACCTTCGCCAAGTGCTGCAAAGAAGGTGAGGGGTAAAACATGATTCGCAGACTCATTGTCAAGTCCTGCAAAGGCGATTGGTACCATGGTGGTAGACTCTTTAGCAAGTGTTAAACACACAATTAGTGGTACAACGTTAGTAGCAAGTGCTGCGTATCATAGAGTGAGATAAACTAGAGCTGTAAACTTACGCTCAGCTCTTTTGAAATCCCTGAAGAAGTCATTAATGACCCAGTTTTAGTGACTTTTGCTTACATTATGAGACAGATGCAGACATGGGAACCCATTCATTGTTTTTATGCCGATTTGGCTGTGATTAAAGTAATAACACTGGAAACTTTTTTGTTTGGTTTTAAATGTGACCAAAAGAAAAGCATGATGTTCGGTCAGGCTAATTTGCCAGTTTTATACCTGCTGTGTATATAGCCATTGATTGAAAGTGAACAACCATTCAGAAATTTCTGTTTCTTCAACAGAAGTAGTTGTGGTGGTGAGCATGAAACAGAACTCATGTGTTACCCAAGAGTAAAGCTGAGAAGAAAACTTGGTTATTGAATAGATGGAGAAGTGCCCACTGTTTGTGCAGTCAGCTGTCTCAGGTTTGATACAGTGTACTGGTTTGATTTCAGAATAGCCACTCTCACTTATAAGAGGCAATCTTGTTGTTCAGCAAAACATAAATTCCACATGACTTTGTGACTGATGGAAATTGCTAAACTTTAAATAATCCACATAGGTTAGAGATGCCCATAGAGTACACCCATTTTTCCTTACACAGATTCTCAGAAATTCTGTTCCAGCTGATAATTTAGGGTTCCCAGGTCCGCAAAGGCAAGTAACTTGAAGCCAATACTGCTTAAGCTGCCCATTCATCTGGCACACTGATGAATAAAAAGAATAACGAATCAAAAAGGAAGATTCAAGCTTTCCCATAGCTCCTTATGTAGTACATGCACATGACAACAAAAGGGGAGATGAAACAGGGACTCAATAAATTTATGCTTATCACGAGTGGCAGAAATTTTTTTTTATCTTGACCGTTTGCATGCATCTGTCTGTCTGTCTGTCTCTCTCTCTCTCTCTCTCTCTCTCTCTCTCTCTCTCTCTCTCACACACACACACACACACACACACACACACACACACACACACACACACAACACACTCTCTGTCTGTCTGTCTGTCTGTCTCTCCTCTCTCTCTCTCTCTCTCTCTCTCTCTCTCTCTCTCTCTCTCTCCAAATCATTGAAAACTAGCATTCACTTGCAACTATGTTGTCTCTTTTTTTTCCAGATGTCCACTCTGGTCGGACATGTCAGGAGACAACATTTGGCTGTTGTAAGGATGGCAAAACGGCAGCCCTGGGGCCTAACCGTGCTGGATGTCCCGGTAAACAGCTTTTATGGACAACAAGTCTTGACAAAAAGCTGATTTCAAAATGTAACAGATTTCAAAGTTCAGAAAATTTGAAAGCTGTCTCTTATTTCAAGCATAATAAGAGCCAACAATAGCCATGTGACTTAATGCTAACCAAAAAGAATGGCACTTAAATCTAAGATATCAAATCCAGTTTTAGCTTATTCCTAAAAAAAAAAATACTATAACTGAATGTGAGCTGTAAACATGAAGGCAATTTTACGACCACCAGATCTGCATTGTGTGAAGTACAGAGCAAGACGGTGCACAAAAAAGAAAAAGAAAAAAAAAGAAACTTGCATACTTAGGGGAGTTTGTGTTAATTTCCGTACAACTGTGAGCTCACAAGACAGTTGACCTGATTCTTGACCTCTGCTGAAAAAGAAGTTCATTTAACACCATGCCAAACATGATTTAAGATCCAGCTGCAATGATATCTTTACTGGTGCTGTTTTTTTTATGTATGGTTTTTAAGACTTTGTACAAGATACATCTTCAAACATAATATGTGTACATGTGTACTGACTTCTGTAGTAGTGATATATTCTTCTGAGTTGTATAAATGGTGAAAATGATTGTCTTAACTTCTCATTTTTATGTTCACAGGTACCAATGGCTGTGACTGTATTTCCATGATTCACAATAGTCTTGTTGTTGTTGTTGTTGCTGATGATTGTGTAGTTTTGTTCTTGCTGTTGTGTTTGTAGACCATACATGCAAACCAGTTGACTCGATGTTCCTCTTCTGTTGTTATTCATGGTTGTGCGTTAACTTTCTTGTTTCACTGTGTTCATTTCTCGACTCGTCCCTGTAATTTTCAGTACTCTTTGTTTCAACTTCACTGCTTTCAAATGGTTTCAGAGCACATATTTTGAGGATTTTTTTTTCTCTTGGGGGGGGGGGGGGGGGGGGGGTACTATTTAGCAGAGGGAATGGTCACACAATGGTTAACTAAAATTTATATATCATTCTTGCTATCATTTGTTTTTCAAAACATTTTTATCTTACAATGATAACCAGACTACTGCATAAATTTCAATCTGGGAACGACTCATGCTTATGAACCCCACAACAATGGGACGTGAATCCTATCATGAAATGAATGTCTGCAGATTTTTTTTAAAAACTATAACATTTCATTCAAAGAAGAGTTTGTGCAGCAATATCATTGTATGCTGATGAACCTTAAGATTTTTACCTCATATAAATTACTTAAATCAGCAAGTAAAGTTTAAGCAATACTGAAAGATGGTAAGCATTAAAGCAATGAGTTTGTGCTTTCTGCTTTCATCAACTAAACCACCGATCCTTTTTGTTTTTCCCTCCAGAAAATTGTAACTGCAATCCCGTCGGTTCCTACGGCTCAAGTTGTGACCCTGTCACCAAACAGTGCACGTGCAAGCCGTTTGTCGGAGGAACTCGCTGCGACAGATGTGAGATCGGTTACTGGGGTCTCCACAAAATCGCTGAGGATGGCAATGCTGGTTGCCTTGGTAACGTGGCCTTTTTTTTTTGTTATTTACGTCCCTTGATGTCCTTGGGTGAAGACAGGATGAAAATACGTTCATGATAGAAGTAACGGTTTATTAGCATGATTCGTTTGATTCTTTTTCGGTGTAGTTCTTGTTGCTAATCACTGATTTGAGCTGAGTACTTTTGCCAGATTCCATATTCTTTTCCCGATTCATGTTTTTGAATGTTCTCTTCTTAAAATCTTATGAGAATGGGAGATGTGAAGAACACGAAATAAATAAGTCATCGAAAGTTGCATTCCTTATTTATTGTTTTCTCAACTTTATATAAATTGTAATTTGTTACGGAATCAGTATTTGATTTTATAAAAAAAAAAAGAAAGAAAGAAAATGAACAAAATTAGGATATATCTATGCAATGATTTTGAGATACAGTAATGGTAGGTGACCATCAGGAATAATTTTTAGACACATTGCACCTCAGTAACTCCACAACACTTCTCAAGCTGACACTGCTGTGCTTCTCTTTTTCCCATCAGCCTGTAACTGCAATCGTCTGGGGTCGGAGCGGGATGACTGCAACCAGATGACGGGCCGCTGTATGTGTAAAACCATGGTGTCGGGCATGAAGTGTGACCGCTGCAGTAATGGACGACCTGTGGGGCCCACTGGCTGTGATGGTAACGCTGGCTGTCCATTTACAGATGACTGTTTTTCTTTTTATTATTTCTTTTCTTCCTGTTTTCTCAAATCTGCTTCTCCTTTGTTTTTGGTTGCTGTATTGTGTTCCTTTTTAATGGAATGGTTAATGTTCACTTTCTTCTCTGTCTCTCTCCCTCTCTCTCTCTCCCTCTCTCTCTCTCTCTCTCTCTCTCTCTCTCTCTCTTGTGTGGCACATGCACCCTATGAGATGAATGGAAATTGTGACAGTGATGTTTTATCCAGCTAAACTAACAAAAAAGAACTACAAATGTCAGTCAGATAATTGATCACCAATTCAGTCAACCAACTTGTATAAATGACACAGATGGAGGCTGTGAAAGTGCAAATAGTTCAACCAGATTAAGTGATCACAAAGTTGGTCAATCAACCATATAAATTACTCCCCGTGCTGCCGAGGCTGTGAAAGTGCAAATAGTTCAACCAGATTAAGTGATCACAAAGTTGGTCAATCAACCATATAAATTACTCCCCGTGCTGCCGAGGCTGTGAAAGTGCAAATAGTTCAACCAGATTAAGTGATCACAAAGTTGGTCAATCAACCATATAAATTACTCCCCATGCTGCCGTCCCCTTCCATCACCCTCCCACCTCCTCCATCCTTCCCCTCCTGTCTCTTTCCTCGATGAAAAAGACGTTGCAGTCCATTGATAACTTTTATAACAATACTACATACCCAGATTCTTTTCAGATGATTATCTCCCATCATCCTGCCGAGAGGTGCAGTGTCAGGCGGGCGCCACCTGTCGCATGCGCAGCAACGGCAAACCAGAGTGTGAGTGCAGCCTGACCTGCCACGAGGACCAGCCCAACCAGGCAGTGGTGTGTGGCACCGACAACCAGAATTATGGGTCAGAGTGTCAGCTGAGGATGATGGCCTGTCGGTCACGTACCATCATCGAAGTGGCTCACGTTGGAAAGTGTCGAGGTTCGTCGAGTATATGTGTGTGTATGTTTGTGTCAGTCTGCATGTCTTGTTTCATATGTATGTCACACACCAGTACCACCTAGATTCCATGATCTTTGCTTGATCAGTGTGTCTTATCTTTTTACCAAAGGATAATGATAAAGCATGATCTCACCTGTCTTTTTACCAAGAGATAATGATAATGCTTGATCTGACCTGTCTTTTTACCAAAAGCTAATGATAATGTATGATCTGACCTGTCTTTTTACCAAAAGATAATGATAATGCATGATCTGACCTGTCTTTTTACCAAAAGATAATAATGCATGATCTGACCTGTCTTTTTACCAAAAGATAATGATAATGCATAATCTGACCGCAAGACAGCTGAGCTATAAAGCACAGGAACTGATTTTGATGGAAGGTTTTGACACTGATGATTAACAATCATTATTCTTTGATTCAGCTTTCACTCATAGTCTGTTTATTTTTCTGATGTGTCTGTGTGAAAATATACACACAATTCCACACATTTCCTGTAGAATAAATATTTAGAATCTAGATTTATTTGTCTCTTCCCATACTACCTTATGGTGCTTATTCCCATTAGCCATATCAGTGACATAAGATCTGAAATCAACCAGGTAACAAAATGACATCGCTGTTGATTTCTTGTCCATGGACAGATCAAGTTCTGATGGAGAATGGAGGGTGAGGGGGTTCCAAACAGATCAGGATGCAGTAACCAAGCAGCAGATTTTCTTTAAAAAAAAAAAAATTTGGGGGGGGGGGGAATTGGGGAGGGAGGGGGGGTAACATGTTACAGATTTTATCGTGGTTCGGGTGAGGTGGATTTGGAACAAGGCGTAGATTTTGTACAAGCGAGGGGGCAGGGGTGGGGGACTTGCACATTTCTTTGAAATGGGCTGAGGGGAGGGGAACCTTCCATCAAAGTCATTGGAGGCCTCTCCCATCAGATAACAAGCATCCTATTCAATATGCATTTTAAAATCCTTTTTTCTTCTTCTTTTTGAGAGAGCTGGGAAAAGGAGGAGGGGTTTGTAAGCCCAGGATCCACCCCCACCCCCCACCCCCTCGGTCTGCCCCTGTTGTCTCTTATTCATCATTCAAAGCCCATTCACTTTCTGACTTGGAGCCACATCGTTTGAAAGCTGATTTTCTACCCCGTCCAGGTTTACCATCTGTCCGAACCACCACCCCTCTGCCCTCAACGACACGGTCACGTAAAACAACACGTCACATCCATGGGGAGACCTCAGAAGAGGAACCTGATGTATCCAGCGGCACCCACAAGCCTGACAGCAGTTCAGAGGACCCTAAACCTGCCGACAATGGACAGTGTATGTACTGGCTGGTATCAGAGTGTCATTGTCAATTTCTGTATGTGTGTCTGTGGTACGTGTGTGTGCGTGTGTGCCTGTGTGTCTCTGGTTGTGTGTGTGTGTGCTTGCGTGCATGTGCAATGTTTGTTACATTCAAGGAGTTGCCATCCCTTCATGTTCAGTACGGAATGAGTGCAGTTCATAACATTTTAAGATGTTTCATTAACGAAACGAGGAATTTTTTTTCAGATTGTTTTATAAAATAGACAAAAGTACTATTTGAAACTTAATAGAATAAAAACAAAATGGTGTTACGTATTATTTTTCATATATTGTCCTTTTTCTGCTTTGATAACTTCCAGTATGTATGTTCAACTTATTTTATCATCTTTTTTCGGTTGGTGTTTGAATGTGTATGCATAGTGGGCACGCAAGATAAAGAATGTTGAATGTTATTGCTTAGGGTTGGGTTTTTTTCCTCTAAACCATAATAGGGGGTATTGAATGTTACTGCTTCTTTTTTTCTAAAGTGTTACTATTATCTACACAGCAAATGGCCTTATGGTTTTGATAGATGCACTTTGATATCATTCAGATCTAGCAGAAGTGTTAGCCTTTTGTGTATAAGTGTGTAAACTCATCAGACAGAATATGTGGTAAATCATGCATTTTGTGTGTGTGTGTAACAGGTGATGGAAGCTACATAGATGAGCTTTGCCTTGATGACGACAACTGCTGCTCCAACCACAGCCACTGCAAGCTAGGGCTGTGTCGATGTCTCCCAGGCTTTGTGCCTTCAGTGGACAATCGGAAATGTATCGGTGAGTAGCTGTTGATTGTGAGGACGAAACGAAGGTCGCAGTCTGAGCTTTGTGCCTTCAGTGGACAATCGGAAATGTATCGGTGAGTAGCTGTTGATAGTGAGGACGAAACGAAGGTCGCAGTCTGAGCTTTGTGCCTTCAGTGGACAATCGGAAATGTATCGGTGAGTAGCTAGCTGTTGATAGTGAGGACAAAGCGAAGGTCGCAGTCTGAGCCTTGCATCACTGTTGTCGCCACTGTCCTGCCTTTGTGTGAATGTGCTTTGAGCATTGGACGAATGTTGACTGGAGATGAGTGTGCACAAGACTGGCAACATGATTGATAGGCCAGCTACTCTTGAATAACTATCATATGGTCAAATGATTGTCTTTTTTTCAGATTTAAGTGTAAAAATGACGTTTTACATTAGTTTTCCTCTTTTCCAAATGATCTTTTTTCCTTCCATCAGAGCATGAATGAGGCATGTGTGTTGTATGGTGTTCTGGTGTGTTGTGTGTGTGTGTTGTGTGTGTGTGTTGTGTGTGCATGTTTGTGTGGAGTGTGTGTGTGTGTGTTGTTTGCTTGTAAACTTGGAATAATTTGACTGCAGTCATGCATTTTGTAAATGTGTATCTCTCTGTATGTATGTACTTGTAAGTTTCTGTGAATGGGTGCATGAAGATCTGAGTGCAAGCACCCACATGTGCACTGCATCTACAAACTTTCATCTGTTGTGTACATGAATGCCTGCAATCATTCATTCATTCCTGTCACATTGGGTTGGGTTAATGCACGGGTCAAGTTAGTTTCACAATGAGGTGACTGCAGGTGGATACTGAAACAAGTTTGATAAAAGAATGACCAGTGAGTCCGCCAAACAACAGGGACAAACAAACTACAGACAAAACACGACGCGTTTCAACCCCTTAGGTCTTCTTCAGGCAAGATAAACAACATTCAGGACAATGACAATGAAAAATGAGCAATCACTCATCTTCTCAAATTCCACAAAACCGTCATCTGATTTTTTTTTTTAAGTTACTCACCAAGCTGTAAACCCTGCACACTGTAGTCTGACGGCTTAGCAGATGTTGTTGTAGAATGTATGGACCAGTCCATGCCCAGTGACAACTTTGTTTAAACTGAACTCAACTGTTGCATCCAGAGGTGAAGAAGGAGGACACTGTCGTGACGCTGCCCCCGGAGAAGGACGCCTGCGCCGACAACCCCTGCTACCCCCACGGCCAGTGTCAGCCCGACGACATGCTGGGCTTCCGCTGCACCTGCCCCCTGGGACGATCGGGACCTCGCTGTCTCAAGGGTCAGAGTTCGTTCACTCTTTTGTTTTGTTTCATTTTAGATTTGTCATGGTAAAGCTTTGTTCTTTTGTCTTGGGTTCAGTGCTCACTTTAGTCAGATTGGAGAAGATGATTTTTGGAGATAATATGTGTATAGACTCTAATCCTCTGCTTCTAGTATGTGTGTAGACTCTGATCCTCTGCTTCCCTGTCCCATCCCCCTGTAATGTTAAGTCCTTCCAGTGAGACCTTAAAACTGAGGTCCCATGTGTGATAGTATGCACTGAAATTTAAGATTATATACACTTCAAATTTCGTTCTGTCTTTTGAACAAGAGTAGGTCGTTGTGGGTTGGTGGAGTGGATGACATAAAGAGAAAATATGGGTCTGTGAGTTGTGTTTTGATGTGATCACTGAAGATGGAACCTGGCTGTCTGCAAGTTGTGTTTTGATGTGATCACTGAAGATGGAACCTGGCTGTCTGCGAGTTGTGTTTTGACGTGATCACTGAAGATGGAACCTGGCTGTCTTGGTTGTGTTTTGATGTGATCACTGAAGATGGAACCTGGCTGTCTAAGTTGTGTTTTGATGTGGTCACTGAAGATGGAACCTGGCTGTCTTGGTTGTGGAATTACAAACATTCCATTAAGCAAGAAACTGACATCAGAGTTGTAACCAAGAAGAAAATAAGAACAGTAAGTGACAGTAGTTCTTTTCTTATGATTAAGAGATCCATCTAATAAGAGAAAAGGTTCCAGGTGTAAGTCTGTCATGGGATTTTTTTTTCTCCTTTTTATCCATTAGATCTTAAGTGGTGGTTTTTCAATACGATGATGAACAGAGATACTTTACGCATGATGGAACATGTAAAAGAACCCACAACAACAAGAGAGCTGGTCCTGGCAGTGGATGCATCTTCTCCAGATAGATCAGAACACACAGAAATGAAACAGTTACGCTGTTCTACAGAGGTATGCTGTTCTATAGCAATATCTTGGTCTCCCCAGCATAATCTCCTTGGAAATGAGCGGCCTGAATTCAATGCAAAGAAGCCTGCAATGAGAAAGTTATACATTGCTCTTAAATTAATATGGTGCTCTTGTTGTCTTTGTGTGGCAGTGGTATTGATAATGGCACTCTGCCCTACCATGTTATGGTATCTGCATTTCTTTGTTCTGTTGTCTGGCACAGAGGCTGATTTCAAGATCCCCTCTTTCAACGGGCGGTCATTCATCGAAGTGCCCCGCATCAAGAAAGCCCGCGTGGACCTCAGCATCGAGGTGGTCTTCCAGACCCTCAACAAGGATGGCATCATCCTCTTCAATGCCCAGAACTCTGACGGCACTGGAGACTTTGTGTCTCTGGCTGTCCGCGACGGCTTCATCGAGTTCAGGTGGGTGGGTGTGGTTTGGTTTTCCTGCTCGGGCTAATGGTTGGTGAAGGTTGTGGAGCTGGGGGCAGTGTTGTTTTTTTTTAATGTTTATCTCATTGATGGTAATGGTCTGTTCATTTGGCACAGGCAAGTACAGGTGGGGACGTACATGATACTTTGTGTTAACATTACATTCTCACTTTCTCGGTATGCCTTCCAAATATATACACCCAGGGGAATGCTCCCGTGGAGGTTCTGTTCTGTCACGTCCAGTGGCCATTACAGAATGGCATCTGCCTGGGAGCAATCATGTCCCTTCACGTGTTAATGGAATGCCCTGTGTGTGCCTGCACGCTACGTGAACACAGCGCAGGCTTCCAAGGGTGGTGCAGGATTGCTCCCAGCTGATTTGTTCGGCAGTCAAGGACAGTACTTCTCTGGGTCCTACCCGCATCTTTGGGTGTATGCTTTTCTTTTCTTGGCTCCTCTTCTTGGCACAAATCATAAGTCGTCTCTTTTGCAGCCTCTTAATATGTACATGCCGACAGAGAGAATTTGAAGGGGTTTTGTTTAGTTTTTTGTGCTTGTTTTTTTTTCAAAAACATGTCTTACTTCACTTGATTTTTTTCTTTTTTTTCATTTATGGTAGGTTTGATCTTGGAGGTGGAGAGGCAGTTCTTCGCAGTCGCAGCGTTGTAGAGCCAGGACGCTCTCACCGAGTCATCGCTCGTCGCATGCGCTCTTCGGGCATCCTGATAGTGGACAGCGACCCTGACGTCACAGGCAGTGGCCCCAGCACGCACGTCTCTCTGGACCTGAATGACCCCCTGTTCCTGGGGTTCATTCCCAAGGTGGCCAAGGAGTAAGTTCAGGAACTTTCGTAGGCACGTTTTTCTTCCCTTGCCTCTTTCCCTGGCTCTGTCCCTCCCTCCCTCTTCCTCTCTCTCTTTCTCTCCCACACACTCTCTCTCTTTCCCTCTCCCCCTCCCCCTCTCCCACCCCCCTCCCTCCCTCCATCTCTCTCTCTTTCCTCTCTCTGTTTCTGTCTTCTCATCAAGTTAGGAAATGCTCTGTGTTGTTAGTAATTCGACACACCCTGATTTCGATTTTGTTTCGATGACAACAAGAAGAAGATACTTTGATTCCAAGAGGAACTTCTTGTGGTACTCAAGAGTGCTATAAACAGTAAATGAAATCATAGTGAAACTTAACAGGTTTTGTTGTTTTTTCTGAGGTAACAGTGACTTACATAGTGCAGTTTTGCTTGTATGTCATCGGTAAGCTTGAACCTGTTTGAAATTTCAGAGGAATTTGTAGCACTATTGTGGCTACAATGAGTTTTCTGCTCTAACCTATAGCAAAACCATTAAACTTTAATAAGTTTTGCTGTGTACGCTTCAGTCAAGCCAAAAATGCTGTAAATTGAAACCTTTTCACTTCCTTTCTTTGATTTTATGTGACAGTAATGCAACTTGGTCCTGTTCACAGTGCGGCTTTATATTACCTGGACACTTTGGAGCACCATAGCTTTTTCATATTGTAACAAAACGGAAACCCCTTTACATACCATTGAAAAGTTCTTTAAATCTCCTTTCTGTTGATGTGCGTATCTCAGTATCTTCAAAACGCAGCTTGTTTGTCATAATGGCTACCAGACTAAACAGGTCACTCAGTTAAAGAAGGCTACTCACTGTGTGCGTAGCTTTCGTCGGCAATCCGGCCGACTTCTTCAGCGCAACTGCTGGGTTGAGAACTGGATTCAGTGCGCACCACCGTGAGCGAACTCTCAACAATGCACCTGAATGAGTGAGGGGTACACCGATGGCAGGTTGTGTCGGCCCCGGTCGCGGTTAAGGGTGGGGTTCCTGGCAGCGATGTGGACTGCCTCCTTTACTCCCCTCTGGAACCATCTTGCTTCTCTGTCGAGCACTTGCACGTTGTCCTTTTCAGATTGATGTTGGGTGTGGGTCAGATGTTCACCCACTTGTTTGTCATTGTGTGGGAGGTGCTCAGTTAGTCGCACGTGGGTACAAAGCTGCCGACGTTATGCTGCAGGATTTATGACCGTGTGGGGGTGAACCTGGGCCTGGTGGGATGTATCCACTCCTTGAGGGCCGGCAGCCGTGATGAGATGTACACCTACGACCTGGAGTTTGCCAGCATCAGCTCTGATATACTGAATGGGGCTGACGTCAGTAAGTGTTGGACAGTGAATATAGTGATCTCTTTCTCTCTCTCTCTCTCTCTCTTCTCTCCCTCCCCCCCCCCTCCCTGTTGTATCATTTAGTAGTAGCTTTGTAGAATAGTTAGGGCAAGTATGAGAAATGGCTAACCAAACGAATACTTTTACTGTCATAAAACAATCATTGTTTCTCTCTCTCTCTCTCTCTCTCTCTCTCTCTCTCTCTGTTCATGCTGAAGAAGAAAGTTTCTTATATTCTCATAATCAAGGTGTGTGTATTACTTATCCTTAGTTTCTAGTTGCTGGTCACTCATATCCATCTCTGCAGGGCAAGGGCTGGATGGAAAGGAAAGCATGTGCCTGTGTTACCCTTGGAAATAAAGAAATTACCATTTATTAGTGCATTGATTTCAGATACAGAGCAGGAAAAAAGTTAATTTTTTTCCCAGTCATGAAAGTAGAAACCTACTGCACAGGCAGGTTCACACAGACATGAACACACATATGCTCATGGCAGTCAAACTCATGTCTCTTTTTTTCTCTTGTTCTTTGGTCTGTGTGTTCTCAGTGACATAACTGTTCTGACTCCAGCTCTCCTCTGTCTCCTTTCCCGTAGACAGTGGAACACAAACTCGCTTGTCAGAGCTGTAGTGCTGCAGTGTATATAGAGTTGTCCATGAGGCCACCAGCCAGAGGAGACCACGTGCCACTGCATGTACAAGCTTCATGGTAGAGAGGTCTGTTTCTAGTCCTGACCCCTTCACATGGGTCGTAGATGCTTCTCATGCAACGGTCTGCAAAAAGCCACATGTCATGTTTGTGGGGGACTAACATTACCCTACATAACTGACATACAAACACAAATTCCTGGAATGCATGCATAACATCTTGCACGCACATATAATCCCATCGCCAACTTTTGGAAGAGAAGGCCAGTTTGGCCGTTGGTATGGATGACACGTTACACATAGCATGCACTCTGCATGAAAAATCGAAAGAATGAAAGAGTTGAACCTTTACCATGCTTCCTGGGTCTTCCATGATCCAATGACTCAATGAAAACATCATATCTTATGAAAGGATAGAGCTATGCTTATAAAATCTTAGGAGTTTGTCAACGATCTTAATAGCCATTGATCGATCACAGAAATTTCATGTATGGGCACATTCAATTATCAGCATTAAGTAGTCGCGGTTCCCCCAGGACCCATACATTTTAATGGGTCGCACATGACCCGCGCCATCGGGTGAGGAGCTGCTGAACCACTCTTTATCAGGTGTGGGTCTTACAAGACCTGCATGATCTGAATAGATATAAGCATGGAAAAGCCTCTACAAAATGTGTGGGTCTTGGGCGACCTGCATGATCAGGTCTGTGTGGACAAAAATGTCAACCAGTAAAGGTTATTAGATTGAATGAATGATATTGACTGAAAGACACAGGAAACGATTGAATGAAATGCCAGGGGGCAGCTCTTCAGTCAGCTCTACCCAGGTAGGCAGCCTGTTGTGTAAACAAAAATGTGGATTGTAATGTGCTTAGAACCTTGGTCTCTGGCCGGGGATAGGTGCTATGTAAGTACTCTTAATAAATAGAACACAGCTGGATAGATTCCCAGGGTTTCTCCTACAATGAATCAAGGATCAGGGAGATTTCCCTGTCGCACTGGCCTCAAGCACCAAGTCTTTGTTTCTGCTAGGCGGGAACCTTCCCTTTTCCTTGGCGGGTCTGAATACATGACATCATCGGGTACATCTTGGGATGGGCATAGGCTCTTAATGGACTTAAGAATCATTACACCACACTTACACATGCATCTTAGGATGGACATAGGCACATGATGGACTTAAGAATCATTACACCACACTTACACATACATCTTAGGATGGACATAGGCTCATGATGGATGACTTACGATTCATAGCACCACGCTTACACATAGATCTTAGGATGGACATAGGCACATGATGGACTTAAGATTCATAACGCCACACTTAACACCTGCGCTTGCAGGTGAGTGTGGGTCCAACCCCTGCAAGAGCATGCCCTGTCTGAACGGGGGCACCTGCCTGCTGCTGGACGCCGAGATGTTCGACTGCCAGTGCCCTCAAGGCTACAAAGGCATGCTGTGCGAGGTGCTGGTGGACGCCTGTGCCAGTCAGCCCTGTCAGCATGAGGGCACCTGTGTTCGAACCTCCACCCCCGAGGGCTTCCAGTGCCGCTGCACTGAGGGACGTGAGGGGACACGTTGCGAAAGAGGTAAGGGGTTGGGTATTTTGGGGTTTTTTTTTGTTTTTTGACTCTTTGATAGGTGTTATTTTGTTCTTTTTCTTTTAACCTACTTGGTGGGTGTTGTACTGTGTGCTGTTGATAGTTATTGTTTACTATTTTGTCTTTCTGTGTGCCAGCTTCAAAAAACAGTTACTAATGGTGTCATTTTGCAGTGGTTTAAAAGTTAGATTTGGGGTGAGGGGGTGGAAAATTGACTTTTAGCTATCAAAGAAAATCAGTCGCATTGCTTGGTGTGTCTTTATTTGTACAGAGGATTGTGTTCACATCCATAGGATAGACATAAATCTCATGGACACAGTTTCCGTGGTGGAGTTGGTTGTCTCCCCTTCAGTGCGGTCTTCCTGGCATGACTTTCATTCTAGCCCTCCCAAAGGGAGCCAATCCGAAGAACTGAGAGTTAGGCTGGCATCTGCACAGATGGTGCTTACTCTGAAGAGAAAATCCTCTCAGACCTGACTTTTATTGGGTACAACCTGTACAGACAACTTCGTGGACAAGTTGGGTTTGTGTGTATGTGCACATTATCCACCCAACCAAGACACAGTGGCTTATTATTCTATAGTGATAGGATACTTTTTAAAGAATTAAGGATTTAAGAAGTTAAGAATAATGTGAAAGATATCATTTCATTTCAGACCGCAAACAATCAGCAAAATTATTGCTGGAGAGTCCTTGGTCAGTGCTTGGAGAATTCAGGTGTAGAGCAAACACAAAGATAAATGAAGGTTGTGAAATATATCATTTTATTTCGAACCGCAATCGGCAAAAATATTGTTGGAGAGTCCTTGGTCAATGGTTGGAGAATTCAGGTTTAGAGTGAACACAAAGATAAGATACTTCTTAAAGAATTAAGAATGAAAAAAAAATTAAGGTTAATGTGAAAGATTAATTTCTTTTGGAACCGTTGACAGTCACACAATTATTGATTGTTGGAGAGGCCTTTGGCCAGATGGTTTGAGAATCAGCTGCAGAGCTAATACGAAGGTAGGATTCTTTTTAAAGAATGAAGAAAAAATGAAGGTTAATGTGAAAGATTAACTTCATTTTGAATGTTAAAAGTTACATGATTATTTATTGTTGGAGAGGCCTTTGGCCAGATGGTTTGAGAATCAGCTGCAGAGCTAGTGCAAAGATAGGGTTCTGTTTAAACAATAAAGAATGAAAAAGAAATGAAGGTTAAGGTGAAAGGTTTATTTCATTTCAAACGTTAACAGTCACATGGTTACTGGTTGCTGGGGAGGCCCTCGGTAAAATGGTTGGAGAATCCAGATGCAGAGCTGGCAGTCATGAGTTCAGATCACTTGTGAGGACTGACTTTTTGTGGCAGTGACAGCCTGTCTGACTACCCAGTGGTGAAGGTGTACCTGAGTCAGTTCACACAAACATAAGGCAGCAGGAGTGGTTTGGACCATGCTTCCCATGATGCTGTGGCCTGAAGACTGGGAATTGACAGTCCTTGACTGCCACAAAGGCACAAGCTATAGGACTTAACCATTTGCTGTGCCTGTGTGTGTGTGTGTGTGTGTGTGTGCATGTGCGTGTGTGTATGTGCGTGTGTGTGTGTGCATGTGCGTGTGTGTGTCTGCATGTGTGTGTGCGCGTGTGTGTGTGTGGTTTCAGAATCCATGCCCCAGTTGTTTGTGCCCCAGTTTATAGGCCAGTCCTACATGGTGATACCGATTGATGACTCTGCCATCAAGAAGATGCTGAGCATTGAGATTTGGTTCAGACCTCTTCAGCCTAATGGTAAGTGTGAGTGTGCGTGTGTGAGGGTATGTGCACAAGCATGTGTGTGTGTTTCAACAAATGAAAATTATGTTTGTACCTGTTGTAAATATGTTGAAAATGTTCACATTATGCCTGTCACATACTGCGAACAGAGAAAGAGAGAGAGGGTGCTGTAAGACGTTAGGTTTAAGGGACCTGGTCATGTTTTTTTTCTTTTGTGTTTTTAGGTTTAAGGGACCTAGTCATGTTTTTTTTCTTTTTGTGTTTTTACAGTCATTTTAGAGAAAGGGAAGGAATCCTCATTAGAAGGGTCCTTGTTTGGATGCTTTTTATTGACAGCCAGTCTTTATTAGAATGGTTTCTGGTTATTGGAATGGTCTTTACTTCAGTGTTTCATACTGGGAGGGTCTGTTCTTGGATTACCTTTATTTTGACGGGCTTTATTAGGAGAGTCTTCGATTGGGTTATTGGGAGGGTCTTTATTTGGATGGTTTATTGGGAGGATTTTCATTAGGGTGGTATTTATAAGGGTCTTTAACAATGGAACATATCTTCACTTTGCATCACCTGTTTTATAAAATTGCTGCGAAATGTCTGGTTTCAGGTGTGCTGTTCTTTGCCACACAGTTTGAAGGAGGAGTGGGCGACTTCATTTCCTTGAACATGGTGGACAAGCGGTTGCAGTTCAGGTTTTACCTGGGCAGTGGAATAGCTTACCTAGAGTGAGTATGGCTCTGTTTGCAGTTCAGGTTTTACCTGGGCAGTAGAATAGCTTACCTAGAGTGAGTATGGCTCTGTGTGCAGTTCAGGATTTACCTGAGCAATGGAATAGTTTATCTTGAGTGAATATGACTCAGTTTGCAGGTCACTTTTTTACCTGGGCAGTGGAATAGCTTACCTAGAGTGAGTATGGCTCTGTTTGCAGGTCACGTTTTACCTGGGCAGTGGAATAGCTTACCTAGAGTGAATATGACTCTGTTTGCAGGTCATGTTTTACCTGGGCAGTGGAATAGCTTACCCAGAGCGAGTATGGCTCTGTTTGCAGGTCACGTTTTACCTGGGCCGTGGAATAGCTTACCTAGAGTAAGCATGGCTCTGTTTGCAGGTCACGTTTTACCTGGGCCGTGGAATAGCTTACCTAGAGTAAGCATGGCTCTGTTTGCAGGTCAAGTTTTACCTGGGCCGTGGAATAGCTTACCTAGAGTAAGCATGGCTCTGTGTGCAGGTCATATTTTACCTGGGCAGTGGAATAGCTTACCTGGAGTGAGTGTGGCTCCGCTCTGTCAGGATCATGGACTTGTTTTGACCCCTTTTTCACATCGTTCCTTTTTGTTTTCATGATTGAAGACATTTTTTATATGTTGTTTGCATGTACTTGTGCTTTTGGTAAAGGTGTGTGTGTGTGTGTGTGTGTGTGGTGTACGTGTGTGTGTGAGGTGTATGTGTGGTGTATGTATGTGTGTGTGTAATGTGTGTGGAAAACTGTGTACATGCACAGGTTTGCATGTATATGCATTTTGTTTTTCACGTGTCTGTGTCTCTTTCTGTGTGTAAATCTTTAAAAGGGATAGGACTTTACAATGATTTTGGAAAGATGGAATCAGTTCCCTAAATTTGTACTTATTCATATTATGTGTGATTTATGCAACATTGAAGCCAGAAGAAATGATTCGTCATTTATAGTGGCATATTAAATTATTGTCAAGATGTATGAAATGTTATTTGTTTGAAACCTATAAAAAGGTAAATATGTGGTTGTGTATGTATGTATATGTGTGCATGCGTGTGTGTGTGTGTGATGATAGGAGCAAGAAAACCTTGCATCTGGACAAGTGGCACAAGGTGGTGGTCAGCAGAGATGGACGAGAGGGTCAGATGGTCATCAACTCTCGCCCGCCCATCAGAGGAGACTCCCCTGTAAGAATGACTGCTTAGAGAAAGTAGCCTTAACATTCTGCCATTCTAATCCGTCTCCTAAGCGGCACAAGAGGGGCCGCAGACAAACAAGATAGAGCGCTCAGGTGCAGGGCTGATGGTTGTAAGTTCAAACCACTCACAGGGTCAGATTTTCATTTCTTTAACTTATCTCTGACTGCACCACAGGCAGTGGGTACTTGATTCAGTTCATGGAAGTTTAAGGCAACAGAGAGAGGGAGTTTGGCTCCACCTTCCACAAATGTAGTACCTGAATATGGTGAACCTCTTGCAGTTTGCTGCTCCTGCCATCATTAGCTTATGTCGCTTTGACATAAGTTTGAAAGCCAGTGCAACATACAGCATGGTGTTTTTGTCAGTCACAGAAATTGCAGTATTTTCAGCTCAGTTTCACTAAACTATTTGTAGTATTGAGTGAGAAGTAGGTAGATAGTCTCTCGTCTGTTATTTTAAAGTGGCATGTTAAGTTGAAGCTGTATTCTTAAGGGCTTAATGTTTCCTGTCTCAGAATGCATGTGACGTTTACATGTTGGCAGAGAGGTTTGTTAGGCTCCTTTCACAATGCAGTACTTGAATGATTATTCCAGATAGTCTCTCCATCTGTTATGAAGAAGTTATTCTTAAGTGGCACATTAGGGTGAAACTGTATCCTTATGTCTCGGACATCTGTAAACCTGCCTGGTATGGGCGAGTGTAGCAGCATGATTTCTTCTCACGGACCGTCCTGCAGGGCACAGTGGGAGGTGGATGTCAGATGCAAACAGACATAATCCAGAAAGGCAGCTGACTGATCGGTGGAAGGACAAATAGAGACAGTAGTCGCCCAGGATGGCAGGAAAGTCCCAGACCATTCACAAGGGTCCAGCAGAAGGACACAGGCAGACAGCAGTAGTCCAGATGGACAGTATGATACCCTGGACAACATATTACACTGACACTTGTTATGAACAGCTGAGAGGACTTGTTATGAACAGCTGAGAGGACATTTTAGCTAACTCACGTTGGTCCATCATCACTCTGGAGAGGATTCACCATTGACAACATTGCTCCAATGTACTCGACTCTAGGCTTTCTTTTCTGCCTCTGTCCTGTCAAAGGCCCTTCCTCATCCAAGTCTAGCCTTGCGTAATTTGTCATCAGTTCATCAGTAACATTTCTCTTGCTTCCTGTGAATGAGCCATACCCCACTTGCAGAACCCCACAACTTTGAAGTACATGGAAATGTCTGACCCCTACCCGATGCAGACCTGTCAGTTGAACCAGACAGGAGCACAAAGCTCACGTCAGCGTAGCTCTGGAAATTGCTGAAGCACAGAAGGCTTCCACATCAGGGTACATACACCATCAGGACAGAGAATGTCCACTGCCTGAATCAAACTGGAGGATGAACTGACAAGTGGAAGGGGGAGGAGTTTGATCATTATTCTGCTCCTCCAGACACCATGATAACACGGCAAACTGGACACGTTTTTGCTTGAAGTTTCATGTGTACCGCTTAGGATGCAGGTGTGGTAGGATAAGCCTTCAGAAAGCTGATCAGTTGTTATTATTATTGATGTGTGTGTGTTTTTGTTGGGGAGGTGGATGGTGTTTTTTAGGTTGGCTTTTTTTCTTCCTTTATTTGTTATTTCATTTCCTGGGAAGTTAGTGTTACCAACAATTTGTTTAGAGGGGAGGAAATCTGCCCAAACTGGCAGAATAGTCACTGCTGATGAGGATGGTGGAGACTCCTGATGTCCAAGCTCTGTCACAGCCATGCCGTGATCTAGGTCCCCTGGATGATGACGAGGTTGTCGACTACGTTGTTCTCTGTGTGCTTTTCTACCAGGGTTCCCTGGCGCAGCTGAACCTGGCCCAGTCACTGTACATCGGAGGCTTCAGCAACGCCCGCGACATTCCCAGGGACACTGGAATCACGACTCGCTTCACTGGAGCCATACAGAGGGTAGGTGTGGGGCTTCTGATGAAAATAGGCGTGGCTGACTGGGAAAGTTTCTAAGGAAACAATATTTTGATTTTTAAAAAAATGAACCTGAAACGTTTGATAATGAAGTGTCTGATTTGTTGTCATTGCTGTTGCCATGAGACTGGATTGTTGGGAGTCCCTCTGCCTCGGCTGTTCTCCATACATATTTGTGTTGGTTCATTAAGCAGTGAACACATCCTGTTATTTGCAAAGTGAGGTGACTGCAAGCCGAAATCTAAACATATCTTAACATCCTGTTATGTTAAAGAAATTGTCATAGTATCTTATACATATTTTTTAGAAACCATTCAGTTGACATTAGTGAATCTGGAAATGCAATGCCAAGAGTCCTTACAGTTTTGAGCCCCACAAGTAAGGGCCGTCAGTGCTTTGGCAAGTGGACAGTGATTTTGTGCGCATTTTAAAACCAGTTTTCATGCCACTTGTATGACTTGGTGTGGGCTGTCTACATCCATTATGATCATGATATTGAATCAACGTCTTATGGCAGAAAGACCGTGCTTCAACACTTTTATATTTGTGTTGTATTTGTGCTGTTTTTTTTTTTTACTTTTGCATCTCATGTCAATGTCATTATGATAATTTTATTTTGCATAACTGTATGACTTCAGGTACTCTGCATCATCCTTATCATCAGTTCCTTGATCATAGTCATTGGATCACTGGTTGAACTGACAGTACAGTAACAATTGAATAAATACAGATCTGTACAGAAAACACAAACTGGTCTGCATACCCCTAGCTCTCCCAACACCCCCTCCCCCATTTTTTTCCACTCTGTCATCCAGCTCCAACCTCTCTACATGTGCAAATGCACAGTCACCCCTATATGCATTCCCTTCAAAATACCCCCCCCCCCCCCCTACCCCCGACACACATGCACACACAGGTTTGAAAACGAAATGAAAATACAGAATAGGGTGCCGTATATGAAAGGCTGCTTTCAAAGATATGTTTTAACGTTTGTTTGACAAAGATAAGCGATTGCTTGTTCATTTTCGTTGTCCCGAGTGTTGTTTATTATGCCTGAAGAAGACTTAAGAGGTTGATACGCGTTGCATTTTGCCTTGTGATTCTTTTTGTCCGTGTTGTTTGTCAGAGTCATCGGAGTAAACACTTTTTAAAATTCATTTGTTTGAAAAGTCAAGAGACAGACATAGAAAGGCCAAGCACTTCACCTTTGAACAGCAGAACAACTTGATGCTCTTCCATCATGGTTTTTTTGCCTACTGAATTTTGCAGCGGAGAAAAATCTTGTCAAGAGCATGATGTTGTTGCAGGTGATCATTAACGGTCAGACTGTGGACAATCTGTTGGCCGCGGCCGACGAGATGAGCAACATCACAGAGTACAACGGTCCACCATGCAATGTCAACCCCTGTATGAACGGTGGAGTGTGTATCCCCATGCTGAACACAGCCGAGTGTCGCTGTCCGTACAACTATATGGGCCAACACTGTGAAAAACGTCAGTCATTTTTGTGTGTGTGTGTGTGTGAGTGAGAGTGTGCATTTTTATGTGTTTATGTGTTTGCATTTATGTGTGTGTGTGTGTGTGTGCATGCGCAGAGATTTGAAGACTAGATTACATGACTTAGAGATGTGTTTGTGTGTGCGAGTTAGGGCAATAGAATGAAACTTGCTGTGAAGTTTGTATTTATAAAAAGTTGTGACACAGATACTTTGGAAGGCAAGTTCAGTTATATTCTGGAATACCCCAGGTACTCTGACTTAGAGGACATAGAGGCCTGAGAACTCTGCATCTCCCAAATCAACATTACTTCTTGCAATTTCTTGTTGTTTGGCAAAAGACATCCCTGAAATAGGCAAAAATCATTCATTTTAGTACTGGAACATAAATGCGTCAGATCTTGTTAGTCCACTGTTCTTTACAGTTTATCATTTACTTTTAGGAATGTGTGGGTGTCTGACCTTTCACCTTGTCTGTCTGCTGTTCCCTACAGTTGATTGGTGACAATACAGTTTATCATTTACTTTTAGGAATGTGTGGGTGTCTGACCTTTCACCTTGTCTGTCTGCTGTTCCCTACAGTTGATTGGTGACAATAGTGTGGGTGTCTGACCTTTCACCTTGTCTGTCTGCTGTTCCCTACAGTTGATTGGTGACAATAGTGTGGGTGTCTGACCTTTCACCTGGTCTGTCTGCTGTTCCCTACAGTTGATTGGTGACAATAGTGTGGGTGTCTGACCTTTCACCTGGTCTGTCTGCTGTTCCCTACAGTTGATTGGTGACAATAGTGTGGGTGTCTGACCTTTCACCTGGTCTGTCTGCTGTTCCCTACAGTTGATTGGTGACAATAGTGTGGGTGTCTGACCTTTCACCTGGTCTGTCTGCTGTTCCCTACAGTTGATTGGTGACAATAGTGTGGGTGTCTGACCTTTCACCTTGTCTGTCTGCTGTTCCCTACAGTTGATTGGTGACAATAAAAAAAACCGTTGTTTTTTTGCCAGTATTTATTTCCCAGTCAGCACATCAGCACTGAATGTGTGGTGGGTTGTTTTTTTTGCCAGTATTTATTTCCCAGTCAGCACATCAGCACTGAATGTGTGGTGGGTTGTTTTTTTTGCCAATATTTATTTCCCAGTCAGCACATCAGCACTGAATGTGTGGTGGGTTGTTTTTTTTTGCCAATATTTATTTCCCAGTCAACACATCAGCACTGAATGTGTGGTGGGTTATTTTTTTCAGGACGGTGGAGGGACAGAAGGGAGGGTGATGGTTTATCAGTTGTTTCATATGACCTTAGTCAGTGCTACTGAGTTTACGCTCCATGCCTTAAAAAAACAAAAAAAAAACAAAGCAAAACAACAACAAAATGCACACACACACATCAAACTTGATCATGTGTGTATGCCTCGAGACAGGGTCGAAGAATTCAAACTGAAAATCTAATTATGTGCATAGAAGTGTATTCTTCCATGCCCTGCATGTGGCATTATTTCATTGACTTTCACTTCAGCTCTCCTCTCTGAAGTCAACCTAGGTTCATTCTGTCACCCTGTTGCAGTCTTTCAACCCCCCCCCCCCCCCCCCCACTCCCTACACTGTTCCCTCATCCAACCACTCCTCCTCCCCCTCCCAAATCTGCCATTCGTCAATTCACTGCAAATACAAAGAAAAATGACAGCACAAAGGGAAGGAAAAAAAAGAAAACATCCAAAAAAAACAATGTTTTGCTTGTTATCTTTTCCACACAGTGTCAGTGCATGAAGACCTGCGTGTCGGTAGCTCATTCTAAAGACAAAACACATTCCAACAAGGATCCTCATCAGTCAGGATACTGTTCTTCTTGGCATATTGTTATTCACATGCATCCTTAACCCACTCACATTATAGCCTGTCCTTGTGCACATTGGTCCAGAACTCTCCAATATTTTATCCTGCTGTGTTGACTGGAAATCAGTGATATTCACTTACACCTGCAGCACCCCAGTGCTTGTCAGTCTAGCCATGAAGTAATTTCCCATCACACCTTAAGCTCCGAGTCGCATACACCCATCGCGAACGAAGTTTCCCTGTTAAGATTAAACAGTGAAAGAACAGTGCGGAATTTGCTACTCTACAGCCATGGCGCTGTGCAGTGTCAAAGGTTTTTTGATACTAGGAAGAGTTTTTCTGTAACAAATGCGAACGCGATGACATTGACCTGCTCCTTGTGGATTGCCGGTGCAGGGGCTGCAGCATGACAAACCATGGTGTGGCTGTGGACAGAAACATCAGTGTGAGCTACTGCCCACTGAAGTGGCACAGAACATGAGACAAAAAAAAAAAAAAAAAAGGAAAAAAAAGCAAATGCCAGAGGTTGAATAAACTTAAAGCCATGCGGAGCCCGTGTTTCGTAAGCATCGGATGTACCTTTGACTGAATCCATGGATCATGTTTGTATGTTGGTCGTTCCAGGAGCAGAGAATGTCAACAAAGATCAGCCGGTGAAGTTTGAAGGCAACACATTCCTCAACTACCCCAGCGAAGTGACGCGGAGGTAAGTGAAGAGACTGTTGTGCAGGACATGGCATGTGGATTCCAATCATCTTTCCTTCAGTATCACTTGTATACTCTCTCCTCCTGGTATCTTTCCCCTTATATTACAGATCCTGTCATCCCATGTAATGTGTCATTTCCTTTTTTAACAGCCTGGTAGTCCTGTGCAGTATATTTTTCTTGGTTTACATGCACCTGTTGATTCATGACATATTTACCATCTGCAATGGGGTTTATCACTATGCTGCACATTTTTTTCCACTTTAATTTTTCAATCTTATTCAAAATAATAGCTGCATTGAATACCTGTTGAGTTTATTTTGTGGAATTTGTGTGTCTCTAGATAAGTCTGATGATAACTTGGGTTTTCATTCATTCATGCAGTGTGCTTTAGCTGTATAGATAAGGAAAATTTCAAGATTTTACTTTTCTACATGTACATTCTCGTGTGCGGTTTAAATTCATGACATTTCATTTGTTTGCTCTGATTATTTTTGTCATGGGATAATCACAAGTGGCATTTGCCATGATCTGATTCTATCGTTAGATTTAACGATGCCAGAGAGAAGTAAGTATGCCAGCTTTGAACAAAAGTCATGTCAGTTGTAATGACTTGGCTAACGGCAGTAGAACTCTCCGTGCAGGAGAGCTTTGACTTCTTCGGTAGCGGAGTCATTACTTGCTTTGTGGGACAGATGCTGTGTTTTGTTAACATAGAGCTTCCTATGTCTGTGACGTGTAGAATAGCGACAGCTTGGCCACTGGCTGGGTTGTACATAAGGAAGCTTATCTGATTTTTTTTTAATGTAATTAGTTTATTGTACACTGGTTTTCTTGATGTGTAAAGGATGTTTGTTGAATCAGAGCAATAAAGTTTTTTTTTAATGAGTCCTGGGTTCAGTAACCGAAAAAAAAAAAAGGGAAATTAATTGTGCTTTGACGTTCTAGTGTCTTTACCTATACAGGAAAAAAAGGTTTAAATGGTTAGTGGTATATGGATTCAGAAGTTTTCACTGTCATAAAATGTACGCCATGGCTTTTGGTATCGCTTATCTCGTTCCTCAGTTGCAAGGAAAGCTTGCAATTACGCATAAACCAAAATTATAAAGTGTCAATGGTATCAGTGTCTTGGAAGAAAGAACATTGACTTTTCACTTGCCAGTGCTTCCTTCACCTTTATTCCCAGGGACTGTTCTACCCCCTGGCTGTTGTTTTCACAGGATAATTATGCCTCAGCTTAAACTTTTTAGAGTGTGAAGAACTTGCCATTATCAACTAAGAGTAATAACATGTAAAAAAAAAAAAAAAATGCTTGTTAAAGTATTGGGCGTTCTTTTCAGCAAGATATCCATAATGGCACATTTTCAAATAATTGTATTTGCTTTGGATTTTATTGAGCGCTTGTGTTAAACAGCTTTTGGTCTTTTACGTTTTGATGGGCGACAAAGTCTTGCATAATATTTTACAATATCTTTGATAACTTTTTTTTTCTTTCTTTTTCTTTCTGCATACGCAGGCTGATACTCCTGCAGACACTGCCTGTATAGACAGGCAGTGGAGTTTTGTGTGTAGGACTGTTTTTTATCTTGCCATTAAGGCAGCCATACTCCATCTTCGGGGAAGGTGCGTGCTATGTGTAACGTATCATCCATACCAGTGGCCAAACTGGCCTTCTCTTCCGAAAGTTGGTGATGGGATTTTACGTGCGTGCAGTGTTCACACACGGAACCTCGGTTTATAATCTCATTCGAATGACTGTAACTCTCGAGGGAAAAATACCCCTGTACCGAAATTCGAACCCGCAACTCCAGGATCACGAGTCCAGCGCTCTACCAGCTGAGCTATTCCCGGCCCCCTTTTGATAACATTATCAGTATGCACATGGTGAGCAACCATAGTGTAATATGACTGTTCCTTCACTTACAGATATCGTCTTACTTCTACAAAGTATTCTGAAAACTGTCATCCCTCTTATCATACAAAAGAAAACCAAAAACACCACAAAGCTTAGGTTGTGGACAGTTATAAAAATTGATGGATCAATAAACTGAATTCATAGTTGTATCTGTTACAATATAGTGCCTTTTCTTAAAAATATTTAGCTGACTTCAGAAAATTTTTTTCAATGGGACCGTTTTGACTAGTACTGTCTTTAGATGCTCTTGAAGCCTTTGCTAAACATTTGATGTTGAACATGTCATTCATCATCAAATGTTTATCAAAAAGTCACAAACCATCTTCTTTTGTGCCCTGGAGACATGTACTAATGCGTTTTCCCTTTCCACTTGTACAAAAAATTATTGTGTTGTATTTATCCCATTAATGCTCTTTTTCCTTCCACTAATGCAGACACATGTAAATAAGTGTGTAGCATTCTTCCTTTCACCTTTTTTTTTATAATTTGATTTCTTCTTCATGTTTATTGCAAGTGGCATAACATTTCCTTGTCATATTGTATCACCACAAGCTGGCTTTCAACTTAATAAAAAACCTTTTGCTTGTAGCTCCATGGATCTTGACCAAGATTACGAGTATGTATATCTATATGCTTGTTTCATATGCCTGTTAGCTTTGCACGTTTCCGTGTTGTTGAATTGCAAAGATCACAGTTTACCACCTCATAGATAATGTTGATGTTGTCCCTAATCATTTTTCTTCACAAGCTTGAACAGGAAAATCTTAAAAGCTCAAGTTTATGAACAGTTTGTAGTTTGAATTTAATTTTCATGGATATGACAATGCACCAAACACTTCAGCACACGCATGCCCACAATGTTACATATTGTTTGTTTCTACGAGTCTTTGTTGATGAATGTGCTGAAACTTGTTCTTGGAAGAAAGGCTGACAACATGTCCAGATTTGCTGTATGCTTTGTCGTAGTATGCATTGGACGGTATGATTTTACACTTCAGATAGAACTATAACGATAACTTGCAGGTCATCTTCTGGCATAAAAGAACAGATTAATGAGCAATGAAGCAGAAAGACGCCCCTTTTGAAGAGACTAAGGACACTTTCACAGAAGAATAACCCTGAGCATGGTGTTATGTGTCTTGTTTGTGATTTAATCCGTTTTATAACGGGAGTCCTGGGTGGGATGAATGTTAATATTTTTCATGCATGAGAACAAACTTGGGCCTGCATGATGGGACTGGGTTGATACGGAACACGGTCATACTTGTGAATCCTAGTCTTCTGGTGTCGTTGTTACGGGTGGTTGAGCATGTTTGTTTTATGGTATACGTTCATCAGGCTTACAGTGTTCTGTCACATGCAGTGTCTTAGTACTTGTGACAGAACAGACACATTGCAGAAGAAAGAAATTATTACACCACAGTTAAGTGGGCATGCGTATGTGCATGCATATGTACATGCATGTTCACACAAATATAAGAATATGCACATCTCAGTGAACAAGTGGAAGAGAAAGACATCTAATAAATTACACAAAAATGTTGTTGCTTTGCTTGTACAGGACATAGCTGATGTAGATGTTACAACATTATATGTGTACATAATGGTTTGTGTTGATTTTGCCACCCATTGTTGTAAAAATTGTTTTACAGGCAATATTGTTTCAAAAGCAAAATAAATTCCACACATATATGGGGTCATTTTCAAAGGTGCTTTAGACAGTCTGCACGTACATCTTAGCCCAGTTATGCTTCGTTTGTTTTTTCTTGCTGAAAATGAATGATGTGCAACAAAAATACATTCTTCCGGGGGGGGGGGGGGGGGGGGGGGGATTGAATGAATGGAAGGAACTTTAAAGAAATATCATTGTTCTGCTGAATGAAAGAGACAAATTCGAAAGAGACAAACAATTACAAGACAAAACATGATGCGTTTCAACCTCTTTGGTCTTCTTCAGACAAGACAGACAACATTCAAGACTGTGAAAACAAACGATGAACAATCGTTTATCTGCTCAACTGCGCACATCATTGCGAAGAATGAACAATCATGATCTCCTTAAACTAGGTGTAAAGTGGATGTGCCCAGCTTGAGGAGATACGTGACTGTTTGTTCTTCGTTTTCATCGTCGTGAATGTTGTTTGTCTTGCCTGAAGAAGACCAAAGAGGTCGAAACTTGCCGTGTCTTGTCTTTTGATTGGTTAATCTCTGTCATTCGGCAGTTTGTTTTCATCTCCACCTGCAATCACCTCACTTTGAAAGTGAATGGAAGGAGTCGAAGGTTCAGCAACTCTTGACACTTGACTTCTTTGTCAGCTCCGCTTCAGATCTCGGTGATACAATGATATATCGGACTTCATTTCATCAGCAGGTTGATGTGAGAAAATTATCGTCTCTAGGTCAGTCCTATGGACGTTGGGAGAGATAAGGGGGAAGTCCTTACTGAATCATACAAGCTGGATATGTTCACAGCAAGTGCCATGCAGGGCTGGGACAAAATGATTTTCACAGTTGTGTGACTAAGCCGGCCAGAAATTTCAGCTGCTGCGCCGCCAAATGTGGAGTATTGACATTAAACATATGTAATGAATGAGTAGTTAACTCAGTTATCAGTTATATTCATTTCTTCATATGATGGTTTTAATTTTTTCCTTTTAAATTATTCATAGTTATTTCTGACATTATCCTTCTAGTTACTGTGTATAAATGTTAGTTACTGTTTATGTATCTGATAGCAACAGTTTCGTACCTTACCATACAAGGTATGTTAGTGACTGTTGATGTATCTGATAGCGACAGTTTCGTACCTTACCATACCAGGTATGTTAGTGACTGTTGATGTATCTGATAGCGACAGTTTCGTACCTTACCGTACAAGGTATGTTAGTGACTGTTGATGTATCTGATAGCGGCAGCTTCGTACCTTACCATACAAGGTATGTTAGTGACTGTTGATGTATCTGATAGTGACGGTTTCGTACCTTACCATACAAGGTATGTTAGTGACTGTTCATGAATCTGATAGTGACGGTTTCCTACCTTACCATACAAGGTATGATAGTGACAGTTTCGTACCTTACCATACAAGGTATGATAGTGACAGTTTCGTACCTTACCATACAAGGTATGATAGTGACTGTTTCGTACCTTACCATACAAGGTATGATAGTGACTGTTTCGTACCTTACCATACAAGGTATATGATAGTGACAGTTTCGTACCTTACTATACAAGGTATGATAGTGACTGTTTCGTACCTTACCATACCTACCATACAAGGTATGATAGTGACAGTTCGTACCTTACCATACCTTACCTTACCTTACCATACCTTACCTTACCATACAAGGTAATCAGCCCAAGGTTCTCAGCAAACAGATGAGTGTTCTTCTCAGTTTTATTTCTCTTCTTTTTTTTTCTTTTTAAATGTATTTGTGTTTGTTCGTTCGCCCAGTGTGAAAAAGACCATTCAGACAAACCATTTCCGCTGTGTAATTGTGTTAGTTCTACCTATTTGGTCAAAAAAGAACTTACCTTCTGTTCCTGTACCAAAATGACACATGCTGTTGTGTAGTAGGTCAAAGAGTTTTGTGCTCACCGTTTTGAGAAGGAATGATGTGCAGTGTAGCCCACCCACACACCTACCCCTCAAAGAGCACCTGTTCACTACCATGCTTCTGTCACCATTTGCCTTCCTCCTCACAGTGATTGACAGTCTGTTATGACAGCTCATCCAGCCTTGTTGACCCCTTCTCTGTTGGTGGTTATGTGTACTTGGTGAATCTCTCCATCAAGTCGTCCTGCAGCTCTTAAGTGAAAGATAAATAAAACAGATTTTAAAAGGGGGATCAGCTCTTAAGTGAAAAATGATTTTAAAAGAGATCGTCTCTCCAGGGATGTAAATCTAGAACAAACAGAAAAAATGTTCAGAAAAAAAAATGAATAAAAAGCAAGGCAATTTTACTCGAGGCTTTTTTATTGGGAGGTTTCTCTACAATTTGTGATACAAGGCAATTCCATTTAAGGCTTTTTGTTGGGATGTTTCTCTACTAGTTGATGGTAATTTACCATTTGTCCACACCCATAGGGTCTGAGTGTGTTGGTAAATTGCCATTTGATAAAATACATCTTTGTCCATGGTTTATCATCTGAACATTTTTCTCATGGCTGGTAGTAGTATTTCAGGTCCTCTGTTATGATCTTGGAAGGGCCTCAAGGGTTTATGGTCTTCGAATTCACAACACATGGCATCATAGTCTTTCTATTATGCATGCAGATAAAGAGCATGTTTAATCATTGTTGTGGGATTCTGTTTAGTCAGGGTTTTTTGGTTTGTTTTTTAAATCTTTTTCATAAATTTTTATTCAGTGAGCTATTTTATGCTTATAATGGATGTGTGCTGTCATTTTCTTTTGAACTCTAATTGATCCTTTCCTAGTCATTTTTCTTTTTCTTTAGATATAGCCCCACCCAATCCCCACCACTGTCTCCCCCAGCTTCTTTTTCCCCCCTAAGAAATGTTTGCAAAGTCATTGTTTTAAAGATGGAAGAAATGTTGGCCAGCACAATGTTTATTTTTTTCTAGTGTATCTGTCTGTCTACCTCTCTATCTATGTACCACTCTCTCTATATACAATGCGTGTGTGCGCATATGTGCGTAAGCAAGAGCTGATGTTCACACCAGTCCCATTTCTTGTAACATGGTTTTTGCTGGAATGTTTTGTAGCTCAGTTGTGTGGACAGTTCCACACAGAACAGTGTCTAAACTGATCTCCATTCTTCAGGCAACCAGCACAGAGGTCCAATGAGATCCAGGTTCGTTTCAAGACCACAGAGCAAAACGGGATGCTACTGTTCCAAAACATGGGGGAGTCAGTCAGGGGAGACTACCTGGCGCTGGCTGTTGTTCGAGGTCGGGTGGAATTCAGCTACAATCTTGGCAAACAGAGCGAGGAGAACTTGCATGTTCTGAGATCCAAGGTGGACGTTACTGATGGAAAATGGCACACAGCCGTGGCTAAAAGGTATATCTCTCTGTCTCTGGTAACATGTTTCGAGTAGGAAGATATTCCAGTTCAGACCAGCTGAGTTTCAGCTTTCTTGGGCATAGTTCCAGTGATTTTTTTTTTTTTTTATATGTCTAGATCCCTATATCGGGTCATAGAAGCCCCCCACCCCTTTCTGGTAATATTACACACTGATCATGTTACGTTTCAGCCATCATCAATCAGGGTCATGTAAATGAAAATGTATCCATGGCAGAAACATGCAAATGAAAGAGAGTAACTTGTTGCATCATTCACCCTCAACCAACTGCATTTATCTTGTAAGTGTTCTTAAGCACACTTTTCCTGTTATTATTATATGATGCAATTTTTCTTTAAAAATCTGTTGTAAAATCATTCAATGACAGACGATTCTGGTCTTGGGGCATGTTTTGGGTAGGAAGATATTCCAATTCATACCCGCTGAGTTTCAGCTTTCTTGGGCATTGTTCCAGTGATAATTTTGTTCTTGATGTCTAGATCCCTATGTCTTCCTGCTCTTGCAACAGGAGTCTCCGGGATGGGTCACTGGAGGTGGATGGGGAGACTGCTGTCAGAAGCTCCTCCAATGACGGAGCCTCGCAGCTGGACACAGACGGAGAGCTATGGGTGGGAGGACGGTCCAGTTTGCCGTGGGGACTGCCACAAGAGTACTACGATGGCTTCTCTGGCTGCATTCAGAGCATCGAGGTCAACGGGGAACGGCTGCATCTAGTGGATCACCGGAATGGACACAGTAGTACGATTACATTCTGTTCCTAGTGAACTGCCTGCCGAAGGGGCCAACATCCGCTGGAGGTGGTGAGCAACATAGTGAAATAAGTATTTTACAAGTAGTGTCGAAAGAACTGAATTTGAACACCCAATACACCCCCCACCCCTTCCCCACCTTCTTTAAAGGCAACAAACATCCCCATCTTGCTTTTCCTCAGCTTGTTCCTCTTTCGTGGATGATTGTAACAAAAGAAAAATGATCATAGTTGTGAGCCTCTGCCAGTATGCCTTAGGTTCTGAGGAGTATGCAAATGATAAGCAGATCATCTCTACAGCAGAGAGGGAATTTTTCACCTCAAGTCTTCTGCTATTCAGTTTCTTGGTCACCAAGGCATACAGCTGATACCATAATGAGCAGGTCAAGATACCGCTTCAGGGAAACTGATTTTAATTCGTTTTCCCATGGCATGAATGTTGCTCCATTTTCTGTAATGCAACAAGAAGACACTATGTACGTAGGACAGGCTGATATTATCGCTTTGGATATATATGTATATTTTCAATTGTTATGCTCTGAATGATTGTAAAAGGCAACACCACAGAATCGGTAAGAAGCGATGAAAGCAAAAAAATCAAGACATACATCTTTTCAACAATTGAAAAGTTCTAAAATGAAAAAAACACAAGACATTGGAAGATGCTGCCTCATGTGGAAAAACAAGAGAAAAAAAGCTTTCAATTTACCTGGCTGAAACAGAATAACTCTTTCCCTCAGAATTGCGACAGACGACTAAAATAGAAGATGGCTCTCTGATGGTTAGGGTGGTAAGCTAATCATTTGTTGTGAAGGACTGATAAATTGGCGGAAAGGAGCTATGCTTTGTGTAACGGTATTCCAGTTACAGAGATTGTTGATGATGATAGGTAGTGGTAGGCAAGGGGGAAAACAAATGAGAGAAATGGGGTGCAAAACGAGATATTAAGAAAACTGTACATAGATATTTTCTTTCTTCAAAAGTGTTTTATTCAGATATATGCCATGAAAAACATTGACTTGACACCATGTACACTTCTCAGCCTAGCAACCCTTTCTCCTGCTTTACCCTGTTTTGTATTCCATGCTGACATAATGTCCAAACTGCAAATTATCTTGATTGGATTTGAACACAAAACTTGCATATGATACCTATCTATAAATATTCATTACTGAAAGCAAATTCACAGGAATTACAGTTCAGATCAAATCCTCTCTCCCCAAATTTGTGTTAACCATTACACTGGTGACAGAAATGAGCAGGAATTAAATCGTAACAGAATTCCTCAAAGAGAACTGGTATGTCTGAATATTTTCAAATGATACCAGACATGACAATTTTTCACAAGCTGTAAAAAGTAACCAAGGAAGAGATGTACGGATAACTCTTTGTAATGGAAAGCGTGTTGTTCCTACAAGGATGGAAACCAATACCATGGTTCACTTATAATCTAGTTCACATGCCAGAGAAGACCTTTCTGCTTCTTGCAGTAAATTTGGCAGACGGAAGTGGGGCGAAGAGGTAAATTGTTTGAAGAATGTGACATTGTACACGTGTATAATTCACCAATGTTGAAACAGTACCTGCATGCGTGAGTGCATTCTACCAAAGGTTATAACATTCCACTTCCTTTTTGTTTCATGACTGTTCAATTTGTGAAATTTCCATGTTGTGATTGTACCGTTCTATGATAATAATATATTGTTGCCCAAGACAGCATGGGCATAGCTGATCAGGCTGCATGTTAATAACAACATGGGTACATGTGATTTTGCAGCTCATGGTTCACATTCCTATCGATTTTCCCCACACTGGCATTTTCTGTATTGAATGCTTTTACTTTTTTTTTTTTTTCATATGTAAAGTTATCCATACTACGAGCCAACTCGAGCTGAGTTGTAAATATTTGTATGAGTCTGTTTTCTATAAGTACACACATTCATGAGATTTTCCAATAGACAGGGGGACTGGGTCAGTTCAGTAGAACCATGTGCAGACTTTAAAGCTTGGGGGTTTGTGTGCACTGGAAAATGGGGCAACTGCTGTACGAGACTCTAAAACCTCATTTTCACTATGGGGTTGTAGATGAAATCAGTAAGATCGGTTTTGGACAAAGAAATTTCGACATTCGTTTTTCAGTGTCTTCATCTTGGTTATGCACCCAGGTTGACTTTGCTTTTTCTTAGACTTCAACTCGGACCCAAGGAAATGAAAATGGCTGCTTGAATCGGATTGATCCATAAAGTGCCCAAGTCCCAAGTACATGTGTATTTGCAAGTATTGATCAAATAAAGTTGAGGCCTGTTGAAAAAAAAAATTTTTTGATCACTTTATAAAAATAGTTTCAAAGGATGGAGGATGCTGATTTTTGTTTAACATTCCTTTAAATACCTTGCTTCAGACAGTTGATGTGTGTGTTCTTTATGGGACCAAGCATGAAGAAGCCACTGAAGACTCTTTTTACAGTTTCCTTCCTACCACCCCCATCCCCCCCAAACAATGGATCATTTCTAACGGTGTCCCCAGTTCTTTTCAGTCTGACTATAGAAAGGATTTCTTTTTAATGTGGAAATCAAAAATTCTTGGCAGAAAAAAAAGGCTTGTGCACAAACTTCATTAAATTTCAGGGAAGTGATTTTCTGCTCCGCGATATTGTAGAGAACATGTAAATATACTTGTGATATTGTGCCATTACGACATGAATATATATTTTAACTGTCAGCCTGAACATATATTCTGTCAGCAGCTGTCCAGCCCACCAAATAAGTTGATCAATGTGAATGGATTTTGTTTTCTTTTTAGCGCTACCTGAACAACCCATTTTGTCAGGTTTCAAATCTGAAGAACCTTTGTGAATTGTCTGTGTAGTAGTGATGTCCCTTTGGTTTCCTGACAGCACAGGCCATGTGCCTTTACAAAGGTTCAATCTTTCTTTGATGGCGGTTGTTTTACTTCTGGCTCTTAAGTTGTACATGACTTGGACAGCTGTGTGCATGTGTAGAACCGAGTTGGTGCAAGAGCAACATGGGTATGATGGTCTAAACTGCATTCTTTGGCAACAGTCCATTTTCAGTTCTCCTTCAATACGAGAAATGTTATCTGCGAGTTTACAAAAATGGTCCGTAATAGACTTACACTAGTGCTTTTTCTGTAGGTGAACCAGTGACTGACAGAAAGAATATGGCGCTTGGCAGGCAACCAAGGCACTATACACTTAGATCCGTTTATCTAAGTGAGCATGTCATGAAACTTGTTTTAATAGCATCCGCTCCCAAAGTTTGATTAATTAGGATTACAGGACCCGCAAACTTGACTCTGACCATTATTGCATACAGGTATGAACTTCAAGAATCTGCATTCTCAACCAATAGCTGTCCTGAAAAAAAAAAAAGTTTGGAATGTTGTTAATTTTGACCAGCCTTGGCAAGCTGATTTTGTTCTCTAAGTGTTGGAAAAAAAAATTGGAGGTTGCAGCCTATATTTAATGTGTGGTCTTGCTCCAGATTTGTGGGACCATGATAATTCAGGTGCTCTTATCTAGTAAGGGAAAAGCCATGTGTTGTAGCTCGGTAAATGTGCGTGCATATTGATTTGTGTGTCTGTGCGAGTGTATTATTCTACTATGGTTGTGGAGTCTCTCTCTGGATCTTGAAATATCTTTTGGCCTTTCATTTGTTGTTGAGAAAAGTTGAATATTATGTGTGCATTGTTTTCTCTGTACACGCACACTGCTCCTGTACTGTAATGGTTTGAAAACTACTTTACCTATCCATCCTCTTTACCATGTCCCCCACCATCTCTTTCCTCACAACTTGAAAAACAAAAAAAAATTGTCACAGGAGAGTTTTCAACAACAAAATTCTCGAGCAAATATTATAAAGCAAGACTTTCCCACATGTTGATGGAATAACCTATATTGTGCAGTGAATCATTTCCCCATTAGTTTTGTTTTTTTTTCCATTTTTTCATGTCCAGTTCTTGACCCTAAAAGAAGTTTGTTCCTGTATACATTTTAGCTAAAACCATTTTTTTTTTGGTTCACGTTTTCAGTTTTTTTTAATTACTCAAGGAGTATGCTTTTCAAGAGTTCAGTTATCCATGGAAATACTTGAACAGAAAAGCTAAGAATGATTTTGGACCATGGGAATAATGTGAACTGTCACTTGTTTTTGCTTTGATAATGCATTCCATATATTCCTTTCCTGGTATGATGTAAGCATTTCGGACCAATTCCTGAAGTTGGTTTTTTTTTTAAAAACATACCCAGGAACCGTTATGTCATGCTGTCATATAACAATTTTTTTTTAATGTTGGTTCCCCACCCAATGAAGATTATATACATAGTTCCATTCTGCAGCTCGTACATATAGTCTGTATACATCTGGCAATAGTTGTGAACAAGTTTACTTGACATTTGGTTTTACAGAAGCTGTGGCAAGTAGTATAGATTTTATTCGGTGTTTGAATTATCAAAATGTATCCATCAGACTGCCAGGCATTTAGTGTTCATTATCGTTTTTTTTTTAAAATAATGAAATCAATTCCCATGTTCTTACACATCATATATCCTCTATTACATGTAGAGTTAGGGCATTTTGTTTAAGTGCCTCCCTCCCCTTTTTTTTTTTAATTTTTTTCTAAGAATTCATATGCATTCCTTTCACTGAAGGCAGGTTGTAATTGCTGTCATTGTATGTTATGTGGGGGGGGGCAGGATTAAGTAATGCATGCATGTGTGGAATGTAGGGGTGGGTGGGAGGGGCACGCATGAAGAGATCGAACATAGATTGTATGGTATGTATTTGTATTCTCTTCATGTTGACCTTTACATTGCTGTGTTGTACATCTCAACAAGAGAAATAAACCATCCAATGTCTTCATGTTGTTCGATCGTTTTGTAACCAGCATCGCTGTGCATATTTTATTCTAGAATCCTACCTGCATCTCTTGATCTCAAACATTGCTGCTCCAAGTAATTGAATACGAACAATCAACAGTTCAGGATTACTGTGTAAATGTTGCACACGCACTCCAACAAAAAGACATGTTAACCATCCACTGGGTTTGTACTCTAAAAGTGCACAAAAGACTGATATAATTGCTCAATTTCAAACCTCCATCTCTACCAAGCACTGCTTATAAAGCATAATTAAAAAAACAAACACTTGCATTTCTTTCAGAGTAGGGATTATCAGTTTCAATAAACAAAAGCAGAAGAGTTCATTTTCCCCAAGTATTTCCAAGAATCAAAGCTGGAAACCAAGTTCATTCGCAACTAACGCGCAAAATTTTTGAGGAGAGAAAGGTCTTCCACATCTGAAGGGTAAGCAATCTAAGGAGCACCCGTTTGAGCCCCAAGAGTTCCCACGAATAATGTGTAGAGCAGAACTGAGCACACATGCTAGAAGTGTAACACACCCCACACCCCACCCCCAGTGTATATACATGCAGATATCCTGTAATTCATACTGGCTTTTGGTGGGTAATGGCAACGCAAAACCCTGCACATGCATCAGAATACTTGGGAGAAGAGATGGGCACTGAACTAAGCACTGTGCAGAGACATGTCCAACGAACACTCAATAACAGCAACATTGCTGCTCATGTCTGTCAAGGTACCCTGAGGGCCAACTGGTAATGACTTTGTGCTCCAAGTTCTTATAGAACAGGGAGTACTTTACAATGGGAACAAAGAAATGCTGTCTGTCCGTGGTCAAAATGTGTTCCACTCGCTCCAGACAAAACTACTGGGCCGATCTTTCTGGAAATTTGTAAATGTTGATTATGGGCAACGGATGATGCCCGATGTTTTATTTACCGTTAAAGCCATTAGTAACGGCTATAACGGTTTTCTTCTTTATGGAAAATCTCCGAAAGTACTTGGCCGATCTTTCTGAAAATTTGATGGCATGTTCATTAAGGGTCACAGATGATGGCCGATGTTTACCAGAATAGCCATTACGACGGCTATAACTGCCCAAAACGTTTTTTCCTCTTTATGGAATATATCACGCATATTCAAGATAAACTGGGAGTACGTTTATATGCTTTGCATCTTGTTTTAAAAACACAAACTATTCCTTCTGCCATCCTTGCAAAAAGACCTGAACTGCTCTACCAACCAACCCCCCCCCCCTCCCCTCCCCTTCCCCCCCCCTAATCTTCCCTCTTAGTGCCATTACTTCCATGTCTCATTTCAGCTCCCCATACACAACCACTAGGTTTGTCTCTGTACAACCCTTTGATGTAATCCACAAGGATCAATCTGTGTCAAATCGTCATGAGGCAACCCACCTCAGGACATCAGCTATAGTCATGTATGTACAGTTGACATCAAGAAACATATTTACACATTTATCGAACGGAAGACCATATCACACCATCTCCATGCACCTTCACCCTTGGGTCAGAAGTATTCATGAGAAAAATGTACATAAATGCCCTGTATCAAAGTCTCTCCAAACATGACTGCTCTAGATCAGACATGATCACAAATGTGAAAATGATACATACATGGGTGCTACCAGTAGATGTGTAAAAACCTAAAGGTAGGGGTCCAGGGGCCACCCAGGCCCTGGCCAGGTACAGGAGCAGTGCCCCTGTTGTGGGGTCAGAGGGGCAACACCCCCCTGAAGCTGAAAGAAAAACGTATTTTAGAAGGCAAATGAAATGTTCTCGTTGAATGTAAAGTTGAAGAAAATGAGGCCTGAAATCAAAGCTAAAAGTGTATAAATCAATACATAAAACAAAACTAAAATGCAATTTCCTGAAGAAAATCAAAGATAGCCGTGAAGAGGAACTCAAGATTGTCTCCTGGAGTCCTACGACTTATACTCTGGACTTTGAAGGCACTGGAAACTAGAGCTATTACATGAATGTATTTTTGGCAGATGGCTGCAGATATACTTGGTATAAAAAGCCACAATAGAGCTACTCTACAGATGCAGTCTTGGCATTCAATTTAAAATTGCTACACAAGAGGAATGAAGTCACTGTAAAATTTGATGTCACCATTTGAAATCTTCGGAAGTCTGAAGTCTTCAAACAAACGGTGCAGAAAGCCACCCCTGGCATATCCATCTTCTGTAGCCACAGGCCAAATGTTTCTCTGTTTGTATCCTTTTCCATCTGCTATTCCCATCGCCATCCATTTTGCATGCCTTTCTCCACCTCCTCTAGCCTTAAGACAGTCATCTTTTGTCAAAAACGGCATTGTAACAATTGTTCCGCTGTCACGTTAACGTGTCGAGTGTTGACTTTTAATTGTGCATATGTGTTTGTGGTGTCAAGTCGACCTGAAGGAAGTGGAGCACTTCATACCTCCAGCATGAAACACCAAGGACAGATCGCACTGAAAACTTGGATCGGAATTCAAACAAAAAGTGGAACTGCCATCCAATTTAAACCATTCCTTGAAACTTCATTGCTCATTAGATTTACAACAATAACAACAAAAACCGGCATCACCTGTGCCAGCCATTACTAAAAACCGGCATTCCGGCACAGTAGCACCCATGTACATATACTGTTCTACAGCGTCTTCTTTCATGGTCATTAAAAACATTTATGAAGTGCTCTCAACATATCTTTTGTCACTAAGAATCCGTAGCATTTCATTTTGACATTCTTTCATTTTATTTAAACTATTTCATTTCTCCTGTTAATTTTTTTTCCATTTCCTTGCTGCAAATGACACCTAACCTGAAGTTAAATGAATAATCATAAGTACGAAACATACAGTTTTCACAGATAAGCACATAATGCCCAAGTCATCAAACGAACAGTACAAAGCACCAGATGAGGACTTCAACAAGCAGTTTCCAGCACATGGCTTTACCTTGTCTACATGGTCCAATCAATGGTCCCTACAGACAGCTGGCTGCTTGTCACCAAGAACAAGTGCAGTGACATCAAAATATGTGGAGTACTGCACTGGAAGCCACAACAAAAACTAAAGGAAAAATATATACTACAAATCTTTTGTTCAGTTATTTCCTGCATCAGCATTACTTTAGAAAACCGTCTCCCATTCCTCTGGAATACTTCCCACTCACTCTTGTCACATTTCTGACCTGCTTTTTTATCTCTGCGCCAGCTGATGCACTTCTTGCACTCATTCCCATAAACACTCGTATCACTTAAAGCAATACACCTCAAAGAATGAATACCTGTATGTACTCAATTCTAAATTCTGCCTTTAAACAGGCATCCACACATTTCTTCCATATTCCACTGTGACCTTAAAGTGTCAATTTTTTTGTTTTGTTTTGTGCTTGCATATAAAAGTGAGAATGCACATTCCCTTGACCCACCTAACTGTCCTTTCTACCCATTCTTCCCCTCTGACCCACCTAACTGTCCCCTCTACCCATTCTTCCCCTCTGACCCACTTAACTGTCCCCTTACCCATTCTTCCCCTCTGACCCACCTAACTGTCCCCTCTACCCATTCTTCCCCTCTGACCCACCTAACTGTCCCCTCTACCCATTCTTCACACACACACACACACACGCTGTCTCAAAAAAAAAAAAAAACAGTGTTACAATAAAAAAAAAGTACCGACCTGACTCACTTGCTGATTCTAGTTGGAATAAATTGTTTTGTCAGTTGTTTCTGTGTTCATTTTAGTGTTCTCTACCGTTGAGTTAGGTGAACGGCAGTATCTAAAAAAACAAATAAAACAACACCCAACGGGTAAAAAAATGGAAATCATCCATAAATCAAAATTCAAAGGAGACATCCCAACCCCGATTATCATATACATGCATCCTCTTTCTCTTCTTTTCTGGGCACCACAATCGGGAAAACTGTACCATCCATACACGCAGGCGCCCAAAACAAAACAGTCTACGAATGATGCAAGCCAGAGCCTACAACCCAACACTCACATTCGACCACCCAAACTGATACCTGCCGGGAGACAGGTCAAGTCTCCGACACCTGCACCGAAGTTCAGCTTCAAACGATAGTCCAGGTCCACCTTTCAGGTAGCAGGGTACAACTCGTTCACACTGGGAGACGCCATGCGGAACAGGCGATCCAGAGCCTCCGACTGCATGGCCAGATTGGCCGGACTCTGGCCGGCGTGACTGACCAAGTCTACCCGCACGGCCGGCCATGACAGGAGCAGCTCCACCACCTCCACGTTGTCATGCTCGGAGCAGGCCAGGTGGAGCGGGCTCAGGCCCCCAAAGCTCTGGCTGTTGATGTTGGCACCGTTGTGAAGCAGGAGCTCGGCTACACGCACGCAGTTCCAGCGACAGGCGCTGTGCAGAGGCTGCCAGCCATCCCCTGTTCTGGCCAGCACGTCTGCCCCGCACAATATCAGCTTCTGGAGATGCACAGCAAGGGTTAGATCTTCCATACCTGTGTGTATCTCAAAAACAACAGAAAGAAGAACATATGTATAAACTGCCCTGCCTTATAAAGAAAATATAACTCAATACCTCCCATCTTGCATACTTTTATGTATCTCAACCAAAAAAAAAGGTAAATGCATGTGTAAACTGCTGCCTAATAATGAAACTGATAAACCTCCCCATCCCTGTAAAAAAAACTCTTGCACACTTACATGTATCTAAACCAAAAAAAAGGAGAACACACAAGTAAACTGCTCTACCTGATAATGAAATAACTCAAAACCTCCGCATCCTCATTAAAAAAAGGATTAGTGTGTATCACTTCTCTTCTATCCCTTACCAAGCCCCCTCCCTTCCACCATCCTAGTTCCCCCACTGAAACACCCACACATGAAACTGCTTACCAAATGTTCTTTTTTTTCCCCCTAATGCAAGTCTATGGGCTCTACAGTGTCCTCTTAAGTATTTGCAACACACACACACACACACACAACAATCTCTCCATATTTTTTTTATGCACATTCTTCAAACATTGGTTTCAGTAACAGCAACATCAGAACTCAATTTCTCTGAGGATCAAATGGCTCTTAAAGGAATGCTTAAGTGCTAACCAGCTGAACCCTATCATTTTCGCTGAATTACTTTCCACTCAACCAATTTTTGGTATAAATGAGGGCAACCTGATTTGTTTTCCAGCAAAGAAATTCCAGCAGCCGTTCCAAAAGTCACAGCAAATACAACTGATGACTTGCATGATTTGCAAATCTCAAATTCACAGCCTTATAAACTCTCTGAACTACCAGCTAATCATGAGCATAGTAGTGATCAACAACCAGTTAAAGGCTGCACTTGAACTGTCCCGAAGATGGCAACTGATTTTAATTCTTTCACTTCCGCTTGCCCAGTTGAATGGCAAACCCTGGGAGATCATCTAGAAGAAAATAATAAACACATGGGGCAACTCTTGCTTCCCCATGATGAAATAAATACATGCCCACAACTCCAAACAAACGCTGCTTACGACACTGAATCGCATAGCAGAAATGACAACACAAAGCACACAGAGCAAACAAGGAGGCATCCCCCCAAAAATGATGTTCCAAGCTTGCCCATATACCCTGTGCTCTTTGTGTGTTCTGTGTCGACATTTCTGCTAGGAGATTTAGTGTCGTAAGCAGTATTCGTTTGGAGATAGGAGCGTGTATTTATTTCATCATGTGGGAGCAAGAGTTACCTTAATTGTTCACAATTTACTGTTTACTGTTCTCTGCCTCATTTAAGATTTCCTTTCATCTAAAAGGAAGTTTTCTCACGCAACAAAATTCTGTCTCTTAGTTTGCTCCTGGTATCTGAGAACAGAATATGAGAACAGAATGGAGGCAGCTCAAATCTACAAGACTGAAAAGTATGCTGATCTGGCAAACAGCCTGAGGAGAGAAGGCTATCAGGTCAAAGTCCTCACTGCAGAAATTGGAGCTAGGGGGTTTGTAGGAACGTCTGCATACAGCCTCATGAAACAGCTCTCAGTTGCAGGGAAGGAAAAAACCAGAGCCCTGAAAGCAATGGCAGAAGCGGCAGAGGGGTGTTCAAGCTGGATCTGGTCAAGGAGGAACAAAAGTGAACTTCATAAGGCTTAATTTCCCTACAAATATCAGGTGTCCCTGTGGCTCAGTGGTTAAAGCGCGAGTCATTAAGTGGAAAATGAGCATGTCCAGAGGGTCATGGGTTCGAATCCCAGCCATGGCTCGTCCCAAGATGGGAAAAAAAAAAGGGGCAGCAGAGGGACATCCGGAGTCATGAACCGGGTGTGGCCCAACCCCCCTAGAGTGTCATGAGATAAGGGCCGAAACACTTGCTTGAAGGGGGCTTCTCTTCTGAGGACTCTCTGCTGCCACGCTCTCCACGAGTTTCTTTCTACTGATGCATGGGTAAACCATTGACTTCCGGGAATAGGCCGGAGGACGTCCGGGAAAGACCGGAGGACACTGGGAAAGACCAGAACCAAGGGCTCTGTGGGCTGGCTCCCCACTTTGCCTTAAACATGTGGCTACTAAGAATAAAAGGAAAAAATGCTCCCAGGATTCACCAAAAGGGGGAGAGAATGATGAATCCATCGGTGCTCAACCAATCATGACTGCAAATCCCAAACGGACTATGAACATGGACCAAATGGAATATCCATGTGTCTGTGGAAAGCGTTTCGCTACCACCCGTGGCATGAAGATCCACAGAACAAAGATGGGATGTGTGAAGACTCATCTGAATGAGCAGCAGCGCACTGCATCAGCAGATAAGACGTCGGAAGACCAAGGCCAGGATTTAAACCACAGTGCCAAGGACATCCACGCTGTTGGTTCGGATGAGGAATTTGCACAGGCCCTCGATGCCAGGCGCCTGAAACTCAACCTGCCACGAGCAAACGAAACTGAAGATTGGGAGAAACTGGATGCAAAAATCGTCCAAAGACTCGATGCACTGATAGGGAAAAGCACCCTGGAACACAAACTAGCCACATATGGGGACATTGTGTATGCCACATGTAGAGACGCCTATGGAGCAAAACTACCCAAAGAGGAAAACACCTCCAAAGAAATCCAGATGCCAAGAAAAGATGGACAAGATCAGGGTCCAAAAGAAAAACCTCAAGATGCAAATGAAGACCGCACTGCCAGCTGAAAAACAAGGCCTGGAAAAACTGTGGAAAGACCTGAAAGAAAAACACAGTGCCCTCAGCAAAGCGGAATCTGCGAGGAAGAGGAAGAGCAAAAAGAAGAAGACACAAGAGCGCTTCTTCAGAGACCCCTTCCTGTTTGCCAGAACACTGTTTGAGCAGCCAAATCTGGGACCCTAAGTGTGGACAAAGGAGTTCTTGAGCAGCATCTGAGGAAAACATACTCTGACCCACAGAGCAAAGCACCACTCGACATTCAAGGTCTAGTGTGGCCAACCAACCCTGAGGAACAGTTCAATGGCAAGCCTCCAACGTTGGCGGAAATCAAGAAGGTGGTCGACAAAGCCAGAGCCAAATCATCACCAGGGCCAAACGGAATACCTTACCAGCTTTACAAGAAATGTCCCAAGGTGCTGGAGTGGCTCCACAGGCTGCTGCGATCGGCTTGGAGAAACCAGAAGATCAGTGGCCAGTGGATGACGGCAGATGGTGTGTACATCCCCAAAGAGCAAAACTCAAGTGACATCAGCCAGTTCAGGCCAATATCACTACTGAACGTCGAAGGGAAAATCTTCTTCTCTGTCATGGCAGCAAGGCTGACCAAGTACCTGATGGAAAACAAGTACTTGGATGTGTCAGTCCAGAAAGGTGGCATCCCAGGCGTGGCTGGCTGTGTAGAACACGCCACAATGATCTGGGACGCAATCCAAAAAGCAAAAACAGAAAAGAGAGACCTGGACGTAGTGTGGCTTGATCTGGCAAACGCATATGGATCTGTGCCCCATGAGATGATACAGTTGGCTCTTGAGATGTACCATGTGCCAAAGAACATCCGCGACATGCTCAAGAAGTACTTCAATGGCTTCTCAATGCGGTTCTCTACCAAGGAGTACACAACAGACTGGATCAACTTGGAAGTGGGTATTGCAATGGGCTGTGCAATTTCCCCAATACTGTTCGTGCTGGCAATGGAACTCATCTTGAAAGCAGCAACAAACAACGCGAGACAAACAGACCTTGGCGATGGATACAAGATGCCTCCTCTCAAGGCCTTCATGGATGACACTACAGTGATTTCATCCAGAGAAGACGAGACACGTCATGTGCTGTAGAGGCTGGACGACATAGTTGCCTCATCCAGAATGAAGTTCAAGCCAAAGAAATCACGGAGTTTCTCACTGAGGAAAGGAAAAGTGGCCGGATCTGTGGTCTTCAGTGTTGCCAACCAGGCCATTCCAACAGTCACAGAAGAACCAGTCAAGAGCCTTGGAAGATGGTATGATGATACGCTGAAAGACACACAAAGAGCAAAAGAAACCAAGCAGATGGCGGAGGAAGGCTTGGAGACCATTGACCAGTGTGGGCTCCCTGGCAAATACAAGGTCTGGTGTCTGCAGTTCATGCTGATACCAAAGCTCCTATGGCCTCTGATGATATACGACATCTGCACCAGCATAGTGGAGGCAATGGAAGCCAAAATCAACAAGTTCACAAGGAAATGGCTTGGTGTCCCACCCTGTCTGACTGACATAGCGCTGTACTGTCGCCAAGCAAAGCTGAAACTACCACTGAAATCCATCCTGGTGGAATACAAAGCAGGGAAGATCAGACTTCAAAGCATGCTGGAGGACTCAGGAGACAAGGTGGTAGAAGCAATCAAGCCCCAGCTGAAGACAGGCAGAAAATGGAAAGTTCAAGAGGCGATGGATTCTGCAAAAGAAAGTCTCAAGATCAGAGAAATAACAGGACACACACAGACCAACAGACAAGGACTGGGGGTGACCAAAACTGAATGGTGGTCAAAGGCCAAAGGAAAAGCCAAAAGAGACATGATGATTCAGGAGATGAGAAAAGAAGAAGACCAAAAAAGACTCCAAAAAGCAGTCCAGCAGAGCCAGCAAGGGCAATGGACAACGTGGGAGAATGCACTCCAAAGAAGTCTCACTTGGAATGACATTTGGCACATGGCCCCTCTCAGGATCAGCTTCATTCTCAGATCTGCATATGACCTTCTGCCCTCAAATGCAAACCTGGTGAAGTGGGGGAAAACAGACAATCCTGCATGCCCCCTCTGCCATGAAAAACAAACAGTGGAGCATGTCCTAAGCTCATGTAAAGTAGCCCTGGCTCAAGGAAGGTACACATGGAGGCACAACCAAGTGCTCAAAGAGACTGTACAAGTAGTCTGGGCTAGTACCAACACCACAAAAGGGAAAATCAGGACTCCAAAAGCACCCGCAACATTCTTCACGGCAGGAGGCAGCAAATCATGGCCAAGAACAACAGTGCCACTCGAAACATGCAGGCAGAGTCTGCTGGACGGGGCAGATGACTGGGAGTGCACTGCAGACCTCCCAGAATGGAAGAGTCACCCAGAGATCATCAGCAAGAGTGGCATGAGACCAGACATAGTAGTCCACTCTAAGTCAACCAAGCAGCTGATCATGATCGAGCTCACGGTGCCATATGAGAACAGAATGGAGGCAGCTCAAATCTACAAGACTGAAAAGTATGCTGATCTGGCAAACAGCCTGAGGAGAGAAGGCTATCAGGTCAAAGTCCTCACTGCAGAAATTGGAGCTAGGGGGTTTGTAGGAACGTCTGCATACAGCCTCATGAAACAGCTCTCAGTTGCAGGGAAGGAAAAAACCAGAGCCCTGAAAGCAATGGCAGAAGCGGCAGAGGGGTGTTCAAGCTGGATCTGGTCAAGGAGGAACAAAAGTGAACTTCATAAGGCTTAATTTCCCTACAAATATCAGGTGTCCCTGTGGCTCAGTGGTTAAAGCGCGAGTCATTAAGTGGAAAATGAGCATGTCCAGAGGGTCATGGGTTCGAATCCCAGCCATGGCTCGTCCCAAGATGGGAAAAAAAAAGGGGCAGCAGAGGGACATCCGGAGTCATGAACCGGGTGTGGCCCAACCCCCCTAGAGTGTCAGGAGATAAGGGCCGAAACACTTGCTTGAAGGGGGCTTCTCTTCTGAGGACTCTCTGCTGCCACGCTCTCCACGAGTTTCTTTCTACTACTAATACAGCAAAGAATTGTACTAAAAAAACACCAATTTCTACTCACATATTTCGCACATAAAACTGTACTCTTCATCATTAATAGGGTTGATATCTCTGAGAATAAAACAACTGTAATTACTATCATTTCTACATCCTTAGGAACTCGTTTCTTTTTTAATTTTGTAAACTTCAACTCTTTTGCTCATTACCTTCATTCTCACTAGAACAATCCAAATAAGAATGGGGAAAAAAAAAAAAAGATGGACAGTCATATGTCTGCACACAATGAAACATAAGAACAACATTTTTCCTTCTACTGCATCTATTGCAGTGAAAAAAGCCATGCTACTAATGTGACAAATGCATCCATTATTTTGTTCCACAAAAAAACGCTCATACAAATACATGTCTGCTCTCTCTCTCTCTCTCTCTCTCTCTCTCCTCTTCTCTCTCTCTCTCTCTGTCTCTTCTGCAGCTCACCTCTGCCATTTCTAAATGATCACTGTAAGCGGCTCGATGGAGGGGGGTGTACCCATCTTTATCAGTGGAATGGACCAGAGCTGGATCGTTCCTCAACAGTTGTTCCACTTCTTCCATCATGTTGTTCTCTGCCGCCCATAGGATGCGTTTGGCTGGCTCATCTGTCGGACGACACAACAAACAACTGTTCCATAGCCAGTTGAGTCATTGCTTATCTCTGTGACTTACGCTTTCTGGACCCTACTGTGCAACTCTCTCTCTCTCTCTCTCACACACACACACACACACACACACGTGCATGCACACACTCAAGCACACACCCTCTCCCTCTCTCTCCATCCCAATTCACACACACACACACACGCACACGCACACACAAAATCCAGTCAAGTCATGCTGTTTAAGGCCCCCCTAACCACGAAGGCCACATCAAAGCTGCTCCAAGCAAGATAAATCCTAATCCATGCACAAACTGCCAAAACTGAAATTCAAACGCAAGAACAACTGAAACTGAAATTCAAACGCAAGAACAACTGAAACTGAAATTCAAACGCAAGAACTGCCAAAATTGAAATCCAAATGCAAGTCAAATTGTAATCAGAAGACTGACAGAAAACAAAGTATGTTCTAAACAATCCTATCAAATGAAAAATACTTATATCTATTGTAAAACTTTTTCTTTTTTCAGTTTTCTTGTTTTTTGTTGTTGTTGTTGTTTATTTTATTTTTATTTTTTTTTTTTGGGGGGGGGTGTTATCACAATATGTAGAAATCTCAGAACAAAGACTCTATGGAATCAGCAGTAAAATGTTTGTGCTAGCTGTCATACACATTCTATAAGATATTTCATACTGAGCAGCTTTTACCTTGATATGCATTATGAAGCTTCCTATTCACACACACACACACACCACACACACACACACACACACACACACACACACACACACACATTCTTCTCCCTTAACTCCTCAACTCAGTTACATCAGTCCATCACTTTTCTGTCTTCCCCTCCATCTCCCTCCAACAGTTTCTTGGAGGATTGTTTCAGCAAGGCCATTGGATCTCATTACATCACCACACCAACCTACTGTTCTTTTCTTGACTGATGTCAGTAGATCTGCATATGATCCTACATGCCGTCTAATGGTTCCACATACTTGCTGACTGGCAATATGATCAGCACATCTGACGTTCAGTATGCTGTGGTAACATCTTTCCATGACTTGCATTCTTCTTCCATTATGGTCCAGGTCTCACATGCTTACAGTAAGATGGAATACATCAGTACACACAGGAGCCTGATTTAATGTCCTTTCTAACAGGCTTAATCTGGACAGTGCTGTGGTGAAAGTGAACTGACTTCTGGGACTGTAATTCTGCTTTTGTCTCATACAGGGCGAGATCAAGCACTTGAGCTATGTCAATCATGTGTGTTTTGTATGCACACTGTCAATATTCACACAAGAACAGTACAGTGCATCTTTACTCTGTAAGTGTATGTCATTTCGAGTTGTCACGTCAATGTGTTGTTCAGATAATGACTCAACACCTCTGAGGTGTCATAGAATTGTCTCTTTCCCTTCGTCAAGCCATTCAAATCCAATTCCATTGAAGATAAGCCTTTTGAAAGAAAAGACTAGAATACGATTGCAAGGGCAGATAACACTGCAGATACTGTGTATCATGCCTGACAGTATGGGCTAAAAGGGAAAGAACTGTTGAATTTATAGAGAGAAAAACAAAAATGTGATAGAAAGAAAGGGTGAACGAGAGAGAGAGAGAGAGAGAGAGAGAGAGAGATACTAGAGCAATATGAGACTTGTCAGGGAAGAAAGGGTACAGGAAGCACAAAGATGTCATGAATGAAACTAAGATGGCTTGACCTGGAACTAATGATGGCAAGTGTCCTAGGGCACCCAAATTACCAGCATTTCTTGATGGGAAAGATGACCTCACCAACTACTTGGAGAACCTGAACATTTTGCAACTGAAGCTCGGAGGACTCAAAACAGATAGGCAGCAAAGTGTAGAGCCTTAATGTCAGGCAGAGCACCTGATGTCTATAAACTTGTTCATGGGAAGAAGCCAAAGACTCAAATGAAGGAAGCTTTGATGAGATGTGACTTCACTGAAAAGAATTATGGTTGCCGTTTTCATGGCTGCCGACCCAAGGCTGGACAGAAGTCACAGCAGTTCATCAGACTTGAAGTGTACCTTCAAACGCTGGGCGCAACTGTCAGGTACTACAAAAGACTTTGAGGGACTATCTGACCTTATCATCAAAGGTCAGTTTATCAATGCTCAGCCCACAAATGTGGCCATTCATCTTCATGAGCAAAGATCTCAGAAACTGACCAACACAGTAAAAGCAGCAGATCATTACCTGATGGCACACTATTGAACTCCAGCAAGCCCTAAGCCTTAACACCTTCAAGCAGAAATGAACACGCCAGTCGAGACAGAAAGAGTGAAACAAGTCAAACACTTTGACTGCAACCATGTTGGGCACAGACAGTCTGAACAGCCAACTCTCCTTGCCTCTGGAAATGGAACCCCATGACTAGGAGCCAAGATAACCAATGAGACTGATCTAGTTGCAAAGCGAGAGGACTGCAGGCGGAAATCTAAACAAATCTTAAATAAATGTTAGCGAACCGCCCAGAGAACGTGGACAAACGAGTCACAAGACGAAACACAACTAGTTTCGACCTCTTAGGTCTTCATCAGGTGAGACATTAACGAATAAAACAATGAAAATTCACTTAGCTTTGATCGCTTCAGATCACTTGGTAGGGTTCAGCGCAAGGAAGAACGCCTTGATTCAACGCCTTCTTCCTTGCGCTGAACCCTACCAAGTGATCTGAAGCGATCAAAGCTAAGTGAATTTTCATTGTTTTATTCGTTAATGTCTCACCTGATGAAGACCTAAGAGGTCGAAACTAGTTGTGTTTCGTCTTGTGACTCGTTTGTCCACGTTCTCTGGGCGGTTCGCTAACATTTATTTAAGATTTGTTTCAATGAGACTGAGGTAACAGAATTCCAGGTGTGTCGAGACCAGCCGCAGGAAAGCCTGCTATTCAAATGTATGTTGCTATGGTGTTGTGAAGTCTTCAATGAAAGAATCCCAACCTTCTTCGAATAATACAGATCACCTGCAGGAGGGACAACTTTTAGCATGGAGAAGGAAGATTCCTCTTGTGAGCAGTGCTGCTGCTGACCTGTTTACTCTGAAACTGCTATTGGTGGACTTCTCAACAAAAATGAGTGTATTTGCTACAAAGTGTGTGTACAAAATTTGAAATCTTTGTAAAACCAGGATGGGAGGTGGGGTATCCGGAGGGAGGAGGGGGGGGGGGGGGGTAATTTTCACCTGCCATCACTTAGTCTCAAGATATTTTTTGTCAACATATTTCATTTAGCTCATCGTTTTCATCATATTTTCGCTGAACATGTGTACAAAATACAGCGAAATCGTATGGGTAAACAGGTCTGCTGCTGACGAACCAATGATAATGTAAAATGACAATTTACCAGTAATGAAGGGGCATATAACTGAATATGCTGTGAATGTTTTGAGAGACACTGGATGCACTGGAGTCATCATGAAACAGGAACTGGTTGATAAAGACAAGTACCCTGGATGGCATGGTTTTCTTCTGTCAGTAAATAGTGTGTTGAAGAAGGTGCCCACAGCTCTGATAAATTTAAACATACCTTACTTTTCTGGAGAGACTGAGGTCCTGTGCCTACCTACACCCATTAATGACATCATCAGCAACACTGAGGGAACTAAAGCTGCAGATGACCCGAACCAACACTGGAAAGGGGAGATAACCACTTCAAATCAGGACGACCTGGCGTTGGAAGAGAAAGGTATCGGTGGAAATAACTGTGATCCAGAGAGTGAACTAGTGTCCATGGACTTCCACAAGGCAACAGAGAAATGGACAAAGAATCCAGGTTTTGTCTTGTCTTGTGGGTGTGGTGCCCACTGATGTATTCAATCTCAGCAAAGTTAAATCAATGAGAGTGATGCAATGGGCAATGTATAATTTGCAAAACTTTGTCATGAAAATAAGAGTCATCATGGAAAGTGACAGTACTGGTGTTGGCTGTATAAGCCACTTGGTGGTCTTTTGGGAGTAGTTGCCAGGTTGTTTTTTTAAAATGAAATGCGACCTGTCTAGTTTTTTTTTCAAAACAAATCTCCCTAAATTTCTTCTATGTAGGGAGTAATGTCACAAACATTTCCATTCCACTTGTGATTATCATCGGCTGGTTCAGATCCACATTATCTTGGGTTTTACTTTGAATGTGTGAAGTTGTAATGTGATGTTTGTTTACCAAATGACAAATGCACATGTCATGTAAAAATTCTGGAGGTCTCTTTAAAGTACCAGCATAGGTCAAAAAGTGCCAGAAGCTGTGAGAAATTATTTCTTGAATGTTCCCAGCATTTTAACTGGTTGTAACATGTGATGGTACGTGATTTTTCTTGAAAGTTTCATACACTTTGATTGGTCTCATTACCTCATAAGTTATCGAACATTCTAGAATACCCTGATCATTTATCTGTTACATCACACAATACTTCAGCTCTCGATTCAATGATCTATGAATAACTGAGGAACAACAGAGAGGCATGAATGAGAGAACTGAAACTGAAAGTGAAAGTGTCTAAGAAGAATACATTCTTGTTTTGAGACTGTTGCAATGGCCACCGAGTACAGATTTGTGAATCATCTACAGCAGTTAAAGACTTTGAAATTGTCACAATTTCAACTTGTTACCAGAGTCAATCTTTTCTCTGTCTGGTGCTATTCTATGAAAGATCAAAATCAACTTTTACCTTGCTAATAATTCAGTCACCATTAAGCCCTCTAAGATGTCCAGGAACAAGAGTTCGATTCTTCTTAGTCATAACGCACCACACACACACACACACACACACACACACACACACACACACACACACACAAATATATACACATTCTCAGTCCCACACACACATACACACAGCTTTGTACAATAAGCATAATTCCCAAATAAATAATCCAAACAAATGAACTGGGACAAAAAAAAAACATTACTTTCTGACACAAACATACTCCTTACACGTGAAACATTGGAGCAAATAAAAACTTATGTTTTCACAAAGTGATTTAATAGTCACTACTTCACTGATATACTTTTTTTTTTTTAATCTCACTTACTTTGTATTTCTTCTTCTGTGAACTCATCCACATCCTGTTCATCTTTCTCCCAGAAACTTTGAAATCGGTTGGGTTCACCATTCTTGGCTTCCAGAATCTGAATCAGACAATAGAGTTCAATATGGTCTTCTTGGCTGCTTTTCGTTATGTTCTGTTATCCTTGAGAATAATCAAATATCACGACAATGAACTCCAGCAATTGACCGCATAAAGTCTCAGTATTCTGCTTTTAATCAGTCAACTACTTTCTCTGCCAAATGTTCCACTTCACCAATCCTCAACAAATTACATCAACCAGTACTGCAAGAACATACACGCATGTGTGTGTGTGTGCATGCAAGCATATGTGTGTGCACATGTGGGTACATTCATTCATCTTCAGTTTCAGGCCTTTTTACATTTCTTTTTAAATGGTCAGAGGTTGAAGTGGGGATATGAATAATAGGAAAGGGAATTAGAAGCTGAGAAAGCATAACAAGTGTCTGTGTGTGTGTGTGTGTGTGTGTGTGTGTGTGTGTGTGTGTGTGTGTGTGTGTGTGTGTGTGTGTATGTGTGTGTGAGCACGAGCATGTGTGCGCACATATGCATATATGCGTGTGAAAGTGTGTGTGTGTGTGTGTGTATGTGTGTGCAAGTATATTATGTATGTGTGCACAAGAGTGGATCTAGAGAGCATGGGAAATGGGGAGGTGCTACTAGCCCAGAACCCCACTTCACCTCCCAATTCAAACAAAAAACAAGGACAGATTATATCAGAACACATACCATGTTGTCTTCAGGAGTTGTTTCCAATGCATCTCAAAAATCCACGTTACCTTCAGCATCTGAGGAGACCTCAGGCCCCTCCATCTGCTCTCCTCCCCACTCCTCCATCAACCCTACTGACCAGGGAATTTCCCCCTGGACCCATCAGACCTACACAGCCACTGGTCCCCCACCCCCTCCATCCCCTCGTACTTGGTCCTGGTGTGTGTGTGTGTGTGTGTGTGTGTGTGTGTGTGTGTGTGTGTGTGTGTGTGTGTGTGTGTGTGTGTGTGCGTGTGCACAGGTACACATGTGCAAACATTTACATGTAGGTGGGTGCATGTGACCATGCATGTGAGCTTGAGTACACTTTGCATATTACTATGCACCGGTGCATCACATATATGTGACCTTCCACCACAAAACCAGTCTTAACTCGATTTTGGAAAGTTCTGAGATATACATATATTTTAAATCTACAGATTTTTCTGATTAATTTGATATAAAAATGAACGCTATAGGGCAAAAAATAAGAAAGTTACGGTCATTTGAAGTGGGTTACTGTGCCAATGGCCATTTTGAGAAAACGGCTTCTAAAGTTTTTGCTATCGACTCCAGCATATTTTCCTTAGCAACGGCATCTTACTTTTTACCATACTTATTTTTAGATGACACACAGAGAAACCGGGAGAGCGTTACACACGCTTTCGAACGGTATATAACAGGATGGGGTTCTGTAAGGGTTGCGTTAAGTTTTAGGCGAGTGAAAATGGGTCATTTTGCATAAAAGATTCGAGGTTAGGCTTTTAAATCTCAATTTTAACTAATGTATTGGTTGTTTTGGAGCAAATGGATAGTGCCACATGAAAGTTTAGGGTGTAAGAACACATTTCTGCAAAAAAGTCAAAATGCCCCAGGTAGACCCTCACCAGCTATTTTCAGCTGTAGCCGTGAAGTAGGCCACGCGAGTTAAGACTGGTTTCGTGGTGGCGGGTCACATATGTACTTTGTGCAAAAAGCAGTCTGACCTGTTTGAGAATGTCAGAGTTGTACAGCTCCCCACCACTGGCCATCACTTCTGGCTCATCTTCTGAATCCCCCATAGGCCTTCTGTCAGAAAGAAAAACAGTCTAGACATTTGGTAACGTCTCAGCAAAACTTAACCCCCTACCCCCACCCCACCCCCAAAAACAGAATTCTCAAGCTGTGAAAACATTTTTTGCATGCAAACAAAAGATAATGGGCTAGGAACTTACTTTTGATTTTAGTAGTGTTAGGGTCAGTAGTGTTGAAGTCCTCAAGGCAGAAACACCCTGCTAATGTGATAAGAATTTGTTTGTGCCATTGATTTATTGTAATCCTATATTCAGAGGGGCTTCTAGTCAAATGGTTACAGCATTTGCCTGTGCGGCTGCTGGCCATGAATTAAAACCACCCATAGGGTTGAAACCCTCTCTGTCCACCCAGTAGTAAATGGGTACCTGATTCAGTTCAGGGAAGTTTAAATGCAGCTGAAGGAAAAAGATGAGCACTACCTTCCATCATGCCCTGCCCTAGTCACAGTGAAACCCTGATTGAGCTCCACTCCCACAGGTTACGGGAACTACTTAAAGTTAAACCCTTTTGCTGTCAACACTCCTGCTTGTTAGAGACAAGTAAGAGACAGCCTGCCTGCCTGTAGTACATTGCAATACTGCACTGCTTGGATATTCAGCTATGTTAAGGGTTATTTCACTTGATCTATGTGCCTAACCAAACCAACACCAATTGAAAAAAAACAAAATCCAAAACACAACTTATGTTTTAAAATTCCATTTCATGGTTGTAAACTAGCATCCTCATCCACTGACTCAATGAATAAAATGGCCTTATCACAAGGCCCACTTTGCCCACAGAAGAAAAACTGAATAATGCGCTATCTAATTATGCATTATTATTTTCAGTAAAACTACAAGTATTCAGCTTTCTTTTTCAGTTGACATTTTTGGAGGAAGTGTAAAGAATGTTTCTAAATTTTAGTTGTGAACTTCAACAGCAGAAAAATGAAATCAGTCTACTTCAAATCCTCAAATGCCATCAAAAAGAAGGAAAAAACCAATAAAGTCACCAGTAATAGTTTATGCAATGTGATTAGCTAAATTACCCATACCCATTTTTATTTTATGACTTTACATTGATAAGGCTGGCAGCACTACACATGCTTTCAATAAATTTGAAAGTATTCAAGGTGATGAACCATCATAGCAGAATCTATTTATCAGGGCTTAAATGACAAATGCTTTGTGTGTGTGTGTGTGTGTGTGTGTGTGTGTGTGTGTGTGTGTGTGTGTGTGTGTGTGTGTGTGCATGCGCGCACATGCGCATGCACACACACACCTGCGTGAGAGTGTGAAGCATGTCTTTTACATTCTAATTGATGTGACTGACAGTCTTCAATGCAGTCCAGCAGAGAATCAAGAAAGAAGCCCCTACTGTTGACACTCACTTGCTCAATGTTTTATTTCTATTGTTTTCTTTCAATTATAGATTATTGTGAACTACAGCAGCATTCTACAAATGTGAAATAAATCAGTCCACCTATCTGAACTATTGCACTCTTAATATTTGACAGAAAGAAGCCCATATTCAAATCAAAGTTACCTAAATGTACTGGCGAGTTTACTAGGGGCACAGGTCTATCTCTGTATAAACTATATTTCACCATAAAAATATGACCACTGACTCATTTTTAGTTCTGTGCATGTGTCATTCTGTGACATGAATATTGGCACTTGTGTGCTGCATGCATGCATGTCTGTGTGAGAGATGAGACCAATGGTAAAGGTCTGTACAGACACGGTCAGTGTCAAACAGTAACTGAGTATAATAATACCTTCTCATTTATCATGACAAAGCAAATTTTGGCACTTCAATCCTTATGAAACCTGTACATTATGACCTCAAGAAGATTTTTTAAGGAAAAAAGCTTTTAAATGCCTTCAAAACAAAATTCAGCAAGAATGTTAAATGTTTGTGTGGTGAACAAGTTTCAAACCAACACATTCTTCTGGAATACCAGAGACTGACACCTATTTTACCAGCTATTTCTGAAAGTTCTCGTGAAAGTATCCTTGAGAACTTTAGTTTGTTGTTTGATTTTTCTAACTGTTTACTATGCAGTCCTATGGGACATTTGTTATAGTTTCTGTTATGATTCACAATAGTTATTTAACGTTGGAATTCCCGCATCTTTTTATTGTATTGTAAAGAATGTCAAAAAGCCTTTTTTTATAAGATAACTGCAAGATAACCCACCACCTCTTCATGCTCCCCCTCTCCACACCTTTTCTCTTCATCTAATATCACTTACGTGGAAAGACATTAAATTGAAGACAACAACAATAACCGCAACATGTAGCGACGTGAGAGAACCACGGGACGCTGACTAAGACTGAGTCTCAAAAATTAAACCACACTGACCGTCTGCTTCGTCTTGAACTATTACACTGTTGATTGTAACTGTACAAGTAAATTTATAATTTAGCTCTAGTAGACCGTCGAGTGCACTGAACTGCCCGATTAACTACACCTCACCTTCTGTTTTACCACTGAAATCCGACGAAAGAAAATATACTCAACAACAGTTTGCAACACCCCTTTCAAACTGAAGGGTCTACATGCAAAACTGTCAGCGACAAAATTAATATGAAAATCGCTGCAGCAACGTTGTGATAATTTGTCATCAGTCGTGCTCCACGACTTGCCCGGCCAGTGTGGGACAACCGAAATCACTATGACGGCAGTGCTTTCCCCTAGTTCATTATCACAGTTGTTTTCCCTTGGATCAAAACCGAAAGTGAAAGCTGCTATCACAGCCCAGACAATGTCCGTCTTTCTCAACCTGTCCTCCGGTCAAATGAGCTATATTGTACTATTCCCTCCTTCCCCCTCCCTGCCCTTCCCTTCTTCAGAAACTCCAAGCTAGTCCATGCTGTTCCTCCGCCGCCCAAAATGTTCCCCACTCCCCGCCCCCGATCACGTCACAGCCACAGTTGTTCCACCCGTTCCTAAGCTTCCCCTCACCTCCTCTCGACCTTTGACCCCCCCCCCCCCCCCCCCCCCCCGTCCCTCTCCTTCCCTCCATGAGAAAGTATCACTCGCAAACCTACCTTATGTTCCATATCACACGATTGCACGCAAACACGGTCTGTTCAAGTTTACACGGGTATGACTGTCGTGTTTGCAACACTTTTCTGAAACAACAGTAATCAACACCACGCGGAAGCTGCCTTAACAAATCAGCATCATTCAAGTCGGACAACACAACCACCTCAGAACGCCTTTGGATTTGATGCTTAAACGTTCTATATGTGACGTTGAAGGTTATTGATCAACAACGCTTCGAGTTTGGTTGAATGTTTCGGAGTCCGATTGTAATTTTTTTTCATAAATAAATACTCGTGCAGATGATTCTTTGCTGCGGCGTATTTTACTGTTTTTTTCCGTATGCAGAATCGTTATGAATGTTCCGTCATGTGTAACTAAAGACATTTTTCCTATCTGGAAAATGTTTTACAAGAATAGTAGCATTTGTATTTGTCGGGTTTTTTTGTTTGTTTGTTTTTGTTTTTGTTTTTTTTGTGTGTTTTTTTTCATAATGGTGAATGCCAGTTTTGCATATTATATGGAATTAGGCTGTCTTTAAATTCAGCCTGAAACAGAATCCCATCCAGTTCCTCTTGACAACCACACTAAACAAACTCCATTTTGACATAAAACTTTGGGCTGCTCCTTGGTCACCCATGCAGCTGACTCTTGCAGAAGAAGAAACTTCTCGTATGCGTGTCTGATGATTTAAGGAGCTTCGTAGCTTGTACGCATTCAGTCATGACATAGGTCATTTAAGGAGGTTCGGCCTAATGTATTTAACAGGTGTTCTAATGCTAAAAGGATACCTTTCTGTGTCACCGTAGACCAAATTGTTTGAAGCACAAAGGGGAACATTCGGAAATCTTTTCAAGCCAAATGAGTTAGTGTCTTTCTCAAGACCCCAAACTTTGGCAGTATTAATAAGAATTGGTTCAGTTTGTGTATTGAAGAAAACCTGTTGTGTTTGTTCATGGTGGTTGTAATATCATGATGGGGTGGGTTAGAGAGAGAGAGAGAGAGAGAGAGAGAGAGAGAGAGAGAGAGAGAGAGAGAGAGAGAGAGAGAGATGGGGAGGGGGTTAGAAGGGTGGAGTGGAGTAAGTTAAATGCTGCAGCAAAGTCTTCAGTGGTGTGCGACAGCAGTGTGGATGAGATTAAATACATACATACACACAGGAAATTTAAGCGTTTGTTTAAAGGAAAGGGGAGACAGTGTCAGTCGTCTATAGCACCCACCGTGGTCTGACCCTTGTAAGTTCATAAGAAAAGTTATGTGATAATCTGAACACAAAATACAATGGTACAGAGTACATACATAGTCAACATATCAACTCATATTTGATTTGACCACTGTTATAAGTCACGGTCAGGAATAGCCATGAATATGGAGCATGGAAGCAGGGTTTACTGGACTGAAAGGATAACTGGAAGTGCACAGCAGACTTTCCAGCAGAGGAAAACCAAACAGAAATCATCAGGAAGAGTGGCATGAGACGAGATGTATGCTACTCCTACCTGGTTCATCAAAGCAAGTGATTCTGATTGTCTTCACTGTGATATATGAAAGTAGAATGTCGTCGGGATACTTAGTTCAGAAAAGTGAAACCCAGCAAACTTCAGCGTTACAGAGTTAGGTGCAATCATCCTGGAGCGGAATGTATGGACGTAGTACATCGTATTCCACGTGAATCAGTTGCGCTTCTGTTTGCGAACTATGGCTGTCATTACAGTTTTCATAATGGCCACCAAAAATTTGTCATGGTGTTGTACAACAGGTATTTAATAGAATAAATTTGCAATGTTAACGCCTTCTGACATGTTTTTAAACTCGCAGACTTAAAACATGTAGTAAAACGAAGTAATGAGTGAAACGCATTGCATGTAAAAGTTTCACTAAATACATGCCCTGATACTCGTAAGCGATGCGACATTCTTTGCTGCAATAAAACGAATGTCTCTAAAATACATGTGTTGGCATCTGCTATTCAAGTCTGACAAGGAAAATGTACGCGGAGTACTACATTTGAGTCAATTCCCTAGTTTGCATTATACACCCATGTTTTTACTTCTACCAACATGGTAAGGATGACATACATGGGGCAGTATATTATGATAAATTCTGGCACTGGTTTTGGTTGAATATTTTACAGGTTTATTCACGATTTTCAGTGGTGCCTTTCAGAGTGCTGCAGGTCATAAAGAATGAAGTCAGTTAAACAGATGATTACGGACATCTGCAAGGGAAGCGCACTGCGTTTGAGCCCGCACAGGACAGATGCCGCTTGTGGGCCGTGTCACGGTCGCTAAGCCGGACGACCCTACCACCCCTACCCACGCCTATCACACACTAGGTCAGACAACACAGCACACTAACACAGTTTTACAATCACGCACGCTTCTTTATTTCACACACACTCCATGGCGCCACCACTCACGCACATCCACAACTGCACACAAGTATCCCAATTCCCGCTGACTCACCCTACTCTACTATAACGACCTGGAAGACCCTAACCTAACCTAAAACACCAGTTGCGGTATATCACTGTGACCTGGGGACACAGCGATAGCCCGCACACGTGGTGACTAACTACTAGGGACAAGGATTTACCAAAGGGACTCTAATCTCTTAACGACCGCTACCACCCACACCTCTCCCCAGGACTCACCCTTCTCTTTTAACCCGGGACCACTACCAAACTGGTCGCTGCGTCCCTAAGGGAGGCAACGACAAGTACCCTACACTGTGCCGGCCACTACGTCCTAAACGGAGGCAGTAGCTAACACCCCTAACCCTACTGCCTAACGCTACACCCCTTCTATCACAAACATGGGACAACCCATCCCGGCCCGGAAAGCTCCAGTCCTCGGCGCTGTACGTGGCCCCTCACAGGCTGACACCTCCCCGGAAGACCCTGCACCCCGGCGCTGACCGTGGCTCCTCCGCGGGCCGACACCCTCCCCGAAGACTCTGCACCCCGGCGCTGACTGTGGCCTCCCGCAGTCTGACTCCTCCCCGCGATGGGCACGACACCCAACGCACACACACCAGACGCCCTCTCGACGGGTCCGGGGCTCGTAGGACGCCTCCTCCTCTGAAGGCCCCGCCGGACACCAAGGGTGGAAAAGGCCTGGTGCAGCGCCCTCCCACAGGACGCCTAAACAGGGACGAGGAACCAGTGCCGGAGAACTCCCGGAAGAGCACCGGTAGCTGGAGGAGAGCTGCCCCACAGAAGGCAGACGGCCTGGGTGGTCTCCCTCTCCCGGAAAAACAACAGGCACTGGAAAGCGCCGCTCACCTGCCGGCACGCGGCAGTAGACTGAGGTGGTCTGGCCCCAGCCTCAGGACGGAACAGGATACCTGCTGACACAACTGTAGGCCCCTACTGTAATGTTGCTACTACCCGAGTCATCAAGGCACACAGGCTACTTGGTAAAGCTTTAACTCTCCATCTCCCTTGCCTACTTCCCACTCGGGCATGAGAGTGACCCCTTGAATTTCGAACACATTCCCCACCCCATTACTCACTTTGGGGTTATCAGACCCATTTCCTGCCAACCCTTACAACAGCGGTAAAACAATATTCTCCCTGAGCCAATCCACGCTATTACATATGAAATTATGAATCACACCCAATTCTCGGAGAAATAAACCAATCTAAGCGATCCAACACGGACTCCATGGGCCCCCTTAGGACATACTAAATAATCTAGGAAATGGCCAATTTCACAAGGAAATGTCTCCACACAATAACCAGTAGTAATACACATCTCTCAGAGGAAAAAAACAAAACAAAACAAAAAAAAAACTTATCAATTTTTAGCGGTTCACAGTTCCAGCATGTTCACACAAGAGAATCGGCTCGCAGCCACAATCCTTCACATTATTACCCCTCTTTGCACCGTCAATTATAATCATATATCCAAAACATGATTTGTTTGCCACAATTTCCATCCAGCACTTCACTCTCATGTCATCTCTTGTCAGATAACCCAGTGGTTAATCTTTGTTATGCCAACACAACCACACTTCATACAATATTACATGCTGCACATCATCCGTTTTCATCCTATCGACTGCTAAGCTACTCGCCTTAAACTTTACCTTTCCCTTCTCTCTGCTTACTAAAATTCATAACTGGGTTGCCTCCCCACAACCTAAGATATCTTTCTCCAACCCCGTTCTGTCACAAATACATACATCCCTGCACGTGTGACGACTGTCACTTTCTTACAAAACTTCTAACCATATGGACTCACTGTCCTGTACCAAATGCGTACGCCACAGATACAGTCTGCACGCGCACGACACCCGCGTCGAGAACCCTAACTCGTAACGAAAGTGAAAAGACACCAATATAAGTTGAATGGTTACGACCGTACCCCAGTATAAACCACTCGACCACAAATTGGCCTTGGCCTTACTACACAGTTAACCGATTCCAATGCTGTGCAGGTCAACTCCGGAATTGTTAATCAATTTCAACGAACTCCTACTATTTACAATTGAGATTGAGCACAATCATCAAACCCCTCTATGATTCACGCAGACACATCTGCACCTGACTCATATTATGATCCTCAACAAAATGCAACCTCGTACTACCCTCTTATTGAACCCACTGACATTACCATGAACTAACCACAAACAATATCTACATCACTGTCCATCAACGGTCATTATATTGAACCCACATTGTCTAGCCAAACTGTCCTGAGAAAATCCAACTCAGGAACCACTATGTACATTACTTACAAAAATATACAGGAAAGAGGTGACAACACAAACCGGCTGGATACAAATTTCAATCACGGAACCAAGACAACATCATACTAGACAACCAGTATACGCAACGAACACCATACAACTAATCGCAACATGAGACAACTACAGTTCAACTCGCCATAATACAAGACAACACAACGAACTACAACACAACGAACCTAACAGATCACCAACCTGGACATACAGACGATCAACCACACCAGTTCTGCAACTGGCTGACAGTGGCTGCAACAAGGACGACACCGACTCAGCACAGGCCAAGGGCACCCAACCCCGACGAGGACCTGGCACTAACTATGACTCGAAGTCACTCTTCAACACTACCGGCGCTGCCGCCGCACCTACAAGGAGTACGTCCACTCCGACGAACACCAGGGACCGAAGTGAAGCTACCCCAACACATTCCGCCCTGGTCGGAATCAAGCGAACTCTACTCACCACACAAAACAACGATTGGTCAGAGCAGTGTATCCCTCCGCAGAGCTGACACGCCTGACCAACGGACTAGTTGTTGCTCGTGCAACAACACGACAATTTACCACAACAACTCACAGACTTTACAACACAACAACAGCCGATATCCTGCCCCGCCTTCTCTGGTGTAGAACCAAAGTAATAAAAGGGTAACAATCGGGAACGAAACCAACCTCCCGCTTCCATTCCATTCCTTCAATAAGTGAAGACTGGAATGAAAGAATACTGTATGTCCTATTTTCCCAGGCTCCTACCTAGCCTAATCTTTCTACCTAACCCTGAGGAACTTAACCTAACTGTAGCTAACTAAACCCCAACCTCACATACGCGCGAGCGCGCGTGCACGCACACACACACACACACACACACACACACACACACACACACACACACACACACACACACTCGCACGCATACTCGCACACGCTCTCTATCTTGGACCACCACTACTCTTAAACACGTGGACGTACTAGTTTAGTACCCGCCGATCGGTGACACACCCCCCTGCCTAAGTTTTAACTACAGGTTAAAACCAACAACAACTTTCACTCGATCGGCGTTTTGGCCACACCCTACCTATAACAATCCAATTCTCTATCACTCATTCTGTCCTACTGTTACTTTTGATGCACTCCAAAACTTCCATCCCAACAACATCAACCTTTAAATACATCAACAACCACAGGTTACATCAATCAACCTGGACTAACTCTGCCTCACACGACCTTAACGCAGGCACTTACAGGCAGCCGTTACACTACGCACTACATATAAATTCCATAACTGAGGGGCTCTGATTACGCACAACTGCTGTGTAACACGTGCTACAAACACCACACCCTCAGTAACACTTTGCTATGCCATTCTCTACCAAAGATAACAACACATGCATAGCTTCGACAATGTCAACCTCTCACGACACAGGTTAATGGAACCCTCAGGTTTTCTCTCTCTCTCTCTCTCTCTCTCTCTCTCTCTCTCTCTCTCTCTCTCTCTCTCTCTCTCTCTCTCTCTCTCTCTCTCTTTCTCTACGGCAAGCGACTCAAGAAGTCTGCCGCCACATTGTCCTTTCCAGACACTGCCTGCACCGTAAGCTGGAATGGCTGCAGCTGCAGTGCCCACCTTGTGATCCTCCCACTAGCACTCTAGACCCTACAGCTATCTTCCTGGGTTTCGTCTTCAAGTGGGAATGTCGCTTGTACCTGCAAGCTGCGGTTGCCAAGTTCTCCTTTGCCAACTCATACGTCTCAGTTACCTTGTTCCTTAAGTTAAGGACGTACTCTGCGGCTGTGCGAAGCTCTTGCCTTTCTGGTTGCAACCACAGATCCCTCAGTATCTGCATGGGCCTGCGCATCAGTGGCATCCTTACAAGGGGAACTCTTGACACTCTTCCCTTGTCCACAGTACGCTGACACTGGAAGCATGACTGGCAGTACCGACGAATGTCAGCATGCATGCCTGGCCAATAAAAATGGCGACCAACTCGCTCCTTGGTTCGGGTGGTACCTAAATGACCAGACATGGGTACGTCGTGGGCTAGCTTCATCACCGTGGTCCGTAGTTCAGCTGGGACGCAGATCTGACTCGCTACGTCCTTGGGACCCTTAAACCGCCGGACCAGTACACCAGACTTCCGAGCGTACTCGACTCGTCCAAACTTGGTGTGGAAGTGCGTCCCTGCTTCACACGCACTCCGAGCCTTCCTCAAGGTTTCATCCTGGTCCTGCAACTGAATTAACTGCTGGGTAGAGGTGTTCAGAACGCATTCCTCGACGGGCAGTGGTACAGGTTCTTGCTGCTCCCTGGCTCTCTGCGCGCGTGTCTGCACTGCCCCTACCAGCGCCGGGTCTGCGTATACAGGCACACGTGTCCAACCGGGATCTCCTACTCTTTGCGAAGTTTCCGATCAGGACTTCCTGCACAGGGCTATTCATGACCAAAACCTCCAACTTCCCCGCGATGAATGGTGACTTCAACTCTACTACCGCCACAGGTAACACAGACCTACATCTGGATTCAGCCAACACTACTGGGACTGTCTCTCCTGTGTACGCATCTGCTGGTACTAACCACTTGGCCACTACGGTGTGTCCGGCACCAGTGTCCCGTAATCCATTGGCCGGAGACCCGTTAACTTCTACAATGCACGCAGGCTCGTACCGCTGCTCAGCGCATGGGCGACACAACGTAGGGACTACTCGAGCTTGGGGCTGGTCACAACAATGAACAGCTCCAACAGAATGGGGCTCAGGGCATTTCCTAGCGATGTGGCCTGGCTTCTTGCAGTTGAAACAAACTATGGTCGATCTAGGCCCTTCTGATCTCCTGTTCAGCTGCTGCAGTGCACCATCACTCTGTTGGGATCTCTGTGTGGGCTGGCTCCCTACCGTTTCGCGCCTATTACCCAGGTTGGGCTGGTTAACTGTTCGGTCTTGCCTCGCCTTCCTCCCCAATCTTTTGGCCTCTGCTAGAACAGTAGCTTCCGTTGCAAGTTGTTCCACAGTTTTCGGGCATGTCTTCCGCACCTCAGTTGTGAACTCTGGAGACAATAGCTGATAAAACTGTTCCTGGAACAGCAGATCCTTTACGTCCTCTGCCACACTCTCATCCTTGCCCGCTGCCGCACACCAGAGGGAAAACCACCGCTTCATCCTTCCCAGCATCTGGCCAAAAGTCTCAGCAGCGTCCTTCTTGATGCTCCTAAACTTTTCTCGGTAGGCCTCAGCATCTAGCCTAAAGTGGCTTAACAGGGCGCCCTTTATCTGATCATAGTCGCCTAACTCATCCGCACTTAACCGCATCACCGCTTCTCTAGCCTTTCCTCTCAGCAGAGACATCAGACGTGTGGGCCATGAGGTCTTGCTCCACTTGCACATCTGGGCTACACGCTCAAATTGGGCGATGAAAGCGTCCACGTCGTCGTTCTCTCCCAACGGCTCAAGGTGGACATGCTTCGTTTCCTCCACCTCAATCAAGCGTTTCCTATGCGCTGCTTCATCTAAGGCCTGTCTCTCTTGTATGATTAGCTCTCGCTCTCTTGCCTCTAACTCGGCTTCATCCCTTCGTCTCTTGAGATCTAACTCGGCTTGCCGTGCTTGAGCTTCTATTTCCCTTATTGCCCTTTCTTCCTCCATCTTCTTCCTCTGCAGTTCCAGTTCCAGCTGTCTCGCTGCTTTCTCATCTTCGATCTTCTTCTGCTTCACCTCTAGTTCCCTCTGCCTAGCAGCTTTCTCCTCTTCTATCTTCTTCTGCTTCATCTCTAGTTCCCTCTGCCTAGCAGCTTTCTCCTCTTCTATCTTCCTCTGCTGCATCTCTAGCTCCCTCTGCCTAGCAGCTTCCTCCTCTTCTATCTTCCTCTGCTGCATATCTAGCTCCCTCTGCCTAGCAGCTTTCTCCTCTTCATCCCTCATCTTCTGCCTCACTTTCTCCTCCATCCGGAGCTCCAATTCTGCTTCTCTCGCCGTCTTCTCATCCTCATTACGTACTGAGTCTGTGACGAACTTGGCGAGGTCTCCCCCAGCTAAACCCATCGCCGCTCCCAACTTGGCAAACTTTGCATAAGCCCCCGTCCCCTGTTCTTGATCCACCCCCGCTCCCTGGTCACTAACCTTAGGTTTGGTATCCGCCGTAGGGGCCTGTGGATCCATGACACTATCGGGGTCGTACTGCGGATGGGCTCGGGTGTGTTTAGACATAGGGTACCCCTACCACCACAGAACTAGCAACGGACAGTATGCGATCTGAGCGCAACTGGAGGTTCCTGACTACGCACTAGCCCCTGAAGCAACTCAGCACAAGTACACAATACTCTCAATGTGTCACGCACCAAGCATAACTCCACCCACACTTGTGTACCTCATACATATACCCACATGGGCTCCAACCCATACAATACTACCAATGCACTGTCTGGTCACGGACTGAACCACGTGACACCGTGTGTCCACTGTCCACTGTGCATGCGCACCAGTTACCCACAGTCACAGGCCTCACTGTCTCTGGTAGGCCGCACCCACACGATCACAGTGCACTTGCACCCCTCAAGTCCAGGTGCACTCACAGCATACCCTATGCCACAACACTGCGCACCCTCGTGCTTCCCACACACAGTCACCTGGGCTTACACTGCCCTTAATCCCCACAGGATATCCGAGCACACAGTGTCCACAGTCACGGGCCGGGTACCACTCTACCTACTCACTGGGGTATACCACATGTAAGGGACACAAAAGACACCTGGTACCCTCCGGCACCTCACCTACACTGTACGGTGTAATCACTCACACTTCCAACAACCACTCAATGTTTATTGACCATTCATCCCTCACTCACACGGTAGCGCCAACCCAATCACACCAACACAAGTGCCCTGCCCAATGCCAATGGAAACCTGCCTGAAGTGAACAGGGACACTACGTACCACCTCCCAGGGTACTGGTACGCTCCCACCAACCACCCACTTACATTTCACACAACGTACACACCGGACACAACACCCCCTACCTCCCTTCTAGCTACCTATCACCTACCCAGAACCACCTAAGTACCCCGCATCTCCACCAAAGTGTCACGGTCGCTAAGCCGGACGACCCTACCACCCCTACCCACGCCTATCACACACTAGGTCAGACAACACAGCACACTAACACAGTTTTACAATCACGCACGCTTCTTTATTTCACACACACTCCATGGCGCCACCACTCACGCACATCCACAACTGCACACAAGTATCCCAATTCCCGCTGACTCACCCTACTCTACTATAACGACCTGGAAGACCCTAACCTAACCTAAAACACCAGTTGCGGTATATCACTGTGACCTGGGGACACAGCGATAGCCCGCACACGTGGTGACTAACTACTAGGGACAAGGATTTACCAAAGGGACTCTAATCTCTTAACGACCGCTACCACCCACACCTCTCCCCAGGACTCACCCTTCTCTTTTAACCCGGGACCACTACCAAACTGGTCGCTGCGTCCCTAAGGGAGGCAACGACAAGTACCCTACACTGTGCCGGCCACTACGTCCTAAACGGAGGCAGTAGCTAACACCCCTAACCCTACTGCCTAACGCTACACCCCTTCTATCACAAACATGGGACAACCCATCCCGGCCCGGAAAGCTCCAGTCCTCGGCGCTGTACGTGGCCCCTCACAGGCTGACACCTCCCCGGAAGACCCTGCACCCCGGCGCTGACCGTGGCTCCTCCGCGGGCCGACACCCTCCCCGAAGACTCTGCACCCCGGCGCTGACTGTGGCCTCCCGCAGTCTGACTCCTCCCCGCGATGGGCACGACACCCAACGCACACACACCAGACGCCCTCTCGACGGGTCCGGGGCTCGTAGGACGCCTCCTCCTCTGAAGGCCCCGCCGGACACCAAGGGTGGAAAAGGCCTGGTGCAGCGCCCTCCCACAGGACGCCTAAACAGGGACGAGGAACCAGTGCCGGAGAACTCCCGGAAGAGCACCGGTAGCTGGAGGAGAGCTGCCCCACAGAAGGCAGACGGCCTGGGTGGTCTCCCTCTCCCGGAAAAACAACAGGCACTGGAAAGCGCCGCTCACCTGCCGGCACGCGGCAGTAGACTGAGGTGGTCTGGCCCCAGCCTCAGGACGGAACAGGATACCTGCTGACACAACTGTAGGCCCCTACTGTAATGTTGCTACTACCCGAGTCATCAAGGCACACAGGCTACTTGGTAAAGCTTTAACTCTCCATCTCCCTTGCCTACTTCCCACTCGGGCATGAGAGTGACCCCTTGAATTTCGAACACATTCCCCACCCCATTACTCACTTTGGGGTTATCAGACCCATTTCCTGCCAACCCTTACAACAGCGGTAAAACAATATTCTCCCTGAGCCAATCCACGCTATTACATATGAAATTATGAATCACACCCAATTCTCGGAGAAATAAACCAATCTAAGCGATCCAACACGGACTCCATGGGCCCCCTTAGGACATACTAAATAATCTAGGAAATGGCCAATTTCACAAGGAAATGTCTCCACACAATAACCAGTAGTAATACACATCTCTCAGAGGAAAAAAACAAAACAAAACAAAAAAAAACTTATCAATTTTTAGCGGTTCACAGTTCCAGCATGTTCACACAAGAGAATCGGCTCGCAGCCACAATCCTTCACATTATTACCCCTCTTGCACCGTCAATTATAATCATATATCCAAAACATGATTTGTTTGCCACAATTTCCATCCAGCACTTCACTCTCATGTCATCTCTTGTCAGATAACCCAGTGGTTAATCTTTGTTATGCCAACACAACCACACTTCATACAATATTACATGCTGCACATCATCCGTTTTCATCCTATCGACTGCTAAGCTACTCGCCTTAAACTTTACCTTTCCCTTCTCTCTGCTTACTAAAATTCATAACTGGGTTGCCTCCCCACAACCTAAGATATCTTTCTCCAACCCCGTTCTGTCACAAATACATACATCCCTGCACGTGTGACGACTGTCACTTTCTTACAAAACTTCTAACCATATGGACTCACTGTCCTGTACCAAATGCGTACGCCACAGATACAGTCTGCACGCGCACGACACCCGCGTCGAGAACCCTAACTCGTAACGAAAGTGAAAAGACACCAATATAAGTTGAATGGTTACGACCGTACCCCAGTATAAACCACTCGACCACAAATTGGCCTTGGGCCTTACTACACAGTTAACCGATTCCAATGCTGTGCAGGTCAACTCCGGAATTGTTAATCAATTTCAACGAACTCCTACTATTTACAATTGAGATTGAGCACAATCATCAAACCCCTCTATGATTCACGCAGACACATCTGCACCTGACTCATATTATGATCCTCAACAAAATGCAACCTCGTACTACCCTCTTATTGAACCCACTGACATTACCATGAACTAACCACAAACAATATCTACATCACTGTCCATCAACGGTCATTATATTGAACCCACATTGTCTAGCCAAACTGTCCTGAGAAAATCCAACTCAGGAACCACTATGTACATTACTTACAAAAATATACAGGAAAGAGGTGACAACACAAACCGGCTGGATACAAATTTCAATCACGGAACCAAGACAACATCATACTAGACAACCAGTATACGCAACGAACACCATACAACTAATCGCAACATGAGACAACTACAGTTCAACTCGCCATAATACAAGACAACACAACGAACTACAACACAACGAACCTAACAGATCACCAACCTGGACATACAGACGATCAACCACACCAGTTCTGCAACTGGCTGACAGTGGCTGCAACAAGGACGACACCGACTCAGCACAGGCCAAGGGCACCCAACCCCGACGAGGACCTGGCACTAACTATGACTCGAAGTCACTCTTCAACACTACCGGCGCTGCCGCCGCACCTACAAGGAGTACGTCCACTCCGACGAACACCAGGGACCGAAGTGAAGCTACCCCAACACATTCCGCCCTGGTCGGAATCAAGCGAACTCTACTCACCACACAAAACAACGATTGGTCAGAGCAGTGTATCCCTCCGCAGAGCTGACACGCCTGACCAACGGACTAGTTGTTGCTCGTGCAACAACACGACAATTTACCACAACAACTCACAGACTTTACAACACAACAACAGCCGATATCCTGCCCCGCCTTCTCTGGTGTAGAACCAAAGTAATAAAAGGGTAACAATCGGGAACGAAACCAACCTCCCGCTTCCATTCCATTCCTTCAATAAGTGAAGACTGGAATGAAAGAATACTGTATGTCCTATTTTCCCAGGCTCCTACCTAGCCTAATCTTTCTACCTAACCCTGAGGAACTTAACCTAACTGTAGCTAACTAAACCCCAACCTCACATACGCGCGAGCGCGCGTGCACGCACACACACACACACACACACACACACACACACACACACACACACACACACACACACACACACACTCGCACGCATACTCGCACACGCTCTCTATCTTGGACCACCACTACTCTTAAACACGTGGACGTACTAGTTTAGTACCCGCCGATCGGTGACAGGCCGGTGTTACGAAGAATATTGACTCCATAGAAATTTGACTCCCCGGTTCTTTTTTCTGCGGAGAAAAATGAACCGTTCAGTTTTCTACAGGTTTTGGAGTCAATATTCTACGGAAATCAATATTCTACGGAGAATATTGACTCCTTCTGTAGAATATTGACTCCCATGGTTACGGAGAATATTGACTCCCGTAGAAAAATGACTCCTGTGTCAGTTTTGTTGCAGTTTGCAAACTCTGGTAAGTTTTCAGTTCTGTTTGTCTGTCACAGTGTGTGTTTGTATGACAGTACGCAAAAAAAAAAAAATAATAATAAATAAATGAATTTTTTAAAAAAGCTGTTTTTCGTAAACTGCTGGATGGATCTTGAATTAACTTAATGGATTGCTTGTACGTAGATCTCAACGAAAGTTGGTGGGTTAGTTGCTATCCACAATTGTCACCTTCACAAAAAAAAAAAAAAAAAAAAAAGGAAAAAAAGGGTTTGTGACTCAAAGATCAAGGTAGCAATGGCCACGCTAATTTTTCTTCACAGCTGTTTCTTGGGATTTATAAAACGGATCTAAAGGAAACTTGGTTGGTTCGCTGTATTTCACAACCACAAACCTCACAAGAAAAATAAAGTCTGTGAGTGAAAGGTCAGATCACTCTGGCCATGTTAAATTGTGCGTCGCGTATGGGCATGTGCTGGCGTTTAAGCGGCTTTTATAATTGCAATTATGTGTGTGTGTGTGTGTGTGTGTGTGTGTGTGTGTTGTGTGTGTGTGTGTGTGTGTGTGTGTGTGTGTGTGTGTGTGTGTGTGTGTGTGTGTGTGTGTCTTTCTGTGCATGTGCATGTGCATGCGTGTGTGTATGTGTGTGTGTGTGTGTGTGTGTGTGTGTGTGTGTGTGTGCGTGCGTGCGAACGTGTATGCGTACGTGCGCGCGCGCGCGCGCGCGCGCGCGCGCGTGTGTGTGTGTGTGTGTGTGTGTGAAGATAGTCATGCAGCTGAACAGCCCTTTTAGATGGTTTCCTTCCAAGTGATAATGCTGTTGCTTTAAATCACATATCAAGCAGGCTGTTCCTTGAGCAGTACACATGCCTAAGATAACCTGGACCCAGAAAAAAAACACCCAATCGGACTCAAAGCTTCATTTTTAGGGAATTATTTTGTTATTTAATTATTGATTGATTAATTATTATCTGGCGTAGTTTTGATGCCAAGTGTAAAATGTAGCCAATGGTACATTTTTGGGACTTTGGCTATAAGCCCAACGTATTTATTTGGTCATGTTTAATCAGTGTCGTTCTCTAATGTTTTATTCGTCTGACTGACTTGTTGCTGGAAATAATATTGCTATTGACAAAGATGGAATGGTTGTGTATCTGTGAATTGGGATCTCGTTGGCTAGAATGTATTGTGACAGTGTAATGTATGTGTGCCGCAGCCTGGTTGATGTGGTCGCGTCGACGTACATGAACTTTTGTGTTTTATAATACGGTGTGTGTGTGTGTGTGTGTGTGTGTGTGTGTGTGTGTGTGTGTGTGTGCGCGCGCGCGCGCGCGCGCGCGCGCGAAACATGAATTTGCAGCCGTGTGTGTCTGTATGCGTACGTGTGCGTGTGTGCTGGCGTGCACATTGCATGTGCGTGCGTGCGTGCGGGTCTGCGTAGCAGCACCAGCAGCAGTAATAACAGTAGTTTGTGTTGTTAGTCTCGTACAAGATTCATCTTTGTCTTGGCCGAATCCTACATCCAAAATTCGTACAGACAGAGAGATAGACAGACAACTAGCCAAAGAGACAGAGGTTGCTGTGGATTTTCAATTTGGTTTGGACTTCAAGACTGCATTCACTGTCTAATAAAAAGCAGATGAGAAATTTTCCTGGCTTTATTTTGCCTTTCATACAAAAAAAAGTTTTTAATGTATGTGCGAGCGCGCGCGCGCGTGTGTGTGTGTGTGTGTGTGTGAAAATATTAGGATTAACTCATTAAAGCAACTCTAGCCGTGGTAATGGTCACATGGTCACGACGAACAAATTTTGGTGTCTTTTCAGAGTGGCGGTGCAGAGAACAAGTGCCGCACGCAGTTGGTGAACTGTCTGGGCCTTCTGTCTTGTTAGCATGACACAATAATTGACTTCACTTTACTTTCGTGACGTTGTTTATAAGTAGCAAACGAAGATGGTGTGGCTCGAAACTTCTCAGAATTATGGTGTTTGAAATCTGAGCCAGTTTTGCTGTTTATAGACTTTGTGGTTTTTCAACAGTTTAACTTTACAACACATGTAAACTAACGCAAAAACGCGTGTCAGAAAGAGCAAAGAGCTTTGTCCGAAGAAAAAAGTTGTTTGTCTCTGGTCACACGACCCTACCTAATTTTTCCTGCCGACCCTAGACTTTTTCTTTTATTCCCCTAACACACATACACACACACACACACCACACACACACACACACACACACACACACACACACACACACACACACACAATTAAAGCAGTCAAGTTTATATTGAAAGTCGATTTTGTGGAAGACCCAAGTACCATGCTTTTGGAAACTAGAGTAAATTGACGCTGGCAGTGACATACTTTTATTTTAGCTGCAAGTGTACGCCAGGATTGCAAACACAGTTTGAGTCGTCTTTCTCCTTGAGACAAACCGTTTTCTTCCAGTAGAAGTAAGATTTTGTCGTTTCTGTGCTGAAAAAAAATCTTTTTAAAAAATCCGACCTACCCTATTTTTTCAGCCATGTTACCAAAAACAAATAATACTTTTTTGCCTTTGGTAAGGGATACGTTGTTTAGCAGAGTAGTATAAATATGCAGGGTCTACTTGTAAAGTACTATTGGTTAAAAAAAAAAAAAAATTGGGGGGGGGGGGGGGGGGGGGGGCAGGGAGGAGGGAATAGATTGCAAAGACATCAACACGCCGATAAAACAGAAATGGATGATCATTGTACTTATGTCTTGTTCACACCTAGGTGGCCGCCGTGTTGATATCGTGGACACTGAGTAGCGCTTCGTCCCTGTCTTCTGTGGAAAGAACTCGCAGACTGTCGCCTTGTCGATTCTTGTAAAACAGATCATTGCTCTCAGAAAGAAAGAACTTCTTGCTGTCTCTTCGAAAATTTCTTTTTGTTGTGTCAGAACTCTTTTTAATTCTGTCTGGTGTGATCTTTTCTCCGATATACTTCTTCAGTTCATCTATCTTGGCAGCATCCATGTCGTTCAGAGACCAATCTCAAACTGAACCCCGAGAGAACATTGTCGGAAATTTATTCTGCCAATAATTCATCATTCGAATTGTTCAGTTTATATATACTCAAGCCAGATTATAATGAACCCCTCGTTGCATTTGCGTAGCACACTGACTGGATTCTTTGGTAGATCCGCACATTAGTAGATCTGCACAGCAATATAGGTCTCCATGTCGATAGATCTATGTATCAATTTACTTTATTACTGAGTTTGTAAATGCACAGTTTCTGCAGGGTTTGTCTGGTTTGACTGATTTTTACTTTTTAAACTTCATTTATTTCATGTTTTGGCTTGCTTGTTCCTATGTATTTAGGGTATGTATGCTTGTATGTCTCTGCGTGTGAGTAGGGATGCTGAAATGGTTCTCAAAAATTGGACAGAAGTTCAGACCATAGTCAATCATCGACCCAGGATCCTTTGAAGCACATTTTATAGTGGAGATCTATCGACCTGCATTATCCTGCACGCTGCGAAACTGTCAAAATAATTATACGGGAGACCTGTTGATGCGGAGATCAACCAACATGACTGTACCCATCCTGCATGCTACCAGAACCAGATAGTTTTGCTAGTTTATTTCAGATAGGCATATTTTTCAAAACACATGCAAGGTTCCAATAATGAAAGTTTACTGCCAAGTCTGATAACTTTTCCTCAAAAGCACACCCTTGTAACATTTAATGAACTATCATTTCGTGTAAAAAATAGTCTGAAAAATCTTATTGATTACTACATAAAAATTCTTTGATTCCTTGTTTTCAGAGCTCGGTTGCTGAACTTTTTGGCTTGAGCATAGACTGACTCAGCTAATGCCTTGGCCGTGTCGGCGTCTGTTAGAAGTCCTGCGACATGTTCCAGTCTTTTTATGCGCTTTTATTGTAACTTCAAAGTTTGAAAACGGATGTCGTTTAGTCGACAAACGAAGCTGTGTTCCTTGCAACTTGCCGCAATGACTGGACTTTGACCAGAGACCGCAATAGTGGTCATTATCTATTCGTTTCTACTTAATATCATATTAACAATCTGCATTAAACAGTGATAGTTGTAGAAAAAGCAGCAGCGTCAGCAATAAAACAAACAAACAAAAATCCACCACCAACAACAAAAGTGATGATGATGATGATGTTGACAAACACAGCTCCAAATGAATTTAGCCCAAAGCGCCGTGTGCTAACCCAACACGCACGCTCACGTCAACGTATGCATTCACACTAACAGACAATTATAATGACATATTACTACTACAAATGATAATAATAATAGATAATTTTGAAATTCATCGACTGAAACAATCTACAAATTAATTAACCAGTGTGTTTTATAAGAAGAATATTAGGATGGATGAATAATTATCAAGATACGTATATATACTTATAAATCAAACATAGTAGCAACTGAAATTGACACAGGAGTCATTTTTTTACGGGAGTCAATATTCTCCGTAACCATGGGAGTCAATATTCTACAGAAGGAGTCAATATTCTCCGTAGAATATTGACTCCAAAACCTGTAGAAAACTGAACGGTTCATTTTTCTCCGGAGAAAAAAGAACCGGGGAGTCAAATTTCTACGGAGTCAATATTCTCCGTAACACCGGCAAACCTAAAGCAGTTTCGCCCCAGTAGTCAGATTAGCACTTCTAGCAGAGAGAGTAAACGCCAAACACGGTATGGTTCTCTGTGGTGCAGACAGTCCATATCCCGATCGTTATCCACGCATGCGCATCAAATCAAACATTTGACAGTCTAGATCTGTTTGTTCGCTGACCCCTGACCTGTAAACTGAGTAAAGGAAGTATGGCCGTATTTGCTTTGGAAGACAGTCCTTATCTTCCCCTGACTCTTTTCCGGAACAGATCTGTTGTCATCAGCGGCCATCAGAGGTCAACACGCTACATCAGGTGTCCAATGGAGCCACCGTGTCTTCTGCCAGGACCCTGTGCCTGCCACCGAGCACAACCCTCTACACACAGCTACGGTCGTTGGCCTTACAAACGCCACTGAGAGTGTCAAACTAAGGCGACAATACGCCGATTAAACTTGCATTTATCTGTTCATAAACATTAACACTTCTGAACATGTGCATTAAACGCGCCGACCCAAACCTTGCTGTAATGGTTGTACACACACGCAAGTTCTAGAAAGACTTTAGCAGTATGTCCATTCCCCGGGTTGTTGCCGATCAGAAACCCGACACCAGCACATCTTCAACTGTTGAAACTAAACCTGGAAGGAAACCATTTAGATCTTCTCAGGGAGCAGCAGACTGGTCAGAGCGCGTCTAATTTCTGTCAGACATCAAATCCAAGAAAGTATGTCGGGTGGAATTGGAACGCACATCAAATGAAATGCTCTGCCGGTCTAACTCAATATAAGCCTGTTACAAGACGCCGACTCGCTGGAATCTTAGATATGATGGTTGCAGGAGAAAAGTACTTCTTGGAATTGTCCCCTCTATTCTTTAAAAAAAAAAAAAAAAAAGGAACGAAGAGTAAAAATGGAGAGAGGGAGAACCCCGAATCGATCTGCTTTAAACGCACCATGGCAGATCTTCAGAAGGAGTGGGTGAAAGACATGCTCACAGTAAGATCTGCCTGGAAAAAAAAACTTCAGCAATATACGCTCCAAACGTTTGGCGTGGATGATGTTTACAGAAGCAATAACTATCCAAACCTTTGGCGTGGATGATGTTTACAGAAGCAATATACTCTCAAACTTTTGGCGTGGATGATGTTTACAGAAGCAATATACTCTCCAAACCTTTGGCTTAGATGATGTTTACAGAAGCATATACTCTCCAACCTTGCGTGGATGATGTTTACAGAAACAATATACTCTCCAAACGTTTGGCGTGGATGATGTTTACAGAAGCAATATACTCTCCAAACGTTTGGCGTGGATGATGTTTACAGAAGCAATATACTCTCCAAACGTTTGGCGTGGATGATGTTTACAGAAGCAATATACTCTCCAAACGTTTGGCGTGGATGATGTTTACAGAAGCAATAGGTGTTCATCCAACAACCATTTTGCGCCGAATAAGAGAAGTGGTTTCTCGTTCTCCGTTTTCACTATCCTAAATGTTGTCTGTTTTTGCCTGAAGAAGACCCGAGAGGTGGAAATGCGTTGCGTTTTGTCCTGTAATCTGTTTGTCTGTATCTGTGCGTAACTAACCCTTTTTTGTCCTGTAATCTGTTTGTCTGTATCTGTGGCGGTAACTAACCCCTTTTCTTTCTAAATTTCGACTCACAGAAAGTTGTGACATTTCTTGGTAGAGAGACAATGACAGTTCTTTTGCACAAAAACTAGACTCCAAGAAGCCCATCTTGTGGCGTCCCATCTGTTTTGACTAAGCAGACCAGGACCAGTTCATATACGAGCAGTATAAGACAGCTACTACTCGCCTAGGGTATGAAGATCACGGAGAAATCTACGCTGGATTTGGCATGGATCTTTGTCAGGCAGCATGAACCAAACAACCAAGTTATTCCATGTCGAAGTGGCTTCAGTCAGAAGGTGTCTATAGTGCAATGCCAGTTCTTAAGGCCCCAGGTCATCACTCTTGTATCATGTGGACTGTGAGGCAACAATGCGATGCGTTCACCGTCCTCACACTAGACAACCAACTTTACTGTGGAGCAAAGATGTTGCAGTGGGACAGAATGGACGACTGCAAGGATTCCGGCATCATGTTGGGAGGTTTCTACCCACAGATGAACTTCTGCAAAGTGCTGGGGGACACGCGTGGATTTATCTGGCCTTGAAAACATCTGCATTGAAAGTGTCATTCTTAACAACAAAACATCAGGAATTGTCATGAAAGAAAAAAAAAAAAGGACGGCACCGTGTGATCTGCACACACAAGCCTACAGTGGAAGCCCTTTGGTTAGTTCCATGGACATGTCTTAAGAAATAGCCAAAGAAAATAGAATGATGATTAGTGACGACTTCAAAGATGCAGCAAGGAGAGTCTTAAAAAAACAAGGATAATCATCCCTCGAAGAACTTGTGTCAGCGACTAAAGATATCAGAGTTTGAGGAACTTGAGGCATCTTGCTCAGAGAATGCAGTTTCAGTCTGGACATAATACATGAATCTTGTCTCCTTTCTCTTGCAGTTCACCAATGATCTTCAAATCGGGATTGGGAACATTTCCTCTGATCTTTTATTGACACGTTACCTTGGTTCGGTGCATTCGACCATTTCCGTTACATGACCTGGGGGAGCCGTTTTTTTTTTCCCCCAGACATGAACATGCTACCAGTGACAGCTTCTGTGGTGCATTAAGGATTCATACTGCATTGAGACTGTCACAAAAAAGACCAGGCAGCTGGTCAATCAAATACCAGATAACCAGGCTACTGACAGGAATACGACAGGAAAGGTTGCTGGGGGTTGGGGGGGGGGGGGGGGGGAGGAAGCTAGCAATAATCAGGAATTACACTGCTTGAAACAGGTGACGTATCACATGCAATTAACGGGTGCAACTAGAAATGGACACCAGACCAATGTTCAGACTAACTGCTGGCAACGAGGAAGAAGATCATGAGTCACCACAGACAGTACTCCTCCGGGTCCCACTCGCACCTTCGAGTGTATCTTTGCCTTGTCAGGAATCACCACGGAAGGACTCTGGAGTGAAGAGGCTGAAAAAGGCCAAGATAGCGTTCAAATGCGGATCATGTTTCAGAACTTCAAGCTCTTCACATGCACAATGCAAGAATCACAGTACATTCAGTGGGTGACGTTGCAAGCAGTCTTGTAGCAAGAGATGTGCTTATGGAAAAACAAACGAAAACAGTTCATCTCTAATTTTGTTCAGAATAGGTGAAGATCGACTTCCATGAATGACAGCATCAAAACAAGAAAACTTCACAAATTTGAAAGCATGTTCTCAGAAGTACAGATCAACTTTTGGAAAGAGAAAGCTGATGTCTTTCAAGCCGACGGAGAACTCTATGGGTGTGGTATAACGGCAAGGAAAGTAGCAAGAGACATTGATGTCGATACGATGCTACAGCAAGAGCTTCGTCCAATACCTTTTTTTTTTCAAGCAATACCTGACCGCAGACTGCACTTGCCATGGCACAAAGCTGAACTGGGCAAAATCCTCCGGCAAGGCCTCCAACAGGATGCTGCTCCACCTGCCCGCCCGCCCCGCACCATCGACCAACAGGATGCTGCTCCACCTGCCCGCCCGCCCCGCACCATCGACCAACAGGATGCTGCTCCACCTGCCCGCCCGCCACCACCGACCAACAGGATACTGCTCCACCTGCCCGCCCGCCCCGCACCATCGACCAACAGGATGCTGCTCCACCTGCCTGCCCGCCCGCACCATCGACAATAAGATAGCCATGGTCAAAGCAACTGGGACTTGGGCAATTAGTGGCGAACACATTTGGGTTTTGGAGCAACAGATCTGCTGAGCATGTACAGAAACTCTTCTCCAAGTCGTGCTCCAACGTTGACTTACGCTTCGACGACTGCAACGAGCACACAGTCAAGTCAGCAGGTCGGACTAAGACAGGTGAAGGAAAGAAACAGTCGAATGAAGCTTCCAGTTGAGAAACCAGGCAACTGGCCAGTGAGACAGATTTCTCTTTCAAATATGAAAAGCAAAACCAGACTGGCAGACTTTCTGTGTACAGAACTACCAAACAAATTCCACAGCAAGGGAGGCAGATAACTAATTCTAGCTGTGGATTCACAGATCCTGCAAAGTCCGGACATCATCAGGGAGAAATGTCTCACAGTTCCATAACAAAATGCATCTACACATTAAAATGCAGGTGACACCCATTGACTGTCACCAGCTGTGACACAGATGTCCTACTTCTCACGTATCAGCGACAGCCTGGTCTCCTCTTACAGATGCAGACAGCAATGCTGAAAAGATGCATTTGTTCTTATCCATCTCATCAGAATAACTGATTCACACAGAAAATCTCACCCTGGCATACCTCTGTGTGGTGTGTGTGTGTGTGTGTGTGTGTGAGCACGTGCTCGCATGTGTGTGGTTGTGTGTGTGGGGAGTGTGTGTGTGTGTGTGTGTACATACTGCGCTAACCTAAAAGGTAGGTTAACCGGCTGGTCAACCACCTGGGAAGTGGTGCCCATTTTGGTTTGTTAGTTTGTTTTTCCCTTGGAGATCCAGTTTGTTGTCGAATAGATCCTGGTATATCATATTGTCCGAAATAGTTTCTGTAATAATTCAGATTTCCTAAATAGCTCATTATGAAATTAGACATCAACATTTCACAAGTAGATTTTTTTTTAATCAATAATTTTTCTAAAATGTATTAAGAAAAAATAAGAAAGAAATGAAAAGAAAAAAAAAAAACCTGCCATAGAATATATCAATTTTAGTAAATGAGGGCATTTAATATCAAAGTGGCATATCTGAACTTTGCATTTCTTCTATTAAAGCAAAATGTTCTCAAAAATGCATTTGAAAATTCAATAAAAACTTGGTGTGTGTGCGTGTGTGTTAAGCATGTATGAGTATGTCTGTATGTGTGTGCGTGCATGCGTGTGTGTGTTCCCTTCCTTTCTTTTCTAAATCATTGATTAGGCTGTCAGATTTTAAACTCGCCAGCTTGCATTGATGACAGAGCTTTCTGAGTTAATTGACCAAAACTTGTTTTCAGTCATCATTAACTGTGATTCCAAATTATCAGAAATATTGACCAGCACTTCCAATACAGATATGCATGTAAATACTTAAGAAGATGCTTTCTAAACGACTGAGCCTAAAATGAACAGTTAACGGTTTTCTAACAGTGTAGTAATGTTTTGGATTCAAACCATTGCAGTACTAAACTTAAAATATGTCATGAAAAAATACACACATAAGAATGTCAAGGTTTTTGCTGCTCTCTGTCTTCACATAGCTCAAATCCACATGCCACATGCATGCACACACACACACACACACACACACACACACACACGAGAATTTACACACAAACAAACAAGCTCAGCCTGTAATGTTTTCAAACATGCACACCCCTTCAGCAAAGTGAGACGGACAGAATAAAAGACAGACAGAATCAAAGACGGACAACATCCTGACACAGGTTTGCAGATATACATGCTGACAAAATTAAACAACTACAGCGAGAAACAAACAAACAAATGAACACACACAAAAAGTGCATAAATCAAAACATATCAACTCAGTTTCATTTACAAAGAGGTCATATTTATTTGACAAATGTCCTGTAAAATCATGCAAGAAAATAACATACGTGACTTCATTCCGTGGCCTTTAAGTATGAAGCACAGATCTTGGAAATCAAGGAAATTTTTGCGCGCGCACACACACACACACACACACACAGTGACACACACACACACACACACACACACACACACACACACACCACACACACCTGTAACAACCCACAATTTAGTTTACAAACATTCCATCATCACAGACATCATGACATAAAATAAATGCTGGATTTGTTCATGAATTATGAAGCTTTTATTGTATGTATAAATTGTACAGACATGTGACCTAAAGTTTTCAAAGGTTTATTTATCTAAAACACCATAAAAAAGAGCAACTTCATAAAACTATTTCATTCACACTAATGCACACACATACAGAAGACTAAAAGGAAAACAAAAATAAACACAATAAACGACCAACACAAAACAAAACAATGCTAAACAAAAGGAGAGAGGGAATGCACAAGTTAAAGCAGCAGAAAATAAGAAATCAAGAGGTAGATAGCACGCAGTTAGTTGCAAACCAGAACAGGTTAGACAATTCCAGTCAACGGAACGTGGGTTTTCATGTGGTTACACATCTGCCTGTATGTGTTTATCATTGCATGCGAGGGTGTGTATGTTTCTGTGTTTTTCACAGAGCCCTCTATCACTGAATCCCTGAAGAATGTTACATGTGCGCGAGTGTTAGTCTTTGCAATGAGATGGTAAACAAGTTCCAGAACGTTGCTTGCAGTTAGTACGCACCGAAGAACCCATGACGACAACAAAAACAAACTTATTCCAGGCAAATTTCTGATGGAGAAACTGCTTTCATAGACCAACAATTTGTACCCATAAAGGGAGGGCGACAGGTGGGTGGGCGGAAGAAGGAGGGGGAGTGCGGAGATGCTGTACAAAAATGACCAATTGTAGCAAGACCATCAACCAACTAGAGTCAAAATTCAGGTACCAGGGAATTTAGTAGGTGGGCTGGACTGAAGAGGGGGCAGTTTGGCTTTTGACTGAAAACATTCTAATACCTTCGTTTTTCAATTGAGAAACGAAGTGTTTAGAATGAAAATGCATTTTCCATACATGTAATTGCCAATACCCACGTATCATTGGGCTTAACTCTGCAATACTTTAGTATCACTATCACACACACAAAAAAATGACGCTCTAAACCCTCTATTTTTGAACAAAAGTTTGAAATTCTGGATCAGTTCATCAAAGTCATAATGTCTAAATAAGAGAAATTCCAGAAAAACTCAGGATGGCAACTACGCATTTCTAACCCCTTTATGTCTCTGCTGATGCACGTGGGATTTGAAAAGAAAATGCCTTTTCCATACATTCCATATAATTGCCGACACACACATATCATCATTTGGGCTTTACTTTATCACCCTTATTCAAAAAATGACCTCCAAATCTCACATTATTCACCAAACCTTTGCATTGCAATTCTGGATTTTTGGACTCAATTCAGGATTTCAAACATAATTTGTGAATTAGGGAAACTCTATGAAAATCCTGGGAAGTCAACAACTGTATTTTACACAGGGAAATCTGTCTCTACTGAAGTTTTACAACACAATCATCCATGTGTGGGATGAGGCGTGTGAATGGGAAGGGAGCCACAGCGGGACAGAAGGGAGATAAGGCAGAGTTAGCAGGTGTTTGCCCGCCAGTCAGACGGCCATGAATTGCACAACACCTGAGAAAGCTGCACAAAGCTTGAAAACTCTTCCTGGGGTCTGGTAGGTGGAAGCGTCAACGAACTGAGCCGGAATGGAACACCAGAATGAATCGCTGAGTGGACATGGGCCTGAAACCGACGGCCTTTCAGTTACGTACATTCAGCAACAGAAATGGAAAGTTAAAGTTTGAAAACGCACGCCAATGTAACACTGGAATGGGCAGAATGCGGAGAGGCGAAGACAGAAGAGAGGATCAAAAGAAGCTCCCACTGCTGGAAAAAGGGAATTTTAACATTTTGGCCTGCGGTATTCAGCAAGGATTACCAACAACAAAAAATGCCAAGAGGTACAAAAATAAAATCTTCAAAGATCATTATGAATCATTGTGGTATAAAAGATGGAAGCCTTCTATTACGTGCACACACAAAAATGAAGTGTGACTCCATGTTAATATAACAATATTTGATCTAAATAACAAAATCATCAAAGTGTGTGGAAATTCCACACATGACCTCACGACCAGCACACTAAATGAAGACAATGTAAGGAAATCAAGGGAAGATGTATGGGGAAAAAAAAAACAAAAAAACAAAAAAAACTGCATACACATGCATGTGTCATGGCCGGCACTTCGTTTATTTTATTTAATGACGTTTCATTTCATTTATTTCATTCCATCATACATGTGCACCACATTGAGATATATGTTTGTATAAAACGATTACAGTTGCAGTACATGTCTTCAACTGGCTGGGTATAGTTAAGACATACATACAATCAATACTCTGAATATCCAATGGTTATATTCTATACACTAGTATCTTTCTCTCAATGATTTCAAACTATTATTGGAAAAATCACATTCTTTTATATTTGACTATGCATTGTCACATTTCAACAACGCCTTGAGCAAGCACATAACGAAAATTGTTCATCTCTCTTATACATATACACATATCAAACATACACACATGCGTTTGCGCATGAACACATGAGTGCGTACGTGTGCGCGCGCGCACACACACACACACACACACACATCCACTTCAAATGCACACTTCAACAAAAAATGGCAATGCAATGATGTATCTATTCGAAGATTGGTAAACATTAGTAAAATCACAAAAAGTTATATCCATCTGGATCACAATTCATTCTATCACACACTCATGCCAGAAGAAAAAACAATCAGTTCTGCAGAGGGTACACATGCAGCAAACACAACATAATCCACAGCATCAGATAACTCAAAAGTTTAAACATTAAAAAAAAAGCTTTAACAGAATACATGATACTGAAAGTCAGTCACTTGCAGTTAATGCTTCATATCACATGTAGTAAATAAACAGACTTTTAGACATAGTTGAAAGAATTCAAGGGCAAGTATTAACACCATCACCTCATCATGTTCACAAAAGACTGAAACACACAGCCTGTGAAAGCAGCTCAGCATACACACACACACAACGCACACACTTGCAGAAACAAACACATACAAATATGTTAATACTATCCAGCCGCAGGCGGCATGCACAGCATGATTCCCTGCTCCCACACACTTGTGCACGGCGCTCTGTCCCTGCTGACGCGCATATTTCGCCACTTTTTAATTTTTTTTTTTTCCCGGTAGCTAGACAACAACTGACAGTGTTGTGTTAGGTGTCATAGGAAAGGACAAACACTCAACTAATCCAACTTAGTAATTTCGAATCACTTACTTTTAATGTGTAGACACGACTGTCCGTTGAAAAACATGGCTGACAAGTAAAAAAAAAAATTCTTTGTTTTACATTCTAATCCGTTTTTTTACAACACACTGTCAGAATCAGAAGCAAACAGGTAAGCGACATCACGACTGTTTGCATTGGCCGTGTTTTGATCAAATGCATTTGTGTCTGAATCTTCTGAATTGGTCTCATCGGTGACCATGTGTGATGTGGTGGCATCTACTACAGTTGATGTTGATGATTCATCAGCAGAATCATCATTTTCGGCCGCATCTTCAAATAATTCACTTTCCTCTTCTCTGTCGTAATGATCGATTTCTCTATCGCTGCCCTCATCGTCCGATCCACTTTGTAATATAATTTCAAGCGCTTCACTGAGTGAGCAATTGGTACCACCCCTTCGCCTGACCGACGGGAAATTC
>CM065731.1:5113573-5153573 GCA_033310375.1 Conus canariensis
GGTTCCTCTTTAAACATCTTATGCTGTTAAGCTGTTCATGCATATATATAAAATAAAGTATATACCCAAACAAGTTATCATTATCACACAGCCATCCTCAACACAGGGCCTTTCCAGGGCTGACACTGACACAAAAAAAAGAAACAAGATGCTAAGAATTCTGCATGTGGCAAATGTTACTCTGGGTCTTTAAATGGCTTATATACAAAAATAAGCATGAGGCCAGGAACTGTAACAACTGACAAATGTTACACACAACCTTTTCATAACCGATTCTAATACTAAAAGCTGATGATGAGCTAAGAACCATGACAACTGAAAAGCATTACTATGTTTTCATTCCACATTAACTTGAGACCTGCTAACCAGCTGATATCCCAGTGAAACAACTTTACACAATTCTTGGGGGACAATTTTCTTTTTTTCTTTTGAATTGCATATGAACCAAATGTCTTCAAAGGGATAATCCTACCATGGCCCTGGGGCTGGGTTGATTTCAGGTTCAACCCCTTTCCTGCACTCCGGACACACACTGCGCATCCATCTTTGACCTGGTACACTGCCGTGTGGACCTTCCCTCTGCACTGTACAGCACATGTTCCTGGATCACTAAGGCGATATAAGTTACTTCCCTTGCAACTGTCTTTTGCTGTGACTTGAATGGACAAATAGGAGTCAGCGCAGATAATCCTTTGGATCTGGACTTTGATGAAAAGTTAGATCCAGATGGCTAACACTCTTCTCTTAGATAACCAGTCCCTTTTGCTTCTTTAGTTTCTATTCTATTTTTCATTTATTTATCTATTTACTTTTTTCCTGACATAGATTATGCCCCCTTTGTTCACATAAATTTAATGCATATGTAAACTGTGTTATCTGTTTTACACTTTCTGTCTTCTCAGTGATTTGTGTCTTTTCTGTTTGGCTCAACCTTCACATATGGAAATTAGATCATGAATAGTGCCCCCAGACAGGCCATAACAAACCTCTTTTGTATGTTCTGAAAGTGTTCTTTGCTCCGATTTCTGTTTCTCATGGACTATTTCATTAGCGATGCGTTTTGTCCGAAAACGAAAAACTAGATGCAATTTTGATGCTTTCTGTAAATTCTATCAGTGAACAACTCCCAAATTCCAATAGCTGCAATACGGGTTAAATTCACAGCATTGTGCCAAAGTTTTAAGTTCTGCACTCCTGACAGACTGTCATATGCCAATGTTACGACTCCAGCCGGATGCACATTCAGAAAGGAGTATTGCTAGCAACTCGATCAGACCAGACACACCACACAGACGCAACTTTAGGTGATGAACACTGGCTCTTTAACTGGGTTTAACAGCCACAAGCGATGCTGTTCAACCCAAGCAGCAAGGCAGGACAATACAGATGCGTCAACCATGGCAAACTTAATGAATGGTTGCCTCCCAGGAGGTCAGCTTCACTCCGAGATGACTTCCAGTATTATGCTGATTGAGCAGAGTTGGGATAGGGCATTCCAACAAAGTAGATGAACTATTCTGCTGGTCACAAAGGATGGAAAACCACTTCCACGCTCCACAGCAATACACTACAAACTGTGGAATCGATGGCATGTCTCATGCTCACCCTCTATAACAGATTGAGCTGGGATAAACGTACTGATGGCATCACAGCCCAAAGCAGCAGGACGTTAAGGTTCCTGAGAAAAATTCTAAAGATCAGCTGAGCAAGGATGCCTCTATTACCTTCATTTATCCCATGCACTGATGGCAGCACAGCCTAAACCAGCAGGACGTTGAGGTTCCTGAGAAAAATTCTAAAGATTAGCTGAACAAGGATGCTTCTATTACCTTCATTCATTCCCTTCTAGAATACGTCATCTCTGTTTAGGATCCACACACTCAAGAGCATACTGACATGACTGAAGCAATACAGAGAGGACTGGATGGTTTTGATCTCAACCACTACCACAATCATTCCAGTGTGGGTGCCATTGTCAACCGTCAGAGATGGTAATGTCTCAATGAATGCAGACATGCCGCTAGACTCTCCAAGCTGCAAAAGATCAGGAATAGTACAGTCCTGGAATAGTACAGTCTCAGGAATAGTACAGTCTCAGGAATAGTACAGTCCTGGAATAGTACAGTCTCAGGAATAGTACAGTCCTGGAATAGTACAGTCCTGGTAAACTAGTTCACTCTAAACAGCACTGATCTGCATTAGAGGGGTTGCTTCCAGCAGTATGTCTGCGCTCAGTGCTGCGTGGACTGTAGACTGAACTCCCTTCCTCAAAAAAAATCCAGGGATGGAAAGAGCAGTTGACTGCAATGAAACCACAAGCTGAAGCATGAAAGCAACATTTTCAAAACTTTTTTTTATTGAACTAGTATAAATCTTATCCAACAAAACATTACACCATATAACAGGTTGGCTCTGAGTCAGTCCAGGAAAGCATTTCACTACTGTAGTCTCTCCTGGCAGCTGTGAAACAAAGACTCATGGAACAGAGATTATCATCAAAAGGTAGCGATAGCATTTTGAAAGATCTTTTCACTATTCCTTTCCTCTTAAAGGTGTTACAGTTTAAACATCTCTCTTCAGGAAACCTGCACCTCATTCACCGTAAAATAATCAGAAAGCTGACTGTGACAGCCTTACAGAAGAATATAGCCATCAGCTGACCTCTTACTGTAATGTGAGTCAGTCTTATCAAGCTGTCCATCCACCCATCTGACTAGTTTGACCATCAGAATGTGACTAATGTCTGTAAACAAAGGATACTGAACACAAATAGGGTAGTTGTTGTTTCACAATTTCTGCTGATTGAGAGATCAGTACATGTTGCACACTACATTGCAACACACTATGTAACGTATTTCTCAACTCCAACTTTACATATTCAGGAAATATTGAAAGGACATGAGGGGAGGGGGGGGGGGGGGGGGGGGGGGACAGGAAGGGGTGGGAGGGGGGAGGGGAGAATTGGCGCACACATAAAAGCTGCCTTATCTTGCGCAGGTTTAATGCAATTGGAAATTTTGTTTCAATGGAATTTTCAGAAATCAGATGATGATGATAGTGATGGTGATGGTGGTAGCAGTAATGGAGTTGGCAGCAGTGCTCACAAAAAATATCTCACCAGGAATATCAGACAAAAATTATTTCATTGTGCTCAATGTACTGAAATGAAATTCATCTGAACACTGTGATGCAAATGTGATTTTTTCTCATTAATGCAAGTCAAGATTGCTGGCTCTGAACTGTACAACAGCTCAGAAAAAGAATTGAGGTCAATATACATGAATCTGAGATTTTCTGTTCAAAAGATTCCAGAAACATTGATTATTAACCCAGTGACTGCTGGAAAGTTGTTGCTCTTTGGCAGTCCTATCAGTAAGAGCAAATACTCAATTTCTAATCAACCCCTCTGCCATGAAAACATCTCATAGTAAACGAAAAACAGAATGATCAGCATGTTGTCAAGACAAACTGACACGTGAGCCATGTTTTTTCTACAATTTTGCATTCACAGAGTCCCCTGATAAAAGGACAGGCCTGCACTGTGCCCCTCACATGAACATCCACATGGGGCAGCCACCAATCAACCGCTCTCTGCTCTCTTCTCATGCAAATTCAACATAAATGCCCATCGACCACATCAATCAACTGTAGACTTGGCTCAGCCAGAAAAAGAAGAAAGAAAAGAGTTAGAACTGCACCTTTTCATGTCCTGGCTTTCAAAGGACCATGATCCACACAACCATTGGTTTGTGGCCAAGGACTGACCATGGCTGACAGGTGGGGGTACTCCATCACCAACCGGATCTAACTGTGTTGCTGCTAGGCCTCACTGGCCATGTATAATTGAACAGAATCTGATTATAGTGTTTTGGAACACTTCCACCTTCAGTTTGTTGAGCTTTCTGTTATGTATTAGGGCACCTGAAGATATCAAAGCAGCTACATACAGAATACGCAGCTAGACATGCAGATTCATCAAAACCCACAATCTCGTATTCACCCGTATTGACCCTCAAAAGCTTTCTGTTATTTCAGTTATTTTACTACTTAAAGCCATTGACTTTAGCTCCACTTTGAGAAATCAGGTCATATTATGCAAAATTAAACCAAATTTAAGGAAACCTGAACAACATATCATTTTAAAGTACAATGTGGCTTAGATTATCTGGATCATGAAATCAGCATATTAAACTACAGTATTATGCTTTTTGACACAGGTGAGCAATGCTGACTTTTGACATTACGGTAACCTTTGGCATACAATCATGAGAAAAACAAGTTCAATATATTTCACACACACACACACACACACACACACACACACACACATTCTTGACAAAGCAGCTATGCTATACATCAAAGGTATTAGAGGTTTAGCATAAAGAAAAACAAACACAAAAGCAGCTAGGACACATCTGCCTCAATCAAACACAACAAAGCCAGCGAAAGAAATGACATGACATGGTCAACAGCAATACTAAATTCATGCAACTGCCTGGATAAAATGAATGAGGCTATCATGCCCACATGCTGACAGTGCGAGAAGCGCAGGCAACTGCTTTAGAACTGGCCTTGGTTATTCACTGAAAGCATGGGGCCTACATGGCCTCATGGTTAAAGCCCTATTCTCTTGATCTGAGCATCCTGGGTTCAATCCCAGACAGAGACAGCCAGGTCAGAGATTCTTCTTTGCAGCGTGCAAACTAAAACCTCCTCCAATGCATTCATACGAATCTTTAAACCTGGGTCCTGAACAGGGACACATGCAACAACAAAAATTCACACACGTTAAATTCAATTCTAACCTAAGTAAAGGAGAAGGCCATCATGTCTTGAGTGGACTGGATTACCGAAGAAAAACAGATCCATTAAAATAAAACAAACACAAAAGAACATACACACTGCTGTACTGTTTAAACATCATCTTTGAATTGCTTTCAAAGTGGAGGTGACTGCAGGCAGAAATTGAAATAAAAATTTCAAAGATAAATTACAATAATTCTGCCAAACAAAAGGAACAAAGTATAAGGGGGGAGGGGGTGGCCTCAGAACTCAGAAAGCAAATGTATTATTCATTACAAACAGCGGTTGTCTTGTACTTTGTCCTTTTTGTTGGGCAGAATTGTTATAATTTATCTTTAAACTCATCTCTGAAGATGAATTAATGTGGCTACCTTTACGGCAGGATTAAAAATGATCACCGAGGCAAAAAATCTTTCAAACTGTGAACTCAGAGTCGCAACTGATGAATGAGGAAAAGACAGGCCATTTTTATTCAAAACACTTATCAATGGTGATTGGGGAGGTGGTTGGTGTGGGGGAAGGGAGGGAGGAGCCTCAGAACTCAGACAGGAACCATATTATTCATTTCCAACAGCAGTTGGCATAACATTTTCTTATGCCTCTCTGAAAGACAATCAAGCCCAAGACTTTTTAACTAAAATCGTGAAAATCAGGGGGTGGGGGGGGTGTCCCAACAAATTTAGGACTTCGGGAATGATTTTTTTTTTAATCAGGAAATTCCTGAAAATTTCACAAGGCTGTCCAATGTAATACATATTTTTTCCTCTCACCTAATTAACATAGTTTTCTTTGGCACACATACACGTACCTATTTTACAACATCACTCATGATTAGTCGTATGATTTTAATTTTAATAACTGTTTAAAACATAGGAAATAAAAGTCCTTGTATTCACATGGAAACATGTCGTCATATATATATACATACATACATACATACATACATACGTACATACAAGCATGCAAACTAAACACCCACACAAATTCACACACACACACACACACACACACACACACACACACACACACACACACACACACACATGGAGTAAACAGTAGCACCAATCTTTTACATGAACTTAACTGCTCCTTTGGAAAAGCTGGGAAGAAGAAGAACACAATTCCAGATTTAATTTGATAAAACGGAAAACACAAATATAAAAAATATCTCAAAACTGTTTCTGGGAATGAACAAATAGGCACCAATATGTCTCCAGCTGAACCTTTCATGTATGCTGGCTCTTCAGCTTCTCCAGCATGTTTGTATCCCTGATCTCCATGCATGTGTAAGTGTGTGAGTGTGAGCATGGGTGCTTGGATGTGACACATGTGTGGTGGTAAGTGTGAATGATGTATGTGTTTGTTTAATGTCTGTCTCAGGTTCTACGTCTTTTCAGCTTCAAGTGATATCAAATGATAACATATGATTGATGTATGCATGTACATGTGTGTGTGTGCATGCATGTGTATAGGTGTGTGTGTCTGTGTGTGTGGTGTGGTGAGGTGTGTGTATGTGTGTGTGCATGCCTGTATGTGTTGTGTGACTGTATGCGTCTTTGTGTCTACCTGAGCCTGTAACTCTATATGTATATGTATGTATGTGTGTGTATGTATGTATGTGTGTGTACGAGTGTGTGCGTGCAGGCACACATTCATTCAAACAGGCAGGGATTATCAAAGCAAGAATGAAGTTTCTCCACATCTGACAAAACCATGTTGCAGTTCTTCCCATGTGGCTAACTGTCACTCCAAACCATCCCAACTATTCACCCATAGCCTGTTAGAGACACTTTCACACAAAATTGTTTCCAATGCACGTCAAGAAAGCACATGACCGTTCAAAAGTCCACATAATTTTCCTGAAGCTTCTGCATTCTCTGTCGACTCAGCAGCTGCTTCTGGTATGCCCTGGCCTGATGCCCCAAGTCCTTCAGCCGAGTGGCAATCTACAGTAGAAAGATCAGAAAGTCATGAAGTCATATGGCCGTCTATAACAGAAAGAACAAACAGTCATTAAGTCATATGGCAATCTATCACAGAAAGAACAAAAAGTCATGAACTCAAATGGCCATCTATAACAGAAAGAACAAAAAGACATTATGTCATGTGGCAATCTATCACAGAAAGAACAAAATGTCATGGGGCAATCTATAACAGAAAGAATCTATAACAGAAAGAACAAAAAGTCATGTGGCAATCTATGACAGAAAGATCAAAAAGTCATGAAGTCATGTGGCAATCTATAACAAAAAGTCATGAAGTCATGTGGCAATCTATAACAGAAGAACAAAAAGTCATTAAGTCATGTGGCAATCTATAACAGAAAGAACAAAAAGTCATCAAGTCATGTGGCAATCTATAACAGAAAGATAAAAAAGTCATGAAGTCATGTGGCAATCTGTAACAAAAAGTCATTAAGTCATGTGGCAATCTATAACAGAAAGAACAAAAAGTCATTAAGTCATGTGGCAATCTATAACGGAAAGAACAAAAAGTCATGAAGTCATGTGGCAATCTATAGCAGAAAGAACAAAAAGTCATGAATCATGTAACAAAGTACAGCAGAAAGAACAAAAAGTCATGAATCATGTAACAAAGTACAGCAGAAAGAACAAAAAGTCATGAATCATGTAACAAAGTACAGCAGACAGAACAAAAAGTCATGAATCATGTAACAAAGTACAGCAGACAGAACAAACAGTCATGAATCATGTAACAAAGTACAGCAGACAGAACAAAAAGTCATGAATCATGTAACAAAGTACAGCAGACAGAACAAACAATCATGAAGTGATGAAACAAGGAAAAACCAAGCACTTCATTCGCGACACATCTATCAAAAATCAAATGAAAATGCGAGTGTTTGAAATTTTTTTTTTTTTTCTGGCACGTCATAGCCTATTTTTTCAACTGTAATATCAAAAACAGATAACACAATACTGAAACATTAACAAAATGACAGAAAATGAGAGTGACCACAAACCAAATATGCAGAGAAAAATGAGGACTACAAGCGAAGCGATAAAAGCTGATGTGGTTTGCCAAGATCATGAGACACAACACATTGTCCAGGACAATCTTGCCAAAATCATGAGACACAACACATTGTCCAGGACAATCCTGCAGGTAGCCGTTAGTGCAACAAGCCAAGAAGTCGACAGAAAAGAGCTGGACTTGCTCTCAAGGGACAGAGATCGGTATCCTGGACTTGTGGTCCAGCATCGCAGACTGGCAGGCGGGTAGCTTGTGGCATCAGTGAAACTCTACCTTGCCTAGAGCCTGCACTTATGACAGGCTGTCTTCAGGGGCATACCTGTTTAAAGGTGGGTCTGTGGGTGGGCTCCTGGTCCCAGCAGAACTTCATCAGCTCCTTGTACTGAGGCATCACATCAGCAGAAGGGGGGGTCTCCGGCCTTCCCCGTTCTTCACAATCTTCAGAACCTGGTCAACACATAGGTCAAAGTTCATATGTCTGCGTTCTTCACTATCTTCAATCCCTGGTCAACTGACATCAAAGTTAGATGAGCCATTCAAACCAATCTTCAATACCGGGTCAACAGACATCAAAGTTAGAGGACCCATTCCTAACAATCTTCAACACCTAGTCAACAGACATCAAAGTTAGAGGACCCATTCCTAACAATCTTCAACACCTGGTCAACAGACATCAAAGTTAGAGGACCCATTCCTAACAATCAACACCTGGTCAACAGACATCAAAGTTAGAGGACCCATTCCTAACAATCAACACCTGGTCAACAGACATCAAAGTTAGAGGACCCATTCCTAACAATCTTCAACACCTGGTCAACAGACATCAAAGTTAGAGGACCCATTCCTAACAATCTTCAACACCTGGGCAACAGACATCAAAGTCAGAGGACCCATTCCTAACAATCAACACCTGGTCAATGAACAGGTCTGGGTTTAGAAGCCTCTGTCCTCATAATTTTCAGTATTTGCTCAGCATCAAGGTCAAGGTCTAGAGGCCCCCTAACTCTCCACAATCTTCAGTACCTGGTCAGCACACAGGTCAAGGTTTGAATAGGCCCAGTCTTCACAATCTTATAGACCTTGTCAACATTCAGGTCAGATTAAATGCCGCCCAATTCTTCACAAACCTCTGTACCTGGTCAACAGAGAGGTCAAAGGTCAGATGCCTCTTTTTTCACAATCATCAATACCTAGTTAAAGTTTCAGAGGCCCCCAACTCGCCACTAATCTTCAGTACCTGGTTAACATACAATCATGGAATTAGAAGTCCTTGATCATCCAAATTCCAACACAACCATGGCCCCTACCCATCAATTTAATTGGCAGGGGGTCTAATCCTCATCAGGATCATCTGATTCACCCGAGTCAGCTTCAGGTTGATCAATATCACTATCTACATTTCCCACGTTTTGTCATAGCAGTTGATGCCATAGTGCAATAAATAAAAATGGTAACCTCCCTTTTCTGCTTACTATCACCTGGCAGCTATGCTGATATCCTCTACATCTTTTCCTTTTACAAAATGCAAAGGAGTCCAATAAAACGCAAGTCAAAACTAGCTGAGAATTCACTTCAAACACCCTACATGAAAGATGCCTCTTGTAAGGAGTGAAAATAATCATATGAACAGTTAGACTATTAATTATGAACCAGGAGCGAATGGTTTAAACTATGCAAGTGCACATTCCATGCCCATCACTTGCCTGTATTTCACAGCTGCAAAGTAAAATGTGAACACTCCACCGTGAACTTAGCAATGAATACATTTCACAGTGATCTATATTGTATATAGCATATAAGTAAGTGTAAACCAAACCAAACACATCAACTCTCAATTTTAGAACTCACTTTCAAAAACATTCTTACAAAACGAACAAACCAAACCGATTGTACAAACCTCAGCCTCGGTGGCAATTTCTTCAAATGGATCATGACACATGGGAATCTCCCACATCACCATGGCGAAGGAATACACATCACACGCTGTAGTGATAATGCTGAGAGCCTCAGCATTACCATTCTTGACTGCCGCCTTGTCGCTTCCTGCCTCTGCTTTCCCTGGCGCAGGGGGCAACAGGCATTCTCTGGTGTTGGGATGAGCCAGCAACTCTGGGGCTGTCCAGCGAATACTGGCTGGGCATGCACACATCGTGCGACGGCCTGTGGTCAGTCACAGACAACGATGAATGATAATGCTTCTCTTTTGAAAGAGTCCATTCTCTGATAACATTCATAATGTCTTATCATGGCAAGTCACAGCACAAACGCAAAACACACATGCACACACACACACACACACACACACCACACACACACACACACACACACACACACACATACACACGCAAACACACTCACACTGTGTTAGATTGCCAATCAAAATATAATGGCAATTTTTCCACATTACGAAATCAAAGAATATGCACATAATGAGGAACACAAATGCAAAAAATGCAACGGAGAGAAAAGGGTACTACTGTAGTTGATTAAGGCACATCTGTCTTGTAGATTTTATGGGTTTTAAACTTACAACAACAAAAAAAATAAAAAGGAAGATGAGTAAATTACAGCAAAACCAAAGCACCATAAGAACTGTCTCGCCATGAAAAACAGGCCTGAGTCCAAGAAAAGCTGTATTCTGGATATTTCTCCTGAACTAATGGATCAGACAACCCAACTGTATCAGCATTTCATTGTTTAAATGAATGTATGCTTATCTAATCATATCTGCCTAAGTTTCAAAATATTTCCCTTCAATACCATCACTTCTGGATTGAGCACTTCCAGTAAGTAGTTGCAGCTGGCAGCATAAAAAAAGATGTGAAGTGAGAAAGAAACGAAGAAATCCAAAGAAGAAAAATGAAGACAATTGCCACAATAAACTACATTCTTTACTTGAATGTTCAACAATCGTATTCTTGATAATTCAAACTAGCACTAAGCTTAATACTGATAGGCAGTAAACATCTACACATCACATTACATTAACACTCTAAAAAAAAAACAACTCTGAAAAGGAAGTTGGTAAAAAGAGGATCGAAGAAGAGGTGACAAGTTCTTCAAGTTAGTACACCGAAAACGAAACACGGAGGAGAGAGGGAAGTGGGAAACAGCAGCATGATTACTTTTACAGTATGAACCTTAAGACACTCCAATCCTAAAATCATGGGGTAATCAAGGTGAGAGAGAAGCGACAGGTGGTAGGGACTGACACATCATCCTCTGACTGTGTAACTCTATTGTAGTGAGCTAAGATGACACGGTACAGATGAGTGAGGAAGATGCACTTATTAATAAGAACGGCCACACCTTCGAAAAATATAACAAAAAATCAGTCTAGACAATCAACAGGGTGGCAGCATCAAAGGACAATGCACTATCACAGGACTGATGAACAGCAGGCACATCCAGCATGCAATACACACAGAACATTTTGGAGTCATTCTCAAATCTCTTCATGCTTAAAGCAAAGCCTTGTAAGTGTCATTGTGTTATGAACTTGCATCTATCTCTCCTCTCCAAAAGTATCATTGTGTTATGAACTTGCATCTATTCCTCCTCTCCAAAAGTATCACTGTGTTATGAACTTGCATAATTGACATCTATCCCTCCTCTCCAAAAGTATCATTTGTTATGAACTTGCATAATTGACATCTATCCCTCCTCTCCAAAAGTATCATTGTGTATGAACTTGCATAATTGACATCTATCCCTCCTCTCCAAAAGTATCATTGTGTTATGAACTTGCATAATTGACATCTATCCCTCCTCTCCAAAAGTATCATTGTGTTATGAACTTGCATCTATCCCTCCTCCCCCTTCTCCACCACTAGGCAGAAATATGAAGAAGCCGTCTGTGGGTAACCTGATACAGTGATACCCTTCTCCACCACTAGGCAGAAATATACAGCGAAGAAGCCGTCTGTGGGTAACCTGATACAGTGATACCATCCTGTGTTAAATCTGGTCTGTGTGACTGGTGTGACTGACCTAGTCAAGGTCAGGGGAACACAGAGCTAGATCACCGACACCTTTTAGACTGATGAACCCCTGTGTCACAATGGCTGAATGCAGATGATGATGAAGATGACAGTGCATGCATGTATGCGTGTGTAAGCTTGAGTGAGCGAGTGAGAGAGACTGACACAGACGGACACATAGACAGAGTAAGTTTGAAAGACACAATGAGTATAAAAGACAGAGAGAGTGTGAGTGATGCATGCATGTGAGTGTTCACATGCGTGCTTGCATGCATATGTGTGTGTGTGTGTGTGTGTGGTGTCTTGCATGCATGCATGCATGAGAGAAAGAGAGAGTGAGAGAGAGAGAGAGACAGACAGACAGACAGACAGCAGAGATCAAGAAAGAAAGAGTTAGACTGGCATGTCAGTTGGCATGCAGGCAGAGAGAGAGAGAGAGAGAGAGAGACAGAGAGAGAGAGAGAGAGAGAGAGAGACAGAGAGAGAGAGGGGGAGAGAGAGAGCGAGCATGGAAATGTGCCAAATGTGTACTTCCCAGCTCCTGTAATTTCACCTCTGAGAACAGATGTTGCGGTGACCCAGAGAGACTCAGACTGAGAGTGAGATAGGTGACCGAGAAGAAGAAGAAGAAGAAGAGAGAGAGAGAGAGAGCGAGAGAGAGAGCGAGAGAGAGAGAGAGAGAGATGTTGGTTCTCACTCACCACCTCTCGTCCCTCCAGCTACAAGCACCAGGACAGTCATAGGACTAGTATGATGCTGGGTTACAGAATGTAAAAATTTGAAAAAGGCAATGTTTACAAGACTTCCAAGGGACTGCAGAAAGGGAGAATGACGAACTGAGAGACAGAAAGACAGAGACAGAGAGAGGGACTGAATGAGAGGGAGGGAGGGGGGTTGGGAGAGAGAGAGAGAGAGAGAGAGAGGAGAGAGAGAGAGAGAGAGGAGGAGGAGGGTGAAGAGAAAGAAAGAGAGAAAGAAAGAAAGAAATGTATTGAAGAGAAGGGGGGGAGACAACTCAAACCAGAGTTTTAGTCTTTCATATGTGCTTGACTTCATGTTATATGATCCAAAAAGACTTTTTTTTCCAACAGTAAATGCTCTCAGTAGAATGTTCCACCTACTGGAATGTTTTGTCTGGCAAGCTTTCAAAACATGGACTTCAGGACATAAGACATAAGCTCAGGCATACAAAGAACGCTAAGGCACGATTGGCTGTATGCAGTTGTTGATGAGATGAAGTAGTTATGGGCAATGTTCATTTAGAAAAAAACATGTATGCACATAAACGCTTTCTCTCCTGTACACACAGAAAGCATCAGGAGAATCCATACACATAGCACAAACAAACAGATACAAACACACCAACACACATAGACATATGGACTCACTCAAACAAACACATGCACAAATAAACCGGCATACCCACACCCTCTTTCTCTCTCTCTTTCAGACACGCACAGAAAAAGAAGCGTGCACATGCGTGTGCACACACACACACACACACACACATCCATACACACATCAAAACTTACAGCAACAATCATCCTGTGGGCATTCCTCTCTAATCGGCTGCAGCATCTTGATCAAACCGAAGTCGGCCACCTGGAGTCACATTTGGAAATAGCCAAGGACAACCTCTGTTAATGTCCTCTCAGTACATGACTTCAGTTTCCTAGTGACCCAAATTTCTCTGAAGGATTATGCCTCTTACACAATAACATCATTCTTGATGTCTGTAATACAAGCTGCCCTGTTCTAACCGGTGACCGACTTACGGAGAGTCAGTATGGCCTACAGTTCCCTCAAGCATGCTTAATGGCAAAGCCATTAAATGGAGTACTGGGGGTATTGTATCACCTTTGATCCTAAGACAGAGACACATGTAGCCAGCTGATTCTTATATCATATACGACAGGGCTTTTTCACATACTGGAAGTTTCAATATGTAGGTCATTTCAACACACTGAGCAAATGAACTACCGTTTTTTGACAAGTGTTATCATACAGTCACCTACCTGCACATTAACACAAGCACACACAAGCACGCACACACAGACTGACTGAAACCAATTTATTGTCAGATTAACTCATAGTTGTACAGACATTTAAGAAAAAGAAAGCGCTATGAACAGAATGTCAACATTTTTCATTTAAAGAAAAGGAACATAATCCACTCGCACACACACACACACACACACACACACACACACACACACACACACACACAAACATGCTTATACACATACTCATAAGCACATGGTTAATCGTCTTTCCTTGCATTTTCTTTCCCTACAATTTCCATCCTATTGAATTTCATTCCGCCCCCATTTGTTTGTCACTCTCAAGTTGCTTCCTCCATAACCTGTGCCCACTCTTCCCTTTTAAACACCCCACCTTTTACTCTCTACACATGTACTACTTACAACTCGGTATGCTTAGTCATTCCTTCTACCTATCACCTTTTCAACCTTTCTCTTTGTTTTACCTTCTTTTACTTTTGTGGTGTGCAGCACATGTGCTGTTTCCTTCACACAAATGCAGCACTCAAAGTTTTTTCCCCCAAGCACAACCTTCCTTTTACGTTGCTGTTTGGGACTTCTTACTCTGCGAGGTATGTTTATGTCTTCCTACTCAGCCAAATACCTGCATATCCTGCAGGATCCTTCGCACAGGTAGATCTTCTTCACACATGGCTGGCTGGGATTAAGCACCTGCATGGTATGTTTATGTCTTCCTACACAGCCAAATACCTGCATATCCTGCAGGACCCTTCACACAGGTAGATCTTCTTCACACATGGCTGGCAGGGATTAAGCACCTGCAGCTCTGCATTTGTTTTGACCTCAGTGATTAAGCGGACAAAAAATCCCCCTGTTCTTTATTCACTGCTGCCTGATTTAAGTACGTAATTTAAGTATACATATATTTGGGATGCAAATCTGAGGAACACACCAATGAGATACTGTCTGTGTCAATGTGCTGCATAAGTATGTCACAACTGTTCATGTGAATTCTTTCGACTCACATCCATTCTTGAAAGTCTAATGATGTCATATGGGTCTGATTCATTTTCACATGAGCAAGGAAAAAAATTATCCACACAGGCATCCAAAATCAAGAAATAATCAAATATTTTCACACACAAACACATACACCTCCCCTTTCTCTCCCTGATCCGCCACACACACACACACACACACACACACACACACACACACACATTTTCAAACAAGCATCCACAACATCATTGATCGTAATTGTTATAATGAAGAAATATTCAAAATTTCTATCAAAATAATTACCTTGATAACATCATTGTCCAGTAAAAAGATATTTCCACAGCGAAGATCACGGTGGATAATTGGAGGTTTTGTAGAGTGAAGAAAAGCCATCCCATCCGCTATTTGGACACCCTGCAATGCATGACATAAGAGAACCCTGTTTTGTTAAAACTCATACAACTTAAGTATTGTGCTGCATAAAACAGTGTTCTGTGAGAAAGAAAACTAGTGTTGCTAAAAACCGCTGGAGCTGGGCCATGGTCTAAATAAAGCATTTCGTGGTGATGCAACATAATTTGTATAGATCTGACATTTCAGCTTTTAAAAGGTATTTTAATGCATTTATCCAATGGGTAGGCAAACACAATCATGATTTTTTAAAATGTACTTGGGCTTTTATGATACCGCATAATCATATCTAACTAAATATGTACATATTGCGGTTTATGCAATAAAGGGTTTCAAGGAAACAAAAGAAAATCCTCTACCTCTTAACATGTCCCTGAAATTAATACATATTATAAGCAGGGATGAAAATGGTCTTCATAATTGAAACTAAGCAAACACCACTTATAATGTTATTTACAAGAACTACTTTTTCAGTTTTATCATAATCATTATTACAGTTCTTAAACCATGATTACGGTTATGATCATGGTTATACACTGACTAATGATCTGTTAGACTTGATGAAATAAAGCGTGCCAGTGAACACCATCTATTACACATAAGCTTACTAATGATTTGTTAGACTCAATGAAATAAAGCGTGCCAGTGAACATTATCTATTACACATAAGCTTACTAATGATTTGTTAGACTCGAAATAAAGCATGCCAGTGGAACATCATCTACTACACATAAGCTTACACTTCTGTGTCAACTTATAAACTTTCAGGCCTATGACTACACAATCTCCGGCGTAAGTACCAGGCTCAAAATGTAGTGTCCTACTTACGCTGGGTCAAACCAGTCAATGAACACTACTGAAGAGACTTTGCAACAGTGCAGTGTCTCCTCTGGTGTGTTGCCTGAGACATTACCTGATATTGCTAGCTCCTGTGAACTGCAAGTGCTGAGAGTGCGAGAGGACAAGCCTGGGTATGTTTATGTATGAAGGAGCCAAAATGGGTCGTTTGGAAGTTTGACCATGAAGGCACCAACCCCACCCCCCACCCCCCTCCCCCCCCACCCCAAAAAAACAAACCAGAAACAAAAAAAACTTACATAAAGCAAGAATCTTTCATCTTACTACAACTGTGCCTAAAATAGTTATGAGGTTATAAGTAAATATCATTCTATTTTATTAAGATTACACACACACAAACACACACATTCACTCACACACGCACACACATATGCACACACACAGAGAATGCATACAAAGCAGTCAAGCATGAATGTATGTGCATGCACACACAAGCAAATCAACAATTGCAATCATGCACACACATAGACACACACACACACACACTGGATGGAGAAGGAAATAACCCATACAATTCTGACACGGTGAGGCCAAGACAGCAGACGTCCCTGTGATCTGAGAAAGTCCTTCAGGCATTCCCCTACGACGTACTCTGTGATGATGGAAGGTAGTTTGCCATCCAGACACAGACCCAGGATCGTCACTATGTTCTTGTGACGCTGACGACTGAAAATAACATAAGTTTTTTTTTCTGTAGGCAAGTGTGAGTGTGTGTATGTGTGTATGTGTGTGTGTGTGTGTGTGTGTGTGTGTGTGTGTGTGTGTGTGTGCGTGCCTGCGTGCGTGCGTGCGTGCGTGTGTGTGTGTGTGTGTGCGTGCGTGCGCGCACATGCGTGTGTGTGTGCCTGTCTGTTATTAGTGATGGGGGAGGTCATTGTGCTTTTTTTTACTTCTTCCATATAATATACAACAGCAATCTTATAACAGAATATAACCCTAATTTCAAACAGATCAATTCACAGGGTGACAGACAGACCAACTGATATACACCAGGCAGACACACCATGTGACCAAAGACAAACAGATATAAACAGACACAGACAGGATGTGAAGGGAACGAAGGAGGGCAGAAGCAAAAGAGCGAGGCCTTACAGCTAATAAAAACAAAGACAAATACAGACAGAAGGACAAGACACCCACGTCAACTAGGCCCCATGGAGACATGCCTGGACTCACCTCAGGAACCAGACCTCATTCTTCATCAGCTTCATGGCCTCGGCAGTGATCTGGTTTTCATGGACAAGGAGGGTCAGACGTTTCACCGCCACCGTCATCTCGTTCCATTTCGCCAGGTGAGTGTCCCCGAAGATTCCTCCCCCTAACCTGCATAGTCATGAACTCCTGGTTTTCTTTCAGTGGGAACAGAGGTGGCATTGGCAGAGGTGTAGGTAGGTGAGGGACAGAGTGCAAGAAAGGGATGGGGAGTTAAGAAGTGGGAAGGCGGTGGTGGAGATGGAGGGGGAAGTCTGGATTCTGGGATGGAGAGGGAGGACAGGGTGGGAAGGGAGATGGGGGATGGCTAATAGGAAGTGAGAAAGATAAGGTGGGGCATGTGTGTGTATGAGTGGGGGCAAACTAAAAGTTACAATGAGGGTAATGAAAAGAAATAAGATCCAATCCTCATCATCAGTATCATGAGTGTATAGAGCAATTAATACATTATCAAATGAAATGTTAGCAGTTTTAGTAATATTTCCCCTTTTATTGAGAAGCATTTGAAAGTTCACTGCAGTGTGATCCATACTTTTTGTTTGTTTCTGCTGTCTTATCTGCTATATGCTCTGAAAAACATTCATCCCATGCCACTTGTATACAACTATATCCTGGCTTTCTCCTGTTGCAGGCTCAGCACTGGTATTCTTCTCATTCTTGGTTGTCCAAACAATTGTCTTATCCCTGCTTGACGTCCGACATTACCATATTATCAGGATCCTCAAAAACAAAAAACCGAACAAACAATTAAAACAAAATTGAGAGAGCAAGGAGCTATCATACCTCCCTCCATAGCCAGATCGGCCGGAAGAATGACTGGTCTAAGGGAGTTCATTTCATTGCATCATACTCAAACATAACTCAGTTTCCTTGGTGAGGGAATACACCCCCTTCTGTTCTTCAGAGTTCAGATTTTTTTTTTCCAAAGAGTTTGTGCCCTGTGGAAGTTTCAGCCCCCGTTGCATCCACCAGGCTCTTATCCTCCTTACTTAGGCTTCTCATCTCTCTCTGGCCCAGGAAAGCAATTCCGCTCCTCCCCATCATCATTTCGGGCTAAGCTGGAGACAGTCTGAAGGCTACATGATTCCACACTGCCTGGAGACTGTGACGTAAGCTTCAATCTCTTGGAGGCATATCTCCATATTCCCATTCACATGTTGTCTCTGAAGTTCCTTCCCTTTGCCTTTCATGGAATGATCCTTTCTTGCAAATATCTCCCTTTCAGATGGTCTCTCATCCCTTAGATTTTCACCAGGATGATAGACATGGTCCTGTGCTCTTTTGAGAATCTCACTCTAAAAAAACTTTTTTTTTAAATTTACCTTGGCTTCAGCCTATATAGTAAATTATGTTCATGTCTACTCCAGGAATCCAGTGCCCTATATAGCATGATGATGGCTCAGTCCCCCTCTCCATATGCCCTTCTTTCCTCTAGAGCCAAAAATGGCATGTCTGATGGGCTGTTCTTGACAATAACCTTGCCTTCGCTGGCCCTTCATTTCCAATTCCAGGCCCAGGTGGTTGAAGATGGAGGAGATAAACTGTCCTGTCAGAGCACTGGAAATACACCTTCAGAGGACGGCGTCTGAAGCCCAGAGCTCCCTGTTATGACACGACCATGGAAACGCTGTCACAAAACCCTAGACAACCAGCTCCTGGCTCAGGCAGGTAATTCTCCAGGTTTAGGTCTACGGCCAGAAACTACTTCTACCCAATGCAGATATAAGAGCACATCAAATCCATACTTTCTGCACCAGTTGTGCCTTCTGGTGGAGCATTTTGGTGGCTGACAGTACATGCACCAGGCTGAAAGTCACAGACAACCTTTGGCATGTTATACCTCTGTGACATGACTAAAGATATGGAGGCACTGGACTGCCTCAAGGGCATATTAGTTGCCCAAATTGCAACACCCTTCCGCCATCGCGTATGTAATTACTCATTGATACCTTCTGTTTTGGTCGATCTGATCGTCTAGCACCATCACTGCCTGCCATCTGTACTTTTAGTACATTTATTGGTTTGTGTCTTTTTCAGCCTACCATTTGTGATTATTTGACATAATTTCAAAGGGTCTTGTGAATGGCGCTATTTGTATCCGCTTTCCAAATATGTCTTGGGAGGGGGCCTTCTCCTTTTCCCGATTTTGTGCGTGAGAAATTCTTTTCTTCTTGAGGCTTTCTTACTGCTTGTCACTTTCTGCCATTCTGTTGAGGGATAGTTAGGACTAACCCTTTCACCTCCAAACTATGGCAGACAACTGCATTAGGCCGTTAATGGCTGCTGAAGTCCAGTCATAGGTTTGAGGACTTGTGCCGACACTCGTGTGGAATCAATATCTCCCTGTGAAGGTGCACATGCTTTCAACTATCTTTTTTGATACTCTGGCATTTGCTTCGACTGGTTAGTATGCAAAAAAGAAGTTTACAACGACACATAGTTTTATGATAAACTTACCTGTCCCCAACCTAGGACACCCTCCCACCTCCCCGTTTGGCCAGTAAAAGGTGAAAAAAATAAGCTATATGGCAAAGTGAACTCAAAAAGGGCAATCACTCTTCCGGCCTAACCAGCTATGGAGGCGTGATTAGCTTCCCTACCTCCCTATTCTTTCTGCTCTTGAGGATCCTGTTCATACGGCAGTGTTCCATGCTAAACATGGCATTTGTTTGGATGGGTAAGTTTATCGTCTAATTTATTTTACCAGTAAAATTCCTTTCCCAGGGACTTTTCAAAATGACATTTTAATTTGACACTGACTTGGAAGAAACCATTCAAACTGAAGCCACCCTGAAAGCAGGGCATCTTGATCATCCTGGGTCAGTGCAGTGTGTGCTGCCCTAAGGCTCTGTGCATTTGATGGAGTCGGTCTTTCTTTATATTGGGAGGATTTCTCCTCCCGTCTTGGTTCCTTTCTTTGCGTCTGTGGAGCTGAAACAACCACCATGGACATCACCTGTTTACTCCAGATTATGTCTTGAGTGTGATGGAACCCTCTACCCTATCTCCAAGAGGGTAGGTGCAACAGGGAGTATCTACATGGACCCCTCTCACTTCTTGTCTGACACTGAGTTCAGAAGGCAACAGCCTCGCAGGCCTGCAGTGGTTTTTATTAGACTATACTCACCAGTCCACATGTGGACTATAAGATAAGTGACAAACGTGTACTGCGACTGATTCTGGGATCTACACATTGTTAAAACAAAGTTCTGCACACTGACTCCACACACCATTTTCAGGTAACTAAAGGCTGGAATCCGGACCCTTTTTTTCCCCTTCTTTTTTTAACCTGATGGTCCGTCATGCTGACAGGTACTTCTTAAAGGTGATAAGTTTGCCACAACAGCTGGAAATTTGCTCTGGAAGTCTCTTGAATTTGACACCCTGATCCAAGATAGGACAGTTTCATTTAAAGTTCTGTGTGAGGTTACGAATTGTTCAGTCGATGCCTTGACCTTTCTTTTGGGTGATATATCAATGATAGGCAATCTAGTTCTTCAAACAGCAGATGCTGACACTGCCCAGTGTCAAGTGCTGTATGCATATATGGGCAGTGTAGATTGTGAATGTGAGTGTGCATCTGAGACCCTTGGAGAGAAAAGTTTGCTTTTTTTTCTGTAACAATATTGTCCTGTCATTCATGTCTGAATGTGTCATGCAGGTGTTAACATTTGCATCCACTCACTACCTCTAAGATTGTGACATCCTTCTTGTTCCACAGGCTCTCCCATGTTTGGTTAGCTCCTGTAATACGAGCCCTCTCAATGTATCCAAACATCCATATTGACCTTGAACCTATGCCAACCACTTAATCTCTACAGGGAAGCCTTACCCCAGGAAGGACAGAGAATAACCAACAGGGCCATTATACTGTGCTGTATTTAGGTCAACATATGGACTGCCATAGTGGCCCGGGGAAGGGAAGGATCATCTTAGCGGTGGACAATTTACCCTATGTGCTTGCATTAAATTAAGCGTTCTGTCTAATCAAGGAAACAGTTCCTTAAGCCTGCCAGTATTAGTAACAAGCTGAGAAGGGAGAGGAGTCGGCACAAAACAGTTTGAGGAGATAGAAACAAAACACTCTCACACATGCACTCTGGAAACAAAACACTCTCACACTTGCACACACAGAGTTCACACAGAGTTCACACACACACACACACACACACACACACACACACACACACACACACACACACACATTTTGGTCTCTCTCACATTTGTGAACATGATAAAGAACTATTTAAACACCTATTTAAAGGCATTAGTGTTTCAAATTCAAGTTCGCTACGTACATTTAATACGCTTGGCAATTACGAGCAGCACTTTTGTTGTTTTCTTTTCTTTAAACTCTATGTACGTATGTTAATCTTATTTCTCCTTTTGTGCTATGGGTCCGTGGCCTGTACATTACACCAGTGATAGTCTCTCTTTCTCTTTCTTTCTTTCTTTCTCTCTCTCTCTCTCTCTCTCTCTCTCCACACACACACACACACAGACACACACACACACAACAAACATACAACACACAAAACACACACTCATGCACAGCGCGCGCACGCACACACACACACACACACACACACACACCAAACACACACACACACACGCACACACACACATTTTCAGTACCACCACTCACAGGCCTGAACGGTTGTAAACAACTGACTGGGGTCACAGTCACCTTGCCATTATGACAAAAACAGGAGGGAGACACAAAATCCATTCTCCAGTCAGAAACCTGCGGCTCCAAAATACACACACACAGACTGATATAGTCTGACAGAAATAAAGCAACATGGACCGACCGCAAGAAGAGAAAACATAAAATCTGATTTACTGATGCTGACACAAAAACTTTACTTTCTCGCTCCTCATAATATGAGCTTCACCTTCCTCTCTCTCTATGGTTCAATTTCTGTATTTTCTCTGTGTGTGCATGCGTGCGTGCGTACGTGCGTGTGTGGTGCTGTGTGTATGTGACATGTGTCAAGTGTATGTGAGCATGGTGTGTGTGTGTGTGTGTGTGTGTGTGTGTGTGTGTGTGTGTGTGTGTGTGTGTGAGAGTGCATGTGCATATAGATGCATCTGTGTGAGCGCAGCGCACATGTGCATACATATGAGTGTGTGTGTTTATGTGCGCGTATGTGTATGGTATGTGTGTGCACGCACATGCATATATATCTTCACGCATGTGCATGCACTCTTGTATTCTGGAAATATATGCACATAAATGCTTCTTTGCATGTGCAACTGAATTAGCATACGGATACATTTTACAGACTCCCTAAACTTCAACCACTTGACAAAACTGTTTTGAAACATCAGTCAACTACATATCTCATGCATAGAACAGGCACCCCCCTATGAATCAATTCCTCCACTAGTCTCTACCTTGTACTGGACATTTCTGAGACTGACCAAGTAACAAATCAAACATCGGCCTGCCAGGCATGTTGTGAGACCTTTCATGTAACATGTGACCTACTATGTCACAAAGTCAAACAGCAGCTTACCAGGCGTTTAAATATCAGAAAATGATTAACAAAGTCAAACAGGAGCCTGCAAGCTATCAATGATTATGCAAGAAAGCCTCCAATACAGTCACCTGATAACAGAATCCTTAGGTAGGCCAACAGACTGACACACTACTTGCTCATGGTGAAGAGCTGCTCAAGGCTTTACATCCCCCTCCTCCCTCCATCGTCCAAGAAAATCAAACTTACCCCCATACAACTGGAGATTTACATCCTTCCACCCCACCCTAATTCCACCCAAACACACCCACAGGAAAGGAGAGAGAGGCGAAGCAGGCAAGAAAGATGTAACACCCATGCCTTTATAGATCTTAACTGCTGAACTCGGCAAAACTTGTTTGCTGCTACGCAAAGTTCTGATTTAGACGTTTGATTTCTAATTCTAACACCTCTCATGACTTGAGCTATGCTTTAAAGACATTGTCTCACTATCTAATCCTGTCCAAAGACAAGAGACTGCAACCAAAACATCTGAAGACTGTGATGAAAACAAAAAAAAGCTTGTGTACTCTCCAAGCTTTTACCTTCAAAGGCATAAAAACACTTCTGACAATGCTACTTTGAATGATCCTCAAGATCTAAGTAACAGAAGAGAATTCAATGACAGTTTAGGTAGAAAGACAAACGCATAAAACACTTCTGACATTGCCCCTTTGAATGATCCTCAAGATCTAAGTAACAGAAGAGAATTCAATGACAGTTTAGGTAGAAAGACAAACACGCATAAAACACTTCTGACATTGCCCCTTTGAATGACTTTCATGATCTGATTAAAACCAGTGATGTTCAATGAAAGTTCAGGCAAAAAGATCCCACAGCAACACCACAGAGAAGTTGAAGAGGAGACTGTGTAATATGAATGCAGCATCTGCAGTAATGTGAATGCAGCATCTGCAGTAATGTGTAATGTGAATGCAGCATCTGCAGTAATGTGTAACGTGAATGCAGCATTTGCAGTAATGTGTAATGTGAATGCAGCATCTGCAGTAACATGTATGCAGCATCTGCAATAATGTGTAATGTGAATGCAGCATCTACAGTAAATGAGTAATGTGTAATGTGAATGCAGCATCTGCACTAATGTGTAATGTGATGCAGCATCTGCAGTAATGTGTAATGTGAATGCAGCATCTGCACTAATGTGTAATGTGATGCAGCATCTGCAGTAATGTGTAATGTGAATGCAGCATCTGCACTAATGTGTAATGTGATGCAGCATCTGCAGTAATGTGTAATGTGAATGCAGCATCTGCAGTAATGTGTAATGTGAATGCAGCATCTGCTGTAAAGAGATCAACCACAGGGCAACATGACCCAGAAAGAAAAGCATGCACACAATTGAACTTAACAATTTCACTCCTTTTGGCTTACGGACGATAACACAAGACATATCAGGCAGCAACAGCATTAGCATCATTGTTTTTGTTAAATGTATGATAATACACGGATAAAAAAGACAGGGAATACCAACTAGAATACAAAACTAAGGAAGTTCATAATATCATAATCTCTGTGTGTGTGTGTGTGTGTGTGTGTGTGTGTGTGTGTGTGTGTGTATGTGTATGTGTGTATGTGTGTGTGTGTGTATGTGTGTGTGTGTGTGTGTGTGTGTGTGTGTGTGTGTGTATGTGTGTGTGTGTGTGTGTGTGTGTGTGTGTTCTGCATGTGCATAGAAATTCTGCAAGGGTCAACGGTATTTTTTCCCCTTATGACATCACCTCACAGAAGTCATAAACAGCTCTCTTATTGCAAATATCTATGTAGATAATGCTGTTTTCATTTCACATACTAATCATTACAATATTTAAAGGACACTCATCACCAATAACATTTGTATTTGTATTGCAGTCTTTACATAGGCATTCACTATTTTAAGTGTACCAAGTTTTCTACCTGCTTGTGAGGATGAGTGTGTCAGAGATTTTTTAGGTAATGTGTTGGCAGTCACCTCTCATCCCCAGCAGAATGTGCATGCATGTGCATGTATATGTGTGCATGCAAGCATGTGTGTGTGACTGTCTCTTTAATGTAAAACAATGTGTGCGTGCGTGCGTGCGTACGTGCGTGTGTGTGTGTGCATGCGCATGCCCCTGCCTGTGTGCACATGCACGGAATGACAGAGCATGGTACAAAACTGCAAACGCACACATCCTAATGAATCACAAAAACATCACACACACACACACACAAACACACACATCACACACACACACACACACACACACACACAACACACACACACAAACACACACACACATATACAAAGACAACAGAAACAGGGTAAGAAGACCCAGAGTGGGAAACATACTCAGCTCAATTGAAAAAGAAAAAGAAAAAATGCACAGCGAGTGTTTACACACACATACACACACACACATAACACACACACAAAACGCAGGCTGAGTGTTTATACACACACACACACACACACACACACACACACACTCACACACACACCACTCACTCACTCACTCACTCATACACACACACATATTGACAAACCTACACACTTGCACACACACACAAACACAAAGGAAGACACAGCTAAAAGATCCAGAATAAGACACAATCAGCTCAATCGACAGTGCCTGAATATTTTACACTGCTCAGAAACTGTAGTCAAACTCAAGAAATTAAGTCCATTACGGATCAACCAAATGAGTATGATACCAATCACCCATCAGCAGACAGGACTAAACTGAACAACAAACAAAAGACCAAACAAGCCAACAACTTGCTTGCAGTGACCTGGTAAAACCTAAGCAGTGTAAAATTTCCACGTTTTACTTCTTCCAGCAGAGAAAGACACAAACCTTCACAATAACACCAGGTGTTTTCTTCTCCATCCCAAACCATTACCTTCAGAAGTCAGATTTCTTTCTCTCTCTCTCTCTCTGCCCCCCTCCCCTCCCCTCCAGCCTTCTTTTCTGTCCTCATTTCTCCTTGTCTTCATGTCTTCTCCCTCCTTCCCCTTATTCACCCTCATATATTTTCTCCAACCCCATCCCTACACCCCATCCCCCACCACCAATCTTTTCCTCTCCTTTACCCGAATTTCCCCTCCCCTTTCCCTGCTCCTTTCTCCCAACTCCTACTACTGCGTTACAAGAATCCTTACCCTACAACAATCCTGGAGTGTAGAATGTTCAGTTTGTTGACGCACTTGGGCCATGCTAAAACAATATCCAAGCCCTTACCTCTGGCACATTTCCAGGGAATCAAGATGAATCATAGTATCCTCTAACACTGGCAGCAGTTTCTTGTGCGCCAAGCCTGCAGGTTCATAGTCGCGGAAATCCCTCTTTGCTGCAGGGCTAATCCCCTGGCCAGGTGCGTTGGGCTTTCCTGTTGATAAAAAAAAAAAAAAAAAAATGTCCCTGTATATGTCATCTTGGCTAACCCACTGACACAAAAAAAAGCAAAAACAAACGCAGGTCAAAAGAATGAGATCGAGGGGGCATTTGAATTTGTCGAAATTCTTACATGGAATTTTTTCTGTAATGATACAACAGGAATTTTTCACACTCTACATAGGAACAATTTATGTTTTGAAGGAAGAATTTGTATTGTGAATTTTCTGCTCCAGAATCCAAGGCTTCAACCACTTTGACAAAAAAAAAGAGAAGAAAAAAGGAAAGAAAGGGGGTCACATAGGAAAGAAAAGGAACGGCTTTTAATTGCACTGCCTTGCATTACAAATTGCTTGAATTGCACTGTCTTACTTTTTTTTTTTTTTATTTGTCATTCCTCATTGTTTGTCATTTTGGATTGAGGAACATTTGCAACACAACAGAATTCCTCAATGGAAGACAATCGAGACCAAACTCCCCTCTGATAATGACTAAGCTCATTTGTAGTTCATAAACGGACTGGTTAACACTCAAGCCGAGTAAGCCTTATCTTAAAGTTCTGTTTTGAGTTTGTTAAAGTACAGCCCATCAAATCTCTATTGATACAAACACCCACATGGATGCGCATGAAGATAAAACCCCATATAACTTGCAAAACCAAATATGACCAAGTGCCAAAAGGTCAGTCTCACAAGGGGTCCAGTTTCAGATGGCTCTTATTTTCTTTAATCAAGCTCCATTTGAGTAATTGTTTGCTTTTATGTGTTTAGAATAAGTCATAGTTATACTGGAAATAAAGATAGCATCAGGAGCTTTGTTTGGTGTTTTTATTTTGTGTGTGTTAGCCTGAAGTGGGTGGCAATCCACCATTAAAAGCGGCAAGCAGACACCATATCGCTTCCACTCCACACCAACAGAGATCGAAGCTAGCATATTCAGTCAAACCTGCACTGATGCACTTTAGATAAACCATTTTCTTCCAGCTAAAGTGCACAGGACGAAATAATCGGCATTTCAGCCAACAGAGCTCCCGAAAGTTCAATGTGTCAGACGTGTGGTTCGGTGTAATCACTACTCCAAAGTTTCAAACGCTCCCTGTACACAGAAGGCTGAAAATATGGTCACAAAGCATTCTCTGCCCTTTGACCTGTGACGTCACTGATAGTCTATGCAAAAAATATCCCTGTTCTAAATCTGCAGCAACTTTTTCTTTCAACTTCAAAATATGGAAAATTTTTGGCATAAGAAACTCACGACCAACCAAAAGTCAATAAAATAATAAAAAAAACAAAAACGAAACGCACTGACCTGATTAGTGTTTGGAGTTGGTCACGTGACACGAACATGGCGCGAGATCTGTGGGTGTCTGCTATTGTTTAGGAGGACGGACTGCGAAAGAAGCCATGTAATTAGTGATCCCCTTGCTCACGATCGACGCACGATTGCTAAGTTCTCACGACCGATCAATGTTTCTTCTCACTTATAGTATCCAAGGCAAAACTATTGCATTTTCTATTTTTCTGATGATTTGCAATGATGTACAAGCGCATTCTCAATGCAAATTGACCTCGCTGCAGAGTGCATGCAAGACAAGTAGTCATACTTCTCGTTTGTTACCAACTTTTACACCATCCCGTCATGGTGTGATTGTCACGTTTGACCATCCTAAGTTTGAAAACTACTAACGTTGTGTCTCAAAAACTGTTGCAAACAGATTAAAAGCGTTTAGAGTGGCGATTTTTGGAAATCTGTGTTGGACAGAGTTAGTTTCGGCAAAACCGAAACCGACAGTGATGCCTAGTTAAATAAAAACACACAAAATCTGTGTGTCGAGCGTGACATTACACCAACGTTTTTGGAGTAATCATTACGCACTACACACACTCGGAATATGTGGGTTAAAAAAAGAAGACAATTTATATCTTTTGCCTTGGGGTTACAGCAGTGTTATTAATAATTCTGATGTGATTTTGGATTGATTATGAATGTATTAACTCAGCGTTTTTTTTTTTTTTTTTTTTCTCCCAATCTGTTGCTCAAAGCTATGTAAACCATTTAAGCAGACTTAATTTTTTCAATACCAATAAATTGCTACACTTGGCAAAAAAAGTATTAACATCTAATTCAATGCTCCCACTTCCACCATTCCATCTGTTTCAGTTTGCTTGAAATTTAGCCGATTTTGTGCAGGAGCACAATGACTCGTACGCGTATGCTTTTTGTTGCTTTTTAGAACTTCTGTTCTCACTTTAAAAAAATCACATAACTTTTCACTTGGTGGAAACTTGGTAAAATGTTCCTTGTTGGTATGGTTACATGCCAAAATGTTCCTTGTTGGTATGGTTACACGCCAAAATGTTCCTTGTTGGTATGGTTACATGCCAAAATGTTCCTTGTTGGTATGGTTACATGCTAAAATGTTCCTTGTTGGTATGGTTACATGCTAAAATGTTTGATTGTGATGCAGCGTATGAATGCACTTCATCCTGGAAAGGCGGATCATTTTTGGTGTAATCATCACATCTGACACCATGCAATGAATATCCAAATTTAGTTGCAGTAGAACAATAGAAATGTTGTATTAAACCATGTTGTTTTATTGAATGTGTGTAATGATTAAAAATTCTTAAAAACTAAAAATCGGTTATTCTCAAATTTGTAACATGTGAATGTGTGTTGTGTGTCAGATGTGAGTGATTACGACAACTAGTCTCCATTATTCCCCTTAAAAATTAGATCCAAGTCATACAAATTATGACATGAAAAGATGTATCTACAACAATGGTCATGCACAGTGTAGACTGATTTAATGTGTAGAAATGTATGAGTTGTATGGTCTTTATGGTGTAATCGCTCACATCCGACATACCTGAGGACATTTATTTTAAAGTCAAATATCACAAAATTTACAATTGCACTTATCTTCTGCTTTCACATGACAATATAACAGTTCAAGTTAAGTATAAAAACACACTTTTAAAAATAATTGTGTGATTCTGAATTTTGACCCCCTCTGTCCCCTTTTTGTGACCACCTTTTGGCACTTAGTCATACAATAATCATGGGCTGAAAAGGGAATGTAGGTTTCAAAGTGAAGCGACTGCAGGTGGAAACTGAAACAAATCTGTAACAGTAATTTTAAGTAACTCTACCAGTGCACCACAAGACAAAACACAAGAGGGACAAAGGAAGAATTATCCCAAATGAATTCACCAGCTTCTCTTCTTTCCATGCCTCTAAACAGACTTCTAAATTCATTCCCAATGTCATCAGATATTTCTTACTCTCCAGCGTTTGTACAGCTTAGATCTTTTTGTTTTATGCTATCTCATTCTGTTAACAAATAATTTCACTGTTTTGTTCAAGCTGTTTACCCCCACCATTTTGAACAGCATAATCCAAATTAGTGAAGGAGCTTACCTGGAAGTTTGGAATAGATCTGAACCTGTGTCCGTTTTGCATAGCATAGTCCTCCGATCAGTGCCACCATCATCACAATAGCCACCACACAGCCCACAACGATCAGCAGCATTCCCTCATCATCCTTCGTGTTGTTCTTTGATGAAGACGACCCTGTTGGACCACGCAAAATAGTAACATAAAAGAATATGATGACCAGCATGGGTGAGAGAGAGGCTCTGTGTGTGTGTGTGTGTGTGTGTGTGTGTGTGTGTGTGTGTGTGTGTGCGTGTGTGTGTGTGTGTGTTTGTGTATGTATGTGTGCACTTCCATAACAGGCCAAGAGGATTTGTGAATTGTCAACAAACGGGGGCCGGAATAGCTCAGTTGGTAGAGCGCCGGACTTGTGATCCTGGGGTTGCAGGTTCGAATTTCGGTACAGGGGGATTTTTCCCTCAGAGTTAATATTGGTTCTGACTCCATTCCCCATACAGTCCTTTGAATGAGACTATAAACCGAGGTTCCGTGTGTGATCGCACGCACAACACCTTGCACACACGTCAATCCCATCACCAACTTTCGGAAGAGAGGCCAGTTTGGCTGTTGGTATGGATGACATGTTACACATAGCATGCACCTTCCCCGAAGATGGAGTATGGCTGCCTCAATGGCGGGATAAAAAATGGTCATACACAAAACTCCACTGCCTGTCTATTCAGGCAGTGTCCACAGGAATATCAGCCTGCGTACGCAGAAAGAAAAAAAAAGTCACCAAATCTGACAAGTGGCGTCTTTTTCTGTATATCCGCTTCACGTCTTTTTTCTTGTCGATCCCACAACATTTCTATCATCAGAAATATTTTCAAAATAATCTGGACTTTCCATCATTTATTAAATTAAAAAATCTTGATTTTGCACAACAACAAAAAAAAAAAGCCTTGTAAAAGCATCAACAAGAACAATAAATCTTCACAAAGCATCATGTGTGCGTGCGTGCGAGTGTTGTGTGTGTGTTTGGGTATGTGTGTGTATGTGTATGTGTCTGTGTTAGTGTGTGTGTGTTAGTGAAAGTATTAGTGATTGCATGTGTGTGCATGCGTGGTGTGTGTGAGAGTGTGTGTTATATGTATGTATGTTTGCGTGTGTGTGTGTGTGTGTGTGTGTGTGTGTGTGTGTGTGTGTGTGTGTGTGTGCATGTGTATCTGTGTGTGCGCGTGCGCGCACGCGTGTGCACTTGCCTAGCATGCCAGGCGGGTTCACAAATTGTCACCAAAACTCCAAAACTGACAAGTGGGGTTTTAAACCTCCTTGAAATCTTTTTTCTCAGTGATCCTTCATGGCATTTCTATCGTCAAAAATATATCAAAAGTTATCTGTATTTTCTAATCATGTGATTTAAGTGATTAAAACAATGAAAACTTAAGATTTTAAAAAAGCTTGTAAAGGGAAAAAAATTCTTCAGAGCATTACTGCGTGTGTGCATGCGTGCGAGTGCGTGTGTGTGTGTGCGTGCATATGTGTGAGTGTGCACTTGTATGAGAGAGAGAGAGAGAGAGAGAGAGAGAGAGAGAGAGAGAGAGAGAGAGAGATAGAAAGAGAGGAGAGAACGAGCACTACTCAAAGGCTTATTCAACCAATTCCACTTCCATCCTCACTCCTGCCCTCCCCCTCCACTCTGCTTCTCTCTCTCTCTCTCTTCTCTTCTTGCATTCTTTCTACTCTCAAGCCAGGCTAAAACTCTTCACAAAATCAACTTCATTGAATCAAGCATGCACACAATACAGTGTGATCTGATGTAGGATATAAATCTTACATAACAGGCACATTTTACAAGCACAGTAGATTTAAAGAATATACATTTTAAAAAAAACAAAAAAAAAAACAGATAGCCGCTAACTGTCAACTTTGGCTATACTGAACTTCTGCTTTATTGAAGGAAAACCAAAATCCTCCCAAACTCTGTTATAAGTGTGTATGAAACTGTTCAACATTTTCTACTTATGATTTGCATGACCACTGATCATACCAGCCATCCAAATTGCAATATCGTGACCTACAGCACCACACGTGTGGGACTTGGCACCAAAGGACAATAAATATGAGCTGAAGTAAAGTGGGCTTTTTTCTTTTTCGTTTTTCTTTTTTTTTTTCTTTTTTTTCTTTTTTTTTTGCTTAGTGGATAAAATGTTGCTCGATCAGTCACAATATTACTTACCTTGCGAATTTGCAGTTCTGGCCACTGCATCATCATTTTCATCGTCGTCATTCTCATGGTCTTCTGCGCTGCCGAGATCATCTGCTCCAAGACCAGCTTTCCAGCATCCTCCGACACAACAACACTGGTGATGGAGCTCTGCACGCTGACAACAACATCAACAACAACTGACACCGACATCTCATTGTACCATCCACCATCTTAAAGTAAAGAACAATACTTTGATGTGTATATCTACAAAAATCTCAAACCATCCAGCCTCCAACACAAAAAGTCAAGAACGGCAGAACTACATACAGATACGTTTACACTGCATCATCCACTTGCTGACTAGCTCTACATCCCCGATGAAAATAAAGTTGATTTTGTGAAAACCACTTACTGAAGTCCAGAGTAACACTGGATACAAAGTCATACTGTACCAGTACTTTACACACAGACAAATTCACCCCGCACGTGACTCTTAAAATTAAGTGTAACTATATGCAGCTATAGATACCAACCACTCTGAGGAAAGTCATGAGCAGTTTTGCATAGCCAAAAGTCCATACCATACGGAACTGTTATACCGTCTAGAGAAGCTATGGATACTGACAAAATTTACACTGTATCTGACTCCCATAAAAGTCATGAGCAGTTTGGATTACTCGTCAGTCCACATACCTTACCACACCAGAATCTTTACAAGTTGAGTGTAGCTTTAGATACTGACTAATTCACGCTGTACCAGACTTGACGGAAAGTCTTAAGCTGCTTTGCATCCTGAAAAGTTCATGCTACTGTATCAAAATCCTAGAGAAAAGACAAGAGTAGCTCTAGACACTGAAAACTTCATTTGTCCCAGAGACTGTCAAAGAGCCTTTCTAGCCAGATCTGAAAATAAAAGCACTTTCTATCCCACGCAGCACAAGGTTTATTCCTCTGAGCGGGGCAGAAAGAACTTTCGACCATAGAGTAATCTATGAGGAAGAGACTGTGTTTGTTTTTTTTTATCTTTAAGTATAACTGTTTTCCTGACATGCTGATTTTCTAAATTACATGATCGAAAAATGCACGTATGCTCAACATATATATATATTATTTATATATATATATATTAGAGAGAGAGAGAGAGAGAGAGAAGAGATGAATATAATTAAAAGCCTAAAATGACTTTAAAAGTGCTCGACCCCTTGGGGAGCAACATTTGTTAATAATATTAACAACAACCGTACAACAACCTGAAAACAAAAAAAACACGTGCAACCAACACGCCCATAAAAACAGCTGCAACCGGGCCCCACACGCTATATAACACCGGCGGTGGGCAACCCAAACTCCATCCTGACGATAGCCAAGCGCTTGAAACAAATTTGTAGAGTTTTAATATTCCTTTTTAATATTATTAACAAATTATATATATATATATATATATATTATTTACTAGAGATAACAGGTTACAATTTGTGCTTGCTACTGCTACTAGTGCTAGTGATGGCCTTAACATCCGAACCTCTCTTCGTTGTTCAATCTATACAGTGAATGAATTTTACTGAGAAATTATGCCATAAAAGAGTGACTGAAGTTGTGTGTGTGTGTGTGTGTGTGTGTGTGTGTGTGTGTGTGTGTGTGTGTGTGTGTGTGTTTATGCATTTGTTTTTCAATTCAATACATACCAACAGAAAAGGATATCAGATGAGAAGACCAAAAAATGCGAATGATGAAAATGCATGCATGAAAATGCATGTACATGCATGTGTGTATATATGTATGTCAGTTTAGATACACTGGATGTGTGAACATGCATGGATGTGTGTGTGTGTGTGTGTGTGTGTGTGTGTGTGTGTGTGTGTGTGTGTGTGTGAGCTTGTGTGTATATTTTGCAATACAGTGTTAACAACAACAACAAAGACCAATAAACAATCAAGCAGTCGAAGAGAATAGGAAAAAGTAAAATAAATTATGCTCAACATGACTCCCAACCAAACATCCGGTTACTTCAAACATGATGATTTCATTGGACAATGTGTCTCAAAAGAAATAGGATCCAGATCTAAATCTCCTTCCCTGTGTCTGCTTCTTCCAAAATCGATGCTTAATCAATTAATGACATGGGGCACTTACCACGGTCCCCTTCCAGAGTCACTGGTAATGACATGGGGCACTTACCACGGGTCCCTTCCAGAGTCGATCTTTCAGGTAATGACATGGGGCACTTACCACGGGTCCTTCCAGAGTCACTGTACGACATGGGGCACTTACCACGGGTCCCTTCAGAGTCATGGTAGACATGGGGCACTTACCACGGGTCCCCTTCCAGAGTCACTGGTAATGACATGGGGCACTTACCACGGGTCCCCTTCCAGAGTCACTGGTAATGATAAACATCCCATCCTCAAGACCAGTTCTGTCCTCATCACACACTAGTTTTATAATAGTGCTTCGTGCTCGCATCGACCTGCCAGTACAAAACACAAAGCTCAGTCCTAACATCTTTGTTAATCCTCAAAGCAAAAATGTATACGCTGAATCAACAGTTCTGTGTATAAGCATGTTTTACAAGCATGTGCTACATCTGAACATTTATTTTCAGAAAATAAAAAGGAGAATCTTCAAAATGAGTGAAAAACAATTCTCTCTAGACTCTTGTGAAATAGCATTACTGCAGCAAGCTGTCATACGCCAATACACTCAGCCAAGAAAAGCTGATCCACAAAAAAACATCACCAGACTGACCGTCTAGGCAGCAAGCCAGAAACTGGAGATAAGTTGCCAAGCATATTGCATCTCATCACAAGTGAAGATACCCTAAGGGAATGAAGAGAAACAACAGCAATGCTATACTATCAACGTCAAAGAGAGAGAGAGAGAGAGAGAGAGACAGAGACAGAGACAGAGACAGAGACAGACAGACAGACAGACAGACATACAGACAGACAGACTGACTGACAGTCGGTCAAAGAAAGAGAGAAAGATTAATGCTTGTACAAACCATGCTCATCAGTATGAAAAGAAATTAGATCTAAGATTTCCATACACTGCACTTTCTCTGGGTAAGCAGCAGTTAAAACTCTGAACACAAGTCTACACGCTCTTTCATTTCTCATTTTTGCTTATAGCCCAGCCGACTGCAAAGTACCATGCCAGGTGTGTCACCTATATTGAAGTCAACTCTTGAATTAGATTGTACAAAAAAAAAAGAAGACAAAAAAGGGAAGGAAAAAATTCACACACACACACACACACACACACACACACACCATCTCTTGTGACTTCTGCTGTGCGGGTTCACAAAATGTCTGATCCCTGGCTACATGTGTCATTTAATCCTACCAATAAATCATTAAACGAAATGTACAAATATGGCAAGACATTCAAGTGGAAATAATGAATGAATAAGAGAGAAGCATACAAGCATGAATGACTTAATGAAGTGAGCGCATTTCTAGTCAGATGATGACTCCACAGTCTCTCCAATAATAAACAGCCAATCAAAAATAGTATGCAAGAATTCTGCTTGGTTTTTATTTGTGACTTACACACAGAACCAATGTTTAATTTCAACACTCTAAATGGCACTGTGTTAAATTTACTCTAATAATCATGAAGAAACAATAATGTTGTTTAAAACATTTATTTAACACAAAAAAACCCTTCTCTACTCATTTCAGCTGAATTCAGAATTATGTCATTACTTTTTCCATAAAAGACAGACTGAATGACATATTACTAGAGGTAAAATGATGACAATGATATATACTAGCAAGACAGAACAGAAAGAATGAAAATTAGCATCTGCAGATAGATCAACTGCTTGAACAAACCATCCTACACTGTGTTCAGAGTCCTTTTGATCAATAGCAAAAGACATAAAGAAATGATTAACATTACACTTACTTGATGGCCTTGTAGACAAGTTCTACTGTCTGATTGTTCGTCTCATCCACTCTGATTTGAAACTTGGCACTTGTATGAATACCCAATGTGAAGAAGTAACTGTTTTGCTTAAGTTGTAATGTGTACTTGCAAATCTGCCCACATAACACATAACTGAGAAAATTATTCAAAATATCATCGCACAAACTGTTCTGGGGGATTCAGCAGATGTCGGGCAAAGAAGGAGAAATATGCATCCCCCAACCCTCTCCTTTCCATTCTTCTCCCCCAACTCCATACGTTTTGTCATCACAACATTAATTCCCTTGCAAAACAAAACAAAACAAAACATTCTTTTGATACAAATGTAGTGCATGATCTTTTACTAAGCGGTACACATTTCCTTGGAAATTTGAAGTAAATTTTTCTTTAAATTACGCTCTCTTCTTCTGGCATGAATATTAACATGAAAAAAATTTTAGTCTTATAAAATATTAACCAAAGTAAGTGATTTAATGTAGACAAGCAAACAATTTCTACAACAGACAAAATGCACACAAAATATAGAGTAACACAGTGAATAATGTGCTGCAAAACTTTATGTTTGTAAAATCTTAGGGAAACCTTCACATGGATTAGTGCAGGAGTCAAATCTTATCACCACAAAGAAAACAAACTGTATTAAGTTTTCAGAAAATAGTTCCACAGGTGGCATCTGAGAGCTTAGAGATTCAAACGAATGTCTGAATTAATGGCATTTTTTGGTTTCAGAGAATTTCTACACACAGTTGCTGAGCGTGCTGTGACTGGGTTCATCTAGGGTGCTTGGAGTTGGAGCCACACAGCATAATTTACTTATGGACGCATCTCTGACCTTTATTTCCTTCAAACACTTCTCACCCTTGGTTGAAGCTGGGATACTTTATGACAGGTACAAAATACTGTACAATCTTATTAGCAATCTCAGATCAAAATGAGTTCCACAGCGCAACTTTCATTATCCATATTCTCGCTGAATATTTTTTTAAAAATACATGCATAAAGAAATAATTAAGCTTGATACAATAATTACTTTTCTGATTCACCAGCCATGCAAGAGGATGAAAGCTCCACTAACCCACCAAAATCTTTGCCAGCCCACTATTCATTTGAAAGAAATCGCCACATCTTCTTTTCTCTCTCTTTTGTAGTTGCTGTTGTTGTTGTTGTTGTTGTTGTTGAACGCATAGCACGCATTGAAATAAAAGCAAACAGCATTCAACAAATTAGTGGAGATCCTGACCAAGCAGTTGTTCACACTAAGCAGCACCATCTATTGACATATTCATTTCCTTCAATGCAACTGACAACATCTTTAACATCAGTTTCTTTCCATTTAACTGTTCCCTCCCCCACCTATCCCCACATTTGCTTACCTTTTTAAAACTGTTTTACAGCTGTAGGTGTGCTTTTATAGTATTATACTAAAGACTTTGCTGGTGACAACACAGCCACTCAGCTCACAAACAAATGACAGCCGATCTGACAATATCAACTAAACGCTACTGCACTTACAAATATCCGTGTCTGTGAAGCCAGCAGGATTATACTAACTGTAGCACTTTCATGCCCACCATATGAGAATGACCAAAACCAATGTCCATTTAAAATTTGATTTAAAGCTTTTAGTTTTCAAAAATTCTAAGAGAAATGATCAGTGCAGGTAACAATGTTTTGATCACCTGAGAGGCTATTCAGATTTAAAATGCACTCTCTACCTGGGTTTGTACTTATCTCTGGTGACCCAGACACTAAATGTGTCCAGCCTTCTGTATGTAAGTGTGTTGTGACAAGATGACAAGCTCATGATTTATTCTGAGCAAAACCCATACCACCACATTCCTGATACTAACTGTTCCAAATCTGTCAAAGACAAGCAGTAAATAATGTGCTGCAAAACTTTCCTTGCCAGAGGAATATTGGAAACTGTTCAATTTTGACAGATTAGGAATCTTTTCAAAACTAAAATAATTAAAGTACGACAATTATTTACACTCGCTTCAGATTTTCTTTTGAAGTGCACTTTGAAACAATGACAAGAATATTCTCTTTTCTCATGTTATTTCATATTTCATTTGTAACCGGTTCAAGAAGCTACCACTCATCTATAAAAATCTTTTTAAAAAAAATTGATTTATTTTTCTTTATTGTCCATTTCTGGTTTGCAATATTGAGAGCCTGAACTTCACTGAATTACTTCTCCAATTTCTCTCTCTCTCTCTCTCTCTCTCTCTCTCACATACACACACACACATTATTTTCTTAAAACAAATATTAGTGTACCCTGAGAGGATTCAAGCCAGACAACCATTCAGAGGGACTGGCTGCCAGCCAGTAGTACCAAAACATGCACAAATACACATTCATCTTTTGACCTTTTCATATTCAACGCTAAGTTTGAATTCACTCATTGAATTGCTCACCGAAACACTATGACAACCATCACCAAAGCCGCTTGTGTGTGGATTGTCCCGAGGTACACTGTAATCTCCACAAGGGTTGAACGTGTAATTCCAGGGATGATTGTAGTACTCGTGTATTGTGAAAAACCTGGAACGACAAAATTTTGTCAAGTAATTATCAAGGCATTAGCTTTCTACCCCTATCTCCTCTCCACACCTGTCCCCCCACACCATTCCCATCCCAGCATTTTGCTAATACCCACTTAAAATGTTACCAATATGATTGTCTAGCATGTGACCTGTCTCTATCTGCCCAGCACCCCAAAGCCAAATTTGGAGATGATTCAATGAAAACTGTGGATTTGTTAAGAGTGCAAGAAGACAGACAAACAGAATGCACTTAAGATAAACAGCTATCTGTCTGGATCAAATAGTTCACAACTGAATTTGCACTTAGACATTGTGAATTTGAATCCATGAGTACCTAACCTTAAAAATAGGTATTTTTGCTGCTGAAGCATATATCATAACATGTTGTCATTCTGGTGGTATAAGTGTTGTGTTAGATTGATTTCCCCTCCCTATTCTCTTGAGTCCATTATCCATGTTTTCTGTATGATCTCTGTGTGTGGATATTCAACTTGATATTAACTAACAAACTGCCTATTCAGCCTAGCCATTCTGACTGTCAAGATTCTGATTAATACAGTGAAGCCTTGTTGTGATGATCTTCAGTAAACCTGGCTCTTTAAAGCACAGGTGGGGAATCTTCACAGGGAGATCAAAAGCGAGGACAAAAATGTTCCACAAAAATAGGCTGCCTGGTGAAAGGGGTACAGGTCCTTTTTAGTAACCATCTTCAGAAAACCTTAAAACTCGAGTCTTTACAGGTAGGGAATCTTTATTCAAAGATCAGCTTACTATAGACAAAGATGCTCCATAAGAAAACAGATTGCATGGTTTAAAGGGAGCAAGTCCTCATTATGAGAGTCTTTATTCTGGCATGTTACTTTATTCTATTTGACCATGAATCTTGTCACTGTCATCCTCAATCTCATCAGAAATTAATATCAACACTGCTATGAATGGCATCACTGAACACCACTGACGTGACAAGGCAACAGTGCAGTGTCTTCTTCCGAGGGCTGCCTAATGATGATCCCTTAATGACTGCTCCCGGTGCCCTGCGATGATGGGGCAGTGACAGGGCTAACCAGGATGTGACTGTTTGAGGAGCCAGAATGATGACACGGGAATAACGCTAACGGTGTTTGACAGGCACATGATATGAAACAGCAACAACAACAGGCACATGATAAGAAACAGCAACAACAACAGAAGAAACAGCAACAACAACAGAAGAAACAGCAACAACAACAGAAGAAACAGCAACAACAACAGGCACATAATATGAAACAGCAACAACAACAGGCACATGATATGAAACAGCAACAACAACAGAAGTCAATGCTGCTCAGGATGTACATAAATGGGGACAAAAAATTAATGACTGCCTACAATGCATTTGCTACAATTCAGACGTAAGTTTTCATAATTAAGGTAGCCCTTATATGGCCCTTTTTGGTCGGCTTGGTTATAAACAGCATGAGTTGTCCTTCTCAAGTTGCAGATGACCATCTATGAACTTTTCAAAACCATTGCATCAATATCCCTTTCTTGATCTGAATTCTTAGAACTTAAAAATCAGACTTAAAGTTGAACCTACCTACCCAGTAGCTAAACAGACTTTTTATTTATCTCAATTTTTTTTTTAGTGCCACAATCATGTCTATGATCATCTGCAGGGTTTCTTATCGAGCACAATTTGAGGTGATAAAATTAAGCAAAGATTTCTAGGTTTTGAGGCTTTTTTTTCTTTTTTTTTTTTTCCTGCTTCCATAATGGCCTTCCTATAGAAAAACTGACCAAAACTGAGTAAACAA
>CM065731.1:5156073-5166073 GCA_033310375.1 Conus canariensis
CCTGCATGCACTCAGCTGTTTGAAGCGAGTCAGTGTGGAACCTGAACCCAGCGAGTCCGAAGTCGTCTGCACGATCCCGATATAGAGCAAGTGCGCACATGCAAGCCACTTTAAGGACAATGAAATTTTTGACAAACAAGAACGAGGACGAAACATGCTTTCCTCAATTATTCACAAAACTCCGGGAATTTGTTTTAAAACTTGTCTCTCCTTAGTGGTTCTGCGTACATCACGTACCTTGTTCGGATAGCAGAAATATGATATCCACGTCAAAATGTAACAATGTACATCATTGGTCATCAGACAATTATCCCGTCATGATATTGTCCAATCAGGCTTAGTTTTCCGTATGCTGCAGTCTGCCAGACAAATCAGCTGATAGGTCACACACCTCTTTTAAAAGGGTCCGCTACTACTGGTAGCAGGTGCGTAATATTTGCTCGTCGATCGAATGCATATCGCTAAACTTCTAAAAACTGCTTGTTTTCGCAAAAGGTTCATTGCCTCTCAAAAATGTATAGGTTCTTTCTGTGTTTAAAATTCTGTTATATATACATTGACGAAACCCTAAGATGGCTGATGATGAAGGGCAAAAACTGTTTGGGAAATTGGGACACTGAATAACTGTTCGTAGAACGGAGGGGTGGGGGGAGGAGGGGGGGGGGGGGGGACTAAAAAAAAAAGACTTAAAAAGAGAGAGAGAATAGTGAGGAGAGGTCCACTTCCGGATTTCAAATCTCTGTGTCTGTCTTTCTCTGTCTCTCTGTCTGTCAGTCAGTCTGTCTGTCTGTCTGTCTCTACATTTATACGCGCGCGCGCGCGCACGCGTGTGTGTGTGTGTGTGTGTGTGTGTGTGTGTGTGTGTGTGTGTGTGTGTGTGTGTGTGTGCTGAATAATTCAGTAGTGGGAATAAACAAATGCAGGCTAGCAATTCCTCCATTATTAAATTAATGACGGCAAAGATTCACAGGAAACAGAAAAGAGAGAGAGAGAGAGAGAGAGAGAGAGAGAGAGAGAGGTTACAAAATTTTGCAAAAACTACTGAATTGATTTCGATGTTTCAGTTTCAGTTTCAGTTTCATCAAGGAGGTGTCACTGCGTGCGGACCAGTCCATATATGCTACACCACATCCGCTAAGTTTTTAGACCACGCTACGCATGATCTGAAGCTGATGGATAAATGAATTAACAATAAAGATGAGACAATTGAAGAAGAGGCTCTCGTGGCTACGACTCAGCGGATGTCTGACCTACGCATTAGCCCAACGCGCTGGTCAGACCTTGCGTACCTACCTGCCATTTTCGATGAAACTTGGCAAGATGATTTAATGACAATGCTGGCCCAGGTGGGTCTGTTATGCACATCCCTGTCAAACTGTGGATCCCGTCAGATTGTTCAACAAGAGCATTAAATGCATATAGAGGAGTTTCAAAACGAGGTGACTGAGGGCGGAAAATGAAGCAAATTTAAAAAAAAGGAACGGTATCAGTTCCACCAGACAATACAGACAAACAGATTACAGGACAAAACACAATGCATTTCGACCTCTTGGGTCTTCTTCTGGTAAAAACAAGCAACATTTAGGACCATGAAAACGAAGAACGAGCAACCACTCATCTTCTCATATTCGGCGCAAAATGGACGTTGGATGACAACCTAAACCGAAAGATAAGTGGTTGCTCGTTCTTCGTTTTCATGGTCCTAAATGTTGCTTGTTTTTGCCTGAAGAAGACCCAAGAGGTCGAAATGCATTGTGTTTTGTCCTGTAATCTGTTTGGCTATATTGTCTGGTGGAATTAATATCGTTTCTTTTTAAAATTTGCATATAGAGGAGCTCATTCATTCTCTACCAACTTTTCAGTGCTATACAGTATTTATTTGCTTCCCTTTCCATCCTAACCCGAGTACTTTTGCACTTGTTATTATTGTCGAGTCATACAAGTACCTCAGCACCTTTATTGACATCCTCTCTGAACATAGACATCGTATACAGGAAAGTCAATAAATGATTATTCTTCCTCGGGAAGCGCAGACAGTTTTGGGTCGACATTAAGATCCTACACCTCTTCAATTACTCTCGAGTAAGAGAGTCATTCTGTTAAAAAAACAAACAAAAAAAAAAAAACACCAACGTGTATATATTTGGGCTAGCCTCATTCAACAACAACAACAACAACAACAAGAACGACAACAGCAACAACAATAATAACGATAATAACAGTAATAATAATAACAACAACAATAATAATGATAATAATAATGATGATGATAATAATGATGATGATGATGATGATAACAACAATGAATTATGATTAGTATTTTACAGTGCAATTCTAGCTGAAAACTACTTATTGCGCTTTCATACAGATAAAAGCAATCTTACCACAGAAATTATTGTGCACACACAATGCGGGAAAAGCATTTTTTTTTTTTTTTAATGCTTAGCTGAAAAGATAAGGTTTCAGCTGTGCTTTCAAAAGTGATCAAGTGGGCTGGTTTCGTACGGTGGGATCGAGGCAATGAGTTCCAAACAGTTGAGGTAGCAAAACTGAAGGAACACTCATCAATTTTTTTTTTTTAATTTCACTTGGAATTTTCAGGAGATTCTGACGGGAAGAGCTGAGAGTGAGGGATGACTGGTATGCGCAGAGCGTACAGGACGGTGGAAGAGAACCATCAAAGAAACAGAGGACGACAGTGGCTAGTTTATACTGATAACGAAATTTAACTGGCGGCCAGTGAAGCTCCCTCACCAGTGGTGTAATGTGACTCGCTTTCTTTTGTTAAGGACGAGTCACGCTGTGCTGTTTTGATCTCGCTGGATCTGGGAAATTTGTTCTGCTGGCAAGCCATTAAGTACTGAATTACAAAAATCAAGCTGAGAAGTACTGAGTGAGTCGACGGGTCTTGCTGTTGCATCAATTGAAAGATATCTACGAACTGGTCAAAACGGCCGAATTTCAAGAATGACGCAACACTTACTGCTGATCTGATCCTGCTTTGAAAGTGTCTGGTCAAGTTTGACTCTGACTTATTTGACTGTCGGTTTAAACCCAATATTATTGCCACCAATATTGCTAACCCGCTGTCTGTCTGCTTGATTCATAAAAGAGTGCCAACAATCATCATTTCCATTTTTTCAATGTTTAGCATGAGCTCATTGCTGTCCATCCAGGAGAGAACATTATGAATGCATAGCTTAATACTGGACTGAAAATCACAAAATTCACAAGGTGATGCACTATTTGACAACTTGGTGTCATCTGCATACTTATGAAAGTCACAAGTGTGTGCTGAAATTATCTTATATATATATATATATATATATATATATATATATATATATATAATGAATACTTATTATTGGACAAAGGTTGAGAGTAGAATGTGAACAAAAAGGTCCTAAGACAGAGCCCTGGGAAACACAAGGGGACTTTGGACAGACATGCAACCGTCGATGACAATTGACTGACAACACATGTAACGTATGACACAAGTCAGTCAAAAACTTTGCCCTGAACGCCAAAAGTTACTTTCAACCTCTTCAAAATGATGGAATGATCCAGCGTGTCGAATGCTGCACTGAAGTCAAGGAGAGCAATCATGGAGATGAATCTCTCATCTGCATTCGTCAGCAGAGTGTCCATGACACTTACTACAGCAGTCTTTGTGCTGTAATCCTTCCTATATGCAGATTTTCCATGCATCACCTCAGCTACGGCTGCAAACTCTCCACAGACATTGATGTGATGGGAAGGTCACGGAAGTGGGGCAGAAGGCGTCGGGAGAGGGGGGGGGGGGGGTCCTAAGGTGCGTTGATAAACGATGATGGCAGCAAATATTAATGGAGTCATTAATGCCGAGTGGAACATGAAGAGCCACAGAAGTTGAATCGATCCTCTTGTGAAAGTTGACCAATTCAGTGAAATGACCATGACAATGCAATGGAGAATCTGTTTTGGGGTCTGATACTGCATGGTGGAACTTCAGCGGTCTAAGTCTCTACGGTAGATAACCCTGGCATCAATTGTTTACAGTGTTAGTCGACGGAGATTTTGTTTCATGTTATTGTTGACATCACCAAGCTGACGACACAGGGCCTTTCAAGGGCTATCACCAGCTTAGGGAAAAGAAGTCATGTCCTGCACAAATAACGATGACAACTATTTACCTATCAATGTTATTAAACTCATGACGTGAATTATCTGTTGATATCCTCAAGTCTGATAAAACTATGACGTGCCGAAGGCGCTAGGCAACAACTTGACTTTATGCTCCTCCCTCACACACACACATACACCCTTCCTCCCAGATAGAACAATAGAGAAAAAAAAAATTGATATCGAACACGACGGTGCCAAATCAGATGGTAACTTACAGAAAAAAATGGTATGACAGAACGGGAAAAGCATATTTTCAGAAAACTGCCGGGTGACATATAGACATGGCAGTTTGGACAGCAATGCCCGCTCTGTATGGTGTGTACAGTTTTACTGTCTAAATGCCAGATCAATGGTTACAATAATGAATAAACAAACAAACAAAAAACCTGGCATGCTGTTAATTCTACGAGAGAAAACAGAGTAAAAAAAAAAAGATAAAACAAAGATTGGGTGCACATGCCGAAAAGGCTAAGGACTGGGAACGACAAACAAAAAATAAACAAAATAAAATAAAATAAAGTAAAGGAAGAAGAAAAAGGCATGTTATAATCTGAATAAAAGAAGAAAATATTCAAAGATTATTCTAGGACAAATATAGATGAATGGTCCACACACACACACACACACACACACACACACACACACACACACACACACACAGAGAGAGAGAGAGAGAGAGAGAGAGAGAGAGAGAGAGAGAGAGAAAACTAACACTGACACTGACACTGACTTTTTTTTCTTGTCCCATAGCAGTACGGCCCTTTTAAACAAAGGGGGGAGAGGGGGCAATCATATATGACTTAACGTTATATCGTAAATAATTTCAAATAACCTTTATCCAAAAAAAACAAACAAACATATGACTTAACGTTATATCGTAAATAATTTCAAATAACCTTTATCCAAAACAAACAAACAAACAAACAAAAAGTATACATCCACACACACGCATGAAAGAAATATACGCTCACTTGCACACGTAAATCCATACACACGCGCGCGTGCACGCACGTCACGCGCACTGAGAGAGAGAGAGAGAGAGAGAGAGAGAGAGAGAGAGAGAGAGAGAGAGAGAGAGAGAGAGAGAGAAGCAGGCGCGTACGCACATATACAGACAGTGGATCATCCTGGGATTTGCTGACTTTGTTCAGATAAGACCTTTCTTATCTTCATTGCTTCTGCTTAGAATCTAGCCAGGGATTTCATTACATTTTCATTATCATTTGAAAAAAATATATTTGCTACCGATTTCTGATCACGGTTTTTTCCTGTAATGGAATTCAGAATATCACAGCTTTTGCGTTTTTATCATAAACAGGGTAATTGAAAAATAGATGAACTTCATCTGTTCCATTTCCACACGATGGGCAAACGTAGTTTACATCTTCACTTTGAAACTATTGTTTGAAATTTTGTAGGCCGCTGACTCTTAGTCTCAATCTGATAAGACTAACCCTGTACCATTTATCCGGAACAAAATGAATGATAGATATTTTCCTGCTTGAAAAAGTATTTTTGAAAGAATAAAACCACCTATATTTATCACCATCTTCCAATTCCGAATGCCGATGCTGTTTATAGTACGAGATAAGTCTGTCTTTGAATTAATTGATAAAACCATACTAACAACCAACACCTTGGCTTAGCCACACAATACCAAATCCATTCTCACATAGAAATTCTCTTAACATTTGATGCCCAGTTTAAGTGACCAGATTCATGTTGTTTAATGAGCATTTCACAGGACTGTCTGCATATTCTCGACTTTGGTAGGTTTATGAGTTTAAGCCAATATTTAATTCACTTTACAGGCATTCGAATACAGAGGGGGTATCTTCCGGTTTCCCATAAACTGATTTATTAGAAGTGTGGCGAGGAACACCTAAAAATCTTTTTATTGCAAAGTTATGCATTTTTTCAACTTGTTTACCATCTTCCTCCAGTCCCCACACTTCAGCTGCGTATGTTAATATGAGCTCTATTTGGGTGTCGAACATTTTCCAAACAGATCTATATCCCCAATGTTCAATTTTCTCATGGATCTCACAATGTGTCCATTACTCCTTTCTTCCCTTTTCTACAGACATCATTCTGATAAACTGCTGCCAATACTTAATTTTCTAGTAAAAACCATTCCTAAATATTTGTAAGAATTTGTAACCATCACTTCTTTGCCTCCATAAAACCATCTCTCCCTGGCAGCCAAATGACCTCCCTTTCTAAACACCATTACGTTTGTCTTAAGATTAACGATAAGAAATAATCGACCTGTTTCTCTTTCTAAGCTGCCAAGCTCGTTCTGAAGACCCATTATTGTATCCGACAAAAGTAAGACATCATCTGCAAACAAAGAAGAAGATTTTGACTGCCCCAGGAATTAATTGTATTTCATGCTGTCCAGTCAAAGACAATTCTACAGCTAATTCATTAATGAAAAAGGAAAATAATATGGGGCTCAGTAGGCAACCTTGTCTCACTCCTCTAGGACAATTGAAATAATCAGAATAACAATATTTGTCACAAATACATGCCAACACAGAATCATAAACACTTCGTAAAGCCCAATATCTTTTGCCATTCACACCATTCCTCCTCAGAACTGCCCATAAAAAATTCCTGTTCACAGGATCAAGCGCTTTTCAAATATCAATAAATGCAACGTAGAGTTTGGAATTCTTAAAAAAAACTTCTTTATGATAGCATAAAGGATGAAAATATGTTCGATTGTACTATACCCTACTCTGAAATCTGCCTGCTCCTCAAGAATTTTTTTTCTTCTTTTGCCCACATGGATAGCCTTTTCGTGAAAATGTGCGTGTAAACTTTACTTACAACACTTGTTAAAGCTATGCCACGATACTTATCTGGCTGATCGACGTCTCCTTTTTTATGTATTGGTACGATAATGGATTGCGATCACTGTTAAGGGTTTATTCCATGATCAAACAATTTGTTGAAAAAGACAGCCAGAAAATCGATAACAACAATATCTACGCTTCTCAACAATTCACCTATGATTTTGTCAGGCCCTACGCTCTTCCCAGACGCATTCGTGTTGTGAGGACCATGTCTTGCACTTGTGCTGTGAGGACCATGTCTTGCACTTGTACTGTGAGGACCACGTCTCGCATTCATGCTGTGAGGCCCCATGTCTCGCATTCGTGCAGGAAGATGGAAAAATCGCAATGCACGCAGGAGCCTGATCTTGTAATTCATGGAGGTGCTCTACTCCTTCCACGCAGGTTTAAATCTGGACAGCGCTGTGTTTGTCTTTGATGCCTTAAAGGTTTTCTGGTTTGGACTCCTCACTGCTGATGAGGGATCATCGTTAAATGATTCGTTGGACTGTTCCAGCATCTGCCCATGGGCAATTATTTCAGCGCTGATGGTGGTGGTGCAGCTGGCCATCGTTTTGGTCTTCTCGGCGTTGAATTCATGCCGACTCTTGGTGATGATGTTTGATCCAGTTGTTCAACAAGCTTCGCAGGTTCTTGTTCACTGCCTGCGAAACCATCGATACCATCTGCGAAGCGAAGGTTTATGATAGTTCTCCCTCCAATGCTGGCTGCCAGGGATATGTTGAGAAGTCGGGGGGACAGAAGGCAGCCCAGACGAACTCCAACTGAAATATGGAACCAGCCTCCAGTAGCACTGTCTATGAACATCGCGCTAGTTGCCCTGGAGTACAGTTGCTGGATGCTGTTGATAACCTTCTGCCCTACGCTGAATTCTTTCAGTGTGGCCCATAGTGCCTCAGGCCTGACTCTGTCGAACGCCTCTTGAAGTCTGTGGAGACGAGGTACAACTTTTCCTGGCGCTGGAGATGTTTTTCGCAAAGGGTACTTAAGTTACAAATTCATTGATGGTGTTTCCATCTTTCTTTTTCTTTTTTTTGTTTTGTTGTTGTTTTTTTGTTTTTGTTTTTTTGTTTTGTTGTTGTTGTTGCTGTGGTCTAATCTGTCACCCACTGCATTTACTCAGTAGTTGTTTCACTCTATTAACTGTAATATACGTACTTTTTCCCCCTTTTTTCTGACTATAATTCATATACACTTTTCTTAAGCCTTCACAGAACAAATCAGGTAAACTGGCCACAATAAGCCTTCAGAGAACAATTTCCATCTTTGCGGGATCCAGCCTTTTCTTAAGCAAGGATGATGTAATTGCTCGTGGTTAGAGTCTATTCTTAAAGATATCAAGCATCAGGATTCAGCATGAACTAACCAGTGAGACCATAACTATCAAACATATTTTGTAAGTTTTCAAGTATTATGTACAAATTATGCATTCGCACGGTAGGAAAGTTGCTCTGGTTCATGAGATTATATGACAGTACTCAACATCGAAATATCTTCACCGTGTGTGTGTGTGTGTGTGTGTGTGTGTGCGTGCGTGCGTGCGTGCGTGCGTGCGTGCGTGCGTGCGTGCGTACGCGCGTGTGTGTGTGTGTTTGTGTGTGCGTGCGTGCGCGCGCGCGAGCGCGCGTGTGTGTATGTGTGTGTGTGTGTGTGTGTGTGTGTGTGTGTGTGTGTGTGTGTGTGTGTGTGTGTGTGTATGTGTGTGTGTGTGCCTATGACTGATTGTTGGTGACTCTTACTAAACAATGGTATATGAGATAAAAAGTATAGTGTCCTGAAAGGTATTCATGATAAGGTATTGGTTCGTGTATGTGACAAATGCAGGTACTCGTTCTGATTGCCCTTGAGTCGTGAAACAAGGCTGTCTGATAGGTTTCCGATTAGATCTTTATAGATGATTCATCAAGGACGAGAAAATGAGAAAGAGAGATACTCCATCGTCCTCCCCTCCCTGCATCACCTTACCTTGCACCCATAGACGAACAAACAACACACAAATACACAAGCGAAGAGCGCTAAAGAAAGAAATACACACAGATAGACAAGAGTCTTTTGGAGGGACAGGCACACACCACCAACTGGTGCCTTTCTTAAATAACGAATGAGCAGGCTAACACTTGCTCCCATGATGAAATTTACAAGTCCATAAGATCAAACGAATGCTGCTTATGACACCGATTCGTCCAGCAGCATTGAAAACACAGAGCACACAGAACAAACAAGGAGCCACCCCTCGCAAAAAGATATTTCAAGCTTGCCTATATACCCTGTACTTGTCGGTCTACACAGCAACAACAGCTGGGGAAATGAACAAAACACAAATTAGCATTTATTCAAGACAGGCACAGCCATTTCGATCTTGAATGTAGTCAATCATACACACGGACGAACACTACAAATACAAATGCAAGTAACCTCGGTTTCATTAGTATGAAAGGAAATCGTTAATGAGGCCGAGGACACTTAAAAAACAAACAAACAAACAAACAAACAACAACAACAACAAAAAAACGAACAAGGACAGCAGTAAGTCTTACTCCCATGATTACATTTATACACGCGCATATACTACTAAAAACAATTGAAGTACCACCCCTAATTTTTGTATGCAATTTTTAAAAAGCTCTGATACACCAATTAATATTGATAATTGAATAAACTCTGCTGGATAAGCTTACCCGGTTCTCAAATACTACTCCTCGTGCATTTTTGTTATGTTAAAGTCGGTCAGCAGTTATCTACCGCGTCGCATCTGAGGCAAAAAAATCCCGAGAAATTATCGAACTTGTGTCGCTCCCAGATTTTGACACAGACACAGCAAGAAAAAAAAATGTGATGCACGTGAAAGCAAGGTCTTTTCTGAGCAGAATTGCAATCAGTTAGCGCATTTGACGGGTATAAAAAGTCGCGAAATTTAGGAAGATTTAACCAAGCCTGCGAGACAACGACTAAGCAACACCGACAGAGGAAGAGCGATA
>CM065731.1:5176073-5228573 GCA_033310375.1 Conus canariensis
TGATTTCAATAAAACCGGAAAGGTAGCACCTGAAAATAGCGGGCAGACAAACGAGGAACCCACAGGGACGGTGGCAGGAACACAGACATCTGAGGTTCCTAGACCTTCACCTTCACATTCACCAATGACGTCTCACGGAAGGCCGCCATCTCAGGGGAATGGACAGAAACATCGGACCCCTGCTACCCAGAACTCACAGCGACGACGAAAGAAGCCCAAGAAACCGAACGCCAAGGAAGTCGCTTTTGTGCGCTCTTTGTTCGTCGTGTTCCTCCTGGCTTGTGCCACCACAACCCCCTACAGCATCATCACCGCCGTCCGCTCCATAGTGGCGATTCCGCCAGTGATCAGAATTAGTGGAACCTTGCTGCTGTTGTTCAACAACAGTGTCAACTGGGTGGTGTACGGCGTGATGAACCCTTCCTTCAGGAAAGCGTACAGGGAACGCAGCCAGCAACTGATGGGGAAATGTTTTCCCGGGAACTAAGACTGGACAGTCATTAAACATTGTGGGCAAAGTCCAGGTGAGCACGAAAGGGGAGAAGAGGGAAACATTGTTACCAGACTTGCTGATGAATGACCAAAGGAGAAAAAGATTACAGACAGACAGTTACACTATCATCAGATATAGTGGAGAAAAGCACAAAAGAACACAGTGATCAGTGTTTCACCCACTCGCGGTCATACCGGTGTTTGTGCAGACAAATAAGCCTTGGGAGACATCCACCACTCCTCTGCCACAGACGCACAGGTGTCTGCCTCCCCCACACTTCCATCAAGTATTACCCCGGCGGTCCATACGCAGATCAGAGAACGAGTCAGTCATTATTGTGAAAGTCTGTGGAACTGCTCATATTGTCATCCCACAGGTAACAAGCAGCATCTAAACACAGCAAGGCAGTGTGCGTGTGTAAATGACAAAAGCACAGAAACATGCGACAGTATGCGTAACTAAAGGCACACCCACACGAGCTGTTTCATTGGTGTACCTCAAGTGGACTGTCTGTGCCTGATCTCAATCGGATCATGGATCAACACATGTTTCGGTGAAAGTATAATCTCCAGCCACGAGACCCCCTGACATCCAACAATAGATGAATATCGGCTCTATCGGGTACAAATCGTGAGGAACTTTATGGAGAAAAATACAAATGATCACACGAACTAAGGTGTAAAGCAACGCAGATTAGTGATACAAAACAGACAAATTAATTTCAACACATGTTCCTTTTTCAGACGCTACAAACAACACTGCTTGTTGTTTTCATGCTCACAGGGGAGCGTTGTATTGTGCGTTCTTTGTCTGTTGTTGGTAACGACTCAAGAAGACGTATTTGTCGAAAATTTCCCTGTCTGTTTTGTATTGTATGACAAGGGAAAGTACTTCTTCATTGTACAGCGTCAACTACATAATATTGTGTCTGTGTATGTTTTTGTTTGTCTATCATTTGCAGCAACGTATCTTGTCCACGTTCTTTTTTTGGGTATAAGGAAGGTTTATTGAAATTTCCACTTGTGATGTTCTACATTGTTCACGGGCGTCTTATTTTTGCATATACACAAGCGCTCCACACAAGACACTAAATGCTCAATGTATTAGTGGATAATATTTGCTTCCACAATATGAACATTGTGCAGTGTGTGTGTGTGTGTATGTGTGTGTGTGTGTGTGTGTGTGTGTGTGTGTGTGTGTGTGTGTGTGTGTGTGTGTGTGTGTGTGTGTGCACTCGTGCGCATGTGGATATATGGGAGATTGAGAGAGAGAGAGAGAGAGAGAGACGGATGTGTTGTGTGTGTGTGTGTGTGTGTGTGTGTGTGTGTGTGTGTGTGTGTGTGTGTGTGTGTGTGCGCGCGAGCGCGCGCGCGCACTCTTGTGTATGTATATATGGGGGGATGAGAGAGAGAGAGAGAGAGAGAGAGAGAGAGAGAGAGAGAGAGAGAGAGAGAGAGAGAGAGAGAGACGGTGTGCGTGCGTCCGTGCGTGTGTGTGTGTGTGTGTGTGTGTGTGTGTGTGTGTGTGTGTGTGTGTGTGTGTGTGTGTTCTGATGGTCTCCTGTAATTGTACTTATTACAAGGAAGTCAGTCTGTGTTAGCCATTCAACTGTGTCATTTTATGGAGCATTTCTTTCTTCCTTTGTTTTGAGGATGGGTGTGCGAATGCGAGGGTGGTTTGGAGAGGAAGGAAAGGGCTCGTGATTCATACAAGTGTGCTCGCCAAGTCAGGACACTTGTGTTTTTTGTTTGTTTGTTTGTTTGTTTGGTTTTTTCCCCCCTTGCAGCGAAGGTTCTCTTTTCCCTTTTGAAACCTTTTACATCAACAATATAATACAGCATTCAATGTATTCACGTGCACCAATCAGTATAGGCTATACTATCATTCTTTAGTAATTCCATACACAACATTGTCCAAATCTATTTGATATAGCAGTCATTCATTACAGAGAATAACAAAAGGAAATTCCTATGAAACCGCAGGGGTATTTTATGCTGAGTATAAAATAGCCCAACAACAAACAAATAAGCAGATTATAAAAAAATAAACAAAATAATAAAAAATTAAAAAAAATACACTTGACATAAAACAATAAGTATTGTCTATGGCTGGAGAGGGGTTGACGGGAAGGGGGAGAAGCGGTTGGAAATGGTGGGGGAGGGGAGTGGGGGAGGGGGGTGGGGGTGGGGGTAAAGAATGGGGGATAAAGAGAAAAAAGGTCACATACTGCTTTTACAAATCCAAACATATTTGATCCACGCTCAGTTGCAGGAGCATTAGAATGCATTTTGTACAGTAATGTGTACAGTTTTGTTAGCTACTGTGACAGAAAAACACGCCAATAGGAATGAAAGTATTAGTAGTATTTACGGCTAATTTTTTTGGATGCGATGTACTGTAGTATCTAGTCTGCGCACAGTGTGCTATATGGTAACCAGTTTTAATAAAATCATGATAGCGGATTTCCATTATATGTGCATGCTTTTCTATTTGGTATCTATGTTTAAGTTCGCATGTAAATTCAGACAGTCTTGGTATTGCATTAATAATTCTACTTTTATGGACGAAAAACTTTGCCCATAGTAAAATAAGATCAAAACTTTGGTCTGTTTTTGTTTTTTTGTCTGTTCCGAACAAGATCAGCTCGACATTCAGTGACAATCTGAAACAATGTTCACATTTCGGTTTCAGATATCTTTCCAATTCCTTCCAGAATTCTTGTGTTATTGGACAATACCACAAATAGTGATGTATTGTGTCTCTTTCATTTTTGCAAAACTGCATTCATCGCTGTCTGTGAGACCCATTCTTTTTAGTAGTATATTTGATACCAAAACTCTGTGGCAGAGTTTCAGTTGAAACCATCTAAATTTTATTTCTTTGATTTTTCGGACATGTCTTAATACCGTTTCCCAGTCTACCGCGGTTTGTAACTTTATTTCCCATTTCGCAAAAGACTCTGTATTGAGTACATCGATTTTATCCAGGAGCAAATTGTAGTAAATTTTTTTTATCCCGTTACAACACTTGTTATAATTTTCAAAACTTTGCTTTTATCATTCTTGACACTGTTTTCAAATGTTATGTTTCTTTTTCTAGCGTAGTCTGTTACAGCCTGTTGTTTGTTTTGAGGATGGGTGTGCAGATGCGAGGGTGGCTTGGAGAGGAAGGAAGGGGCTCGTGATTCATACAAGTGTGCTCGCCAAGTCAGGACACTTGTACTGGTGTCAGCTGTCTACTGCCCTCTGCCTTATACGAAAGAGAGGAACATAAACATGCGCGTGCGCGCTCGCTGGCACGCACACACATACACAAAGAGGCATACATACATACGCACGCACGCACGCACACGCACACACACACACACACACACACACACACACACACACACATCGCCGCACGCACACTCTGAGAGAGGAGAGAGAGAGAGGGAGAGAGAGAGAGAGAGAGAGAGAGAGAGAGAGAGAGAGAGAGAGAGAGAGAGATAACGTGCATAATTGTTTCAGTTAGATAACACGATAATTCTTAGTAACATCTACATCTTTCTTTTCATAATTGACGATAATCTGTTGTTGTTTTAACTATGAAAATAAACTTCAATGATTGATATAAAAAGTTTTTTCCCATTTGTAAATTATCTTCTCAAATGATAGAAAATGTGGATACCACCCATGCCTGTCTGAATATGCGCACACGCACGCGCGAGCGAGCGCGCGCGCGCATACACACGCACACACACACACACACACACACACACACACACACACACACACACACGCATGCACGCACGCACGCACGCACACACCACACACACACACACACACACACACACACACACACACCACACACCACGCACGCACACACACACACACACACACACCACACACACACACACTCACACACACACACCGGTCTGCATTACAGACATGGCAGTCTATGGGCGAATGCTCACGTCCCTGCTTCTGTGGAATGCTTAAAAGAAAAGGTCGAAATGCATTGTGTTTTGTCCTGTGATCTGTTTTGTCTGGATTGTCTGGCGGAACTAATAACCTTTCTTTAAAAAAAAAAAAAAAAAAAAAAAAGCTGATATTTGTGCGGTTGGTACACGTTAGACTCAGTTTTGTTGGTATCCATGATACACTACAGATTCTTGCCTCTTCAATTATTTCTTTAAAACATTTTTTTTTCAACGTTCGACTTTTTTTTCTAAAGTAAAAGCTTTAAAAACAAACAAATAAACAACAGCAACAACAACAACAACAACAACAAATCAAGCAAAAATATGGAACAGAAACTGCAGAATTTCATTACTTTCCTTATCTTAAAGATAATACCATCGTTCCACAATACACATAAGATTTCTTCTTTTTTTTTTTTTCGTTAAAAAAAATTTTTTTTGGTCCCAATTTCAGAAAATCAAATATGTAAGACGTAAGCGAAACATACGCAGTAAAATCGGAATGGCAAATATGTACAGTTTCATAGACAGTCAGCAAAGTATACATGAAACATACCACAAAATATCAAACCAGCCAAGATGTCATCAAGTGGTTAACACATTAAATTTCTTTCTTTTGTTTTCTGTTAAATGTTCAGTATATAAGCAAAAACAAAAAGGTGGAAACAAAGACAAATAATAACACTAAATGAATCTAAATGTACAAATAGAAATTCAGATCATATATTTGACAGCCTTCCTTTGTATACAGATAATCTGGGCCCTCTAATCAAGCGAATGTAAATTTCTTAACACATCTCAACCAACATCAACAGGTTGATATCTGTACATATATAATAATCGTACAAAAAAGCAGACCTAGGAAGTATCTTCCTGATTTGAAGTTGCGAAGGCACAGCAAATAAATCATGGTGGAAGTACATATCACACAAACAAATTTATGTCGTGAAACCTTGTCTTAGGATTCGAAAAGTAGTTAACCTGCTGGACATTTTCTTGATGTTTGCTCAAAAGTTTGCTTTCACACGCTCTGCCTGCAAGAAATGAATAGAAGACTGCACCAAGTTTTCAATCTTCTTCACACAATCACCGATGTGTGTGTGTGTGTGTGTGTGTGTGTGTGTGTGTGTGTGTGTGTGTGTGTGTGTGTGTGTGTGTGTGTGTGTTTGAATAGATGTTTTGTTGGGCCGGTCATTACTCGCAATAAAGGTATGATCTGCTGATCAGTGGACTCGCCAAGAAACCAGAAATCTCTGTCAATTACTAATAATGAGGGGTAGTTTGCTGAATAATGTATTCCCTTAGAAATCCTGGAATCTGTATCTTTTGGGCCGGTTAATACCAAAAGTAGAGGGGTAGATCGCTGAACACTTTAGTAAACTCGAAAGCCAGAAATGTGTTGTCTGTTGGGGCCAGTCAATACCAACAGTAGAGTGTGGCCTAAAGTAATTTACTCAGACAGAAAACCAGAAATCTACATCTTATGGGGCCTATCATTATCATCTGCAAAGAGGTGATCTGTTGGATAATGTACTCTCCTAGGAAGCCAGAAATCTCTCTCTTTGGGGGCCTGTGATTACTAACAGTAAACGGTGATCTGCTGAATAAGGTACTCACCTAGAGAGCCAGAAATCGATATCTTTTGGGGCCCATCAATGCTGATATAAAAGTGGTCGTCCGCTGACTAATTTACTCATCTAGAAAGACAGAAATCTAGAACCTTTGGTTCGAGTCTGACCCGGGCTAGTTTCTTCTTTCTCATTTTCCATCAGATTTTCAGGAGTGGCTTGGATGCTAATGTTTTAGATGGGACAATAAACTGAAATCACATGTTCAGCGCGCTCTTGGAGTAGTAAAAGAACCCTCAGCAAAGCGGGTATTGTCCCTGTCAAAATTCTGTTGACAGCTAAACATACACACGTAGACAGATATACGAACAACGACAAAAAAATAAAAAAGATAAATGAAAAATAACGAATAACGAACAATGAATGACACTATGCCCCGGAGACTTGTTCCTTCATTGGGTAGAGCTGCAATCTTTATTTCATGTGGGAAAAAAAAGTTCGTTGTGGCGATGAACTCATATGATACATTGCACTGCATACAATATTTACACGTCTTTTCCACCGCTAATTATTTGCTGCATGTTACCCATGGAAGATTGAAGCAGAATCACAAACACTCATGGCAAGTTACTCCATCCCTGTTGCATGCTAACTGCTGCCGCACGCACCAGTAACTTTGCATGCTTTACAATACGAAACGTTTAGATACTCTTTTAGGTGAAAAAGAGTACACATTCAAAAGAATTAAACACGCCATGCATTTTGTAACTCTCTCTCTCTCTCTCTCTCTCTCTCCCTTTGCCGTCTCATCTTCCATATCGTTCGTTCAGTGACGTCACTCCCATTTTGCTCACTTCCGGTTCCTCCCCTCCATAGCCACAGCCAGACTTATCCAGTTCAAGGCCCGGCACAGCAGTCCTCAGTAAACACTCAGTATAGCTTGTCATAAAGCAACCCACTGCACTGCACTGCTGTTAGGTCACTTTAGACGATGTTGAGTGATGCGTCTTCTGATCCAACATACACAGGACACCATCAACTAAACGCATTTCTGACCATGCACACTCTCAGAGCCAATGTGAGTGAGTAAGTTAGCATCCCGCAACCGAAGAACGCCGCCATGTCCATCCAAAGACAATCCCCATGACCTTGACGACACACAGAACTCCTCTCTCTCTCTCTCTCTCTCTCTCTCTCTCTCTCTCTCTCTCTCTCTCTTTTTCTTTTTCTTTTTGCTGTCCCATCTTCTGTGCCGCCTCAGTGGCAGTGAACCCATGCCGCTCATTCCGACACCCCGTCCACAGCCACAACCCGGCCCGGCCCGCAGCAGCCCCGGCACCAGCAATCCACAGGGAGCAGTCAATGTCAAGTCGTGAAGAGGCAACCCACCTGAGGAGACACTGCACTGCTGCCGAGTCACTTCGGTAGTGTTCAGTAGCGCCTGTTCTGATCGAACATAATCAGGACACCGTCTACTAAGCCCCCTACTGACAACAATAATTGCTTAGTCGTGGAGCCGGTGTGAGTAAGCTCTTCCTCCGGAGGGCGTCACCACGTCCGTCTAACACGACACAGAGAACTTGGACAGAACCTCACCTCCAGCACAGATCAGGGGAGGACACCGAATCTCAGGGCACCACGACAGCGAGGAATGAAGACACACGTTGTTCCAGTTTTCATCTGGAGAGCAAGAATAAAGTCACATGAGCGGCAACTCAGTGGAACGAACAAGTTGCAAAACAGACCTAGCACGTTTCGACCTACAGGTCTTCTTCAGGTAGCACACACACACACACACACACACACACACACACACACACACACACACACACACACACACACTTTTTCTTTTTCGGTCTTCCGAACTCCTGTTTTTTTTTTTTTTTCACATTCTCTCTCTCTCTCTCTCTCTCTCTCTCTCTCTCTCTCTCTCTCTCTCTCTCTCTCTCATAAGACATAAGTCATCGGCGAATTGTGCTAATATTACATCTTTTGATAATCCTTTTGTTATATCTGCAGTTAAAATATTGAATAAAATCGGAGATAGTACTGATCCCTGTGGAAGTACCATTTCTAATGAACTAGTGCTAGAATATGTATGCTCTATTCTTGTTTGAGTCACTCTATTTTCAAAAAAAAACTTTGATATAGTTATACATTGTTCCACTTATAACCAATGGTTTTGAGTTTATACATAAGCCGTTTGTGCCATACTTGTTCATATGCTTTTTTTATATCAAAGAAAGTTGGGAGGATGTTTTTCCGTCTCGCAAATTGTTGTTTAACATGAGTCGTTAGTTTAACTAAGTGTTCTACTGATGATCTACCTTTTTGAAAACCAGCTTGGTTAATTGGAATTACTTGGTGTTTGTTACAAACATATGTTAACCTGTTTAGAACCATTTTTTTCCATTAGTTTGCACATATGAGACGTTAGGGCGATTGGTCGGTGGATGTTTCCATACAGAAGGCAAATTTCCCTCATTCCAACATTTTGGTTTTACATTCGGAGGGATATGATGTAACATTTCATTTGAAATGCCATCTAAGCCTACTGATGTCTTTTAATTTCCTAGATTACTGAGACATTCTTCCACTTCTTGTAATGTTATGGGAACATTTAGGTAATGGTCTATTACAGGGTCAGGGTCGTTGTAAATGGCTTTTCTTTCCTCTTGCTCTCTGTGTTGTTTCTTTTCTGCTGTTGGACTGTCTGTACTGCTATTTTTGGAAAATATGTTGGCGAATGCTTCAGCTTTCTCTGAGTTGGAGGGGAAATCAGAGTTAGGGAGCTTGATCGGACATGTTGGTAGAGATACTCCGTTTTTCATTATTCTTAGATTTGCCCACACCTTTTGATAATCTTTGAAACTATTTACTTCATTTTTACAAAAGTTTGACCAGTATTGTCGTTTAGCTTGTGCCGTCACTTTGTTAAAATGATTTTTGGCCTTTTTTCTCAAGCAGTTTTGAATTACGTTCTTCTCCTTTACTTCGTAAGTACGCTCTTAGTTTTACGTTTTTCTCCTTTTTAGCTTGTTCGCAATTTTCGTTCCACCAGACATTCCCCGTGTGTTTATTCAAGTTTGGCTTGATTAGTTTTATTCTGGGTATTGACTGATCTGCAGCAGATAGCATGGCTTTTTGAAATTTACAATACAATTCATCAACAGGTAGTTGAAATCATTTATGTCAACGTTAAACGATTTAAGTAAGTTTGTGAAGCTGTCCCAGTTAGCTAATTTATAGTTATATTTTGGTACTTTTTCTTGCGACGTGTCTGTTGGTTCAGGCCTTATAGATTTAAAAGTGGTGATAATGGGGATATGATCACTGTTCAGAGTGTCATTTAAGGTCTGCCAGTCACATACAAGTGCTCCGACGTTCAGTGTCCGATGTATCAACAGCCCGAAGGCCAAAAGTCCGACGTATCGACAGTCCGAAAAAGTGGTGCATTAGTGCGACGAAGCAATAGTCCGAGAATTTTTTTGTCCGAGGCGTTATAAGTACGACGATTCGATAGTCCGAAAAGTTTACAAAAAATATAAATCCGACGTAGCATAAGTTCGACGTGTCGATAGTCCGAAAGGCACAGGCACACGTAAGCTCGCCTTTTATGGCATGGATTGTCGCCCCAGTACGGATTGTCGCCGGCGACAATCCGTGCCGGAAATGGCATTATGTCAAATCGACTCTGTCGGGCGACAATTCATGCCGTCCTGGCTGGCACGAATTGTCGCCCCCATTGTACATTTTAACAGTTTTGACTCTCTCTCTCTGTCTCTCTCTCTCTCTCTCTGTCTCTCTCTCTGTCTCTCTTTCCATGTCTCTCCGAATGTATGTATGTATGTACGTAAGCGTGTATGTATGTATATATGTATGCATGTAATAATAATAATAATGTATGGATTTTATATAGCGCAATTCTTGGGATCAACTCACTGCGCTCAGCACACACTCAAACACTCGCACTAAAATGTGGTCACACACACACGCAAACACTCGCACTAACATGTGGTCACACACACACACACACACACACACACACACACACACACACACACACACACACACACACCTACCGACACAGGCGCACTTATCAAGTTCATCGGTTCAAGCGTAAACAATACAGTTATGCATGCAGTACATAAAAAGTCAGGTCATAATAATAGACACAGCATTCAGATATTATGGTTGAAGAAGGCTTTCCTAAAGAAGTATGTTTTTAACTCTGACTTGAATTTAGATAATGTAGGCAGGTCACGTAAGCTGTCAGGAAGAGAATTCCAAAGAGTGGGCGCACTAAAGCTAAATGCTCTCTCACCGATTGTCTTTAACGAGCGCCTAGGAATTTTCAGAAGTTTTTGAGAAGATGAGCGAAGAGACCGAGAAGTTTGATAGGTGGACAGAGAAGCAGAAAGATACTGTGGGAGTGTCCCATCAAAGAAACGATAGGCAAAAACTGCGATTTTGAACTGCCATCGATATTTGATGGGAAGCCAGTGGAGTTCACGTAACAGAGGTGTAATATGCTCATTTTTACGCTTTTTGAGAACAAGCCGAGCTGCACTGTTTTGCACCCTTTGTAATCGTGCAAGCTGTTCTGAAGGAAGTCCTGCTAACACAGAGTTACAGTAGTCTAGTCGGGACATTACCATGGCGGTGATGAGTCTGATTGTTGCCTGTGTGGAGAGGTAAGACCGGATAGAAGCAATACGTCGCAATACCAGGAAGCATGCACGACAAACATTAGATATTTGGTTCTGCATAGAGAGCGTTTGATCAATGCTAACACCTAAATATTTCACTGACTCTTTGAAAGGTAAAACAACACCATCAATTTCTGCCGACTCAGCTTTAACCATCTTGACACGAGAGGAGGTACCAACAGCCATGATCTCGGTTTTGTCACTATTCAGCTTGAGTTTGTTGCTGGTCATCCAGACTTTTACGTCCCTAAAACATGCGGTAATATCTGATTGAGCACCTTGAAAATCGCTGGTGGTTGCGCTCTTAGAGAGTTCAGTGTCATCTGCGAACTTGTGGAAGTCACAGCCATGGGCAGAAATAACGTCAGATAAGGGCTGAGAATAAAGGGTAAAAAGAACTGGTCCAAGGACAGAGCCCTGGGGAACACCATACAGAACAGGAGAAGGGGATGATTTAGCACCATTAACGATTATCGTCTGTGTCCTGTCAGAAAGGTATGATGTGAACCATTTGAGAACCATATCGTCAAATCCAAAAGTAACCTTGAGTCTCTTGAGTAGGATAGAGTGGTCAAGAGTATCAAAAGCAGCACTGAGATCAAGCAATGTTAGAAGGGAGACCAGTTTATCGTCTGTTTTACAAAGCAGGCAGTCTAAGACACTCAGAAATGTATGTATGTATGCGTGTATGTATGTATGTATGTATGTATGTATGTATGTATGTATGCGTGTATGCGTGTATGTATGTATGTATGTATGTATGTAGGTTTGTATGGATGAATGGATGGGCGGGCGGATGGGTTGGTGTGCGTGTAGGGGGGGGGAGAGGGGGGAATGTGCCCGTGCGTGTGTGTCGGTACGGGTGTGCATGGGTGTGTTTGTGTGTAAGCAAGCGCTTGTACATGCGCGCGCGAGCTTGCGCGCATGTGTGTGTATGTGTGTGTGTGTGTGTGTGTGTGTGTGTGTGTGTGTGTGTGTGCGTGCGTGTGCATGTGCGTGTGTGTGTGCGTGCGTGCGTGCGTGTGTGTGTGTGCGCGCGCGCGTGTGTGTGCATGTGTGTGTGTTTGTCTGTCTGTCTGTCTGTGCTCGCGCGCACTCATGAATCAAGCAAGTGCACTCACGAACACCCGCGTGTGTGTATGTCCGAGTGGGTGCATGATTTTTTGTTCAAAATCTTACCCGTTTACTCAACGAAGAACACTACACTGGATTAAATTGTATTCTTCGAATCTAGTCAAGAAACTCGTGACTTCATTGTGCTTTTCATTCCCATCTCTAGATCGATCTAGCGCGCGCGCGCGCGCGCGCGCGCGCCACACACACACACACACACACACACACACACACACACACACACAGTGACCACAACTACAACAAGAAAAAAAGATCTAGTTGCAAAGCGAGAGGACTGCAGGCGGAAATCTAAACAAATCTTAAATAAATGTTAGCGAACCGCCCAGAGAACGTGGACAAACGAGTCACAAGACGAAACACAACGCGTTTCGACCTCTTAGGTCTTCATCAGGTGAGACATAAACGAATAAAACAACGAAAATTCACTTAGCTTTGATCGCTTCAGATCACTTCACAGGATTCAACGCCTTCTTCCTTGCGCTGAACCCTGTGAAGTGATCTGAAGCGATCAAAGCTAAGTGAATTTTCGTTGTTTTATTCGTTTATGTCTCACCTGATGAAGACCTAAGAGGTCGAAACACGTTGTGTTTCGTCTTGTGACTCGTTTGTCCACGTTCTCTGGGCGGTTCGCTAATATTTATTTAAGAAAAAAAGAACTTTTTAAACGTGTTTATTAACTTTCGGACTATCGACACGTCGGAAAAAATTTTTCATCGGGAGTGTCGGATAAACGCTTCTTCGGACTGTTGAAACAGATTATTGTTTCGAAATTCCGAAGTATCGATAGTCAGAATGTGTGTGGACAATCGCTACGTCTGAACAGAAAGCGTCGGACTATTGACTTTTCGGACTGTTGAGCATCGGAACATCGGGCAGCGCCCGTTAAATCTATTGCCCTGGGCTTGTGATTGGGATTATCGGGAACACGTGTTATTCTCCGTCATTTAAAAGATATAAAGGCGAGTCAACAATGTTCTCAACGAAACGACTGCTAGTAATTGATTGACAATCTTTATCCCAGAATGGCGAATGAGCATTAAAATCACCAGTTACTATGAACTTGCTATTCTGATCTGACTTCAGGTGTAGCGATCGAAGCCATTCGGTATTTATCTCATTAGGCCCTCGAGGTAAGTATATCGACACTACAGTGAATGTGGTGTCAGTGTTTATACGGACCCTGACTGCACAGGAATAGGCATCTAGTAAGTCTGGTGGAACAGGACTAGTACATGGGTAATATTTCTCTCCTTCTTTTATGTAAATAGCAACGTTGGTTTTATCTTCTGTGGCTCCTTGCTGAGTGATGGGTGGAAAATAGTAGCCACCGAGTTTAGGTAACCTATTTCTCTTCACACTGAGAGACTGCAAAGCCAATACATTATAATTTTTCTTCAGCAAGGTGTTGAGTTAGCTGATCAAGACAAGTTGAGATGGATCGACAGTTCCACTGGAAAACCTTAAAAGAAACGTTGGAAATTTAATTTCTTTTTTTTTTTTTTGCTGTCCCACCTCTGCGCCACCTCAGAGGCAGTGCATCCACGCCGCTCATTCCGACACCCCGTCCACAGCCACAGCCCGGTCGGCCCCGCCGCAGCCCCAGCACCGGCAATCCACAGGGAGCAGCCAATCTCAAGACATCAAGAGGCAACCCACCGGAGGAGACACTGCACTGCTGCCGAGTCACTTCGGTGGTGTTCGGTGGCGCCTGTTCTGATCTAACATACGCAGGACACCACCTACTAAGCCCCCTACTGACGACTATAATTGCTTAGTCGCGGAGCCGGCGTGAGTGAGCTCTCCCTCCGGAGGGCGCCACCACGTCCGTCCAACGACAGCCCCCATGGACTCGCCGATACTGGTGACCCCGACGGAACCAAACCAAGGCCACAGACGTGGAGAGGACATCGAAACTGAGGTCACCATGAGAGCAGGGCATGAAGGGCCACAGAATTTGAGACAATTTTTTTTAATGCTGATCGATGAGAATGAGGATGATTAAGATGATGCTACGGATTTCCATTTCGGTCTGAGACTACATGACAGGGCTGTTCTCTACGCTTCCTTTCATAATATATCCCGGCGTCAACCAGGCCCGAGAGATACAGGCACCTGCAGTGTTGGTCAGGAAATTTGAGCAACACTCTCAGAAACGCATCCATTAAGTGGATGAAACTCGACTGTGTGGTCCCAGTCTCCCCAACTGAGTCCGCAGCAAACTCAACTCTGGGTAGGAGCCGGTCGGGGCAGAAAAACCACATGACTCTGATGGGATTCGAACCCACGACCTCCCAGCCGGGAGTCCGCGATGCTAACCACTTCGCCACGGCGGCTGGTGGAAATTTAATTTCTTTTATACCAACTAAAATTAAAAAAAAAAAAAACCCTCAAGATCTAGATCTAAATCTAATTGTTCACTAACAGTGCCAAAATGGATAATAAATCATGTGTAGAGTAGTACACTACATATACTTTGTTTGTTACACAAGTGGTGGTATTACACTCAGGATGAACTGGACGCTGAAGATTTATAAGTTCTTGTTTCACCAGTCATATAAGACACTAAATCTGTTACTCCAAGGGGCGCGGTTGTGGTAGGGTCGCTCCAGAAACGGCTCGTAGTACCGAGGTAGCTGATACCGTGATTGCCTCGCCGCTTTCCGGGGTTTCTTCCAAAGCAGACCCCTGATGTGACGGCCGATGTTCCTGGCCAGGCCGCTGGCACCGAGATTGGTTGGGTGCAGACCGTCACGGAGATGCCAAGAGTCTGAATGCAGGTTGTTATGGCTGATGAGACTGATGTTGGCGTCTTCATTTAGCTCAGATGTAACAAGCGCATTGAAGAGATCTCTCTTGATGTTTAATTGAGGATCTGTGACTGGTGCTGCTTTACTTATAATCACTTTGATGCCAGGGTTTTCTTTTGTAATGTTTCTGACACACTTTGTAAGATCTTCACTGCATTAGTAGGAGGTGAGTGCTTTAGATCGTTAATGCCACAGTGAATGACAAGTGTTTCTTGACATTGATGTGCAGCGTTGAAGGTTTCCTTCACATCTTTGATTCTGCTAGTTTTGCGTTGGTCAGCTTTGAATCCGTACGAGTCCCAAGTCGCTTGCCATTTACTTTGTTGATCACTGAGTCTTGCAACACCAAAACACTAGGGAGGTCAGGTTCTGATTTTTTTCTCTTTCTTCTTCGAATATGAGCCATGACGTACTGATGAATTTGCTTTGACGCGTGGTTCACTGACGTCACTTTGCTGTTCTATAACTAGTTTCTTCAGATGCAGACAATCGTTTCTGTCGTTTTTCCGTTCTTTGGTGGCCTCTCTTGGGCTGCTCTGTGGGTGAAGGAGACAACCCAGAGCTGACGACTTCACCATGTGAGGTGCAGGTATGCTGTTTGGTCTGCGTGCCGACACTGGCCATTGTCGTCATTTTGTTTTGTGTCAGATCAGGCTGTTCACTTTGATTTTTTACTAGTTCTTCCAATACAGAAATTCGAGTGCACAAGCTTTGGATGGTTGTGTTGAGATCGGAAATTGCATGCGTGACTTGCCCGGAATTGGAAGATTGCTCAGATGAATTAGGTGAGCTCTGATGCCTGGTGGACCTGAAGGCCGTTGAGTTGAAGGCAACGAAGCGCCCTGCTCCCTTCAGTCTTGGTTGACTGCCTTTCCTCAGAGACTTTCCGTGATCGCGGCTGTTGGAGCCCCAAATCAGGGTCGCCAAGGCTGACGGTCCCGGAGTCCAGGCTTTCCCTGTGGACACCCTGGTCCCTGGTCATTATTTTTAAAGTTTTCGCAAATTTTCAGCAGGCCACTTTTTCAGTTGTCAATTGTAGCCGCCATCTTGTGTGTGTCTATCTCTCTCTGTGTGTGTGTGTGTGTGTGTGGTGTGTGTGTGTGTGTGTGTGTGTGTGAGAGAGAGAGAGAGAGAGAGAGAGAGAGAGAGAGAGAGAGCTCAATTCTGAATTGAATTCATGGTGAGCCACTTAAAGTAACTGTGCGCCAACTCACGAATAGTTTTCCCGTGTTAAGACCAAGTGAAAATAATAAGTGGTACTCGTATTCATAGAATCTGGTGTGTGAGGTTGGGTAGGGGCACGGTGGGGGTGGGATGGGGGTGGGGTGGGGGGCGGAATGAAGATGAAGAGGCTCTGTTACATCTTGTTAGGTTTTTCCCGGCCAGTTATTACTTCCGGAAGGAAGGGGACAATGAAAGACGAAAAGGGCAAAACAGGATGTGTGCGTGCGTGCGTGCGTGCGTGCGTGCATATATATATATATATATATATATATGTGTTGTGTGTGTGTGTGTGTGTGTGTGTGATATAAACTAAAAGTAAACGGATCATAAACTGGTTTCAGCCAGTCAGATTGACAATATCAGTGCAAAAACTAAGAGGAAGTGAAATGACTCTTTGATTCATTTGGCTGTTTACAGTGGAAATAGTCTGAAGTTGATCTATAAATGCAGACTGCTATGTTAATGTAGACCAAGAACCCATCGTGTTAATCAAAACTCAGAATGGTAAATACGATAAACAACACAGACTCTACCCTGTCTTCACCATTCGTTGGAGTAAACCTCAGCAATGCTGCACGTGCAATATTCGCAACAGTCGGCAGCATCATGATCTTCTGTGGTGTCCTGGGCAATGGACTTCTGATCACCGTTATCTCCAGACGTATTCGTCGTAAGCAGTGTCTGTATGATCTCTTTATGGCCAGTCTGGCCGTGGCTGACTCTATAACCTTGGGGTACTGGCTGCCCTTTCTTGTCCTGGACATGATTTTAGGGTACCATCCCGTGGTGAACCAGGCACACTGTGTGATGAATGGGATGATCATTTGTTCCTCGAGTGTGGTACGTATAGTTTTGGTGTGTGTGTGTATGTGTGCGCGCGCGGTGTGTGTGTTGTGTGTGTGTGTGTGTGTGTGTGTGTGTGTGTGTGTGTGTTGAGAGTGCGCGTGCGTGTGCATATATGCGTGTGCGTGTGTGAGAGAGTGTTTGAGAGCATGTGCATGCATGCACGTGTGTGTGAGTGTGCGTGCGTGCGAGCGTGCGTGCGTGCGTGTGCGTGTGTGTGTGTGTGTGTGTAAGTATATGCGCACATGTGTGTATGTGTGTGTGAGAATGCATGCACATGTGTGTATGTGTGTGTGTGCGTGCATGCGCGTGTGTGTGTATGTGTGCGTGTGTGAGTGTGTATGTGTGTTTGCGTGTGTGTGCATTATTTTACAGACTTGATGAATTCAGGACTAATACTTCTTAAATATATATATTGAATGAGCCCAACATAGGCACATGGGTGGCTCAGCATTTGAATGATAATCTAATACTGAGCATCTCAAGCACATTCTTTTTTTCTGACTTGGGCAACCTGTCTCTTAGCGCCATTGCCTTAGTGTTAGTGCAGTGGATCAGCTGTAGTTCGTTAAGGATAATAAGTCTAATCTGGAGCGTTCAGACTCTTGGGAATTTCGAGTTTGACCTGAGTATTAAAGATCACGAGTACTTAATTGCAGACTGATGTGCGCAGCGCTTTTAATGTGATGTTGTTAAAAAAATTATCCATGTAAATATCGCTAAAAGTATTCAGTTTACTCATTAATTTCAAAACATGCTTAATATTGGACTCCCTCCCCTGTGAAACGTCATGTTTGATTCCATTTCATGCTCGTCCTTGCCATTCAAAGCCACCGTGGCTGTCTACGCAATAATATGTACTTGTCTTCCATTTGCTTCCTGCTTTATTTGCAGTATATGTAAGAACTGTGTGACTAGTTTCAAACGCTTTGAATGGACAGCGAGTGGGAAGATGGTTGGATCGTTTGGGAAAGGAGAGACTGGGAGCTCTCTCTCTCTCTCTCTCTCTCTCTCTCTCTCTCTCTCTCTCTCTCTCTCTCTTATGAAAGCTTTTGATGTTATCGATCGTAGTCTTCTAGCTCAAGTTACATAAGTTATCTGAAAATTCTTTCGAACTCCTGTCTTCATTTCTTTCAGAGAGAAAGCAAACGGTTTCGATAAATAAGCCTGTTTCTCCTATATTATCTAATCGTCACGGTGTTTCTCAAGGATCAATATTGGGACCTATCTAATTTTCCATAAATGTAAACAATTTTACCTCTTTTCATTGATAGCTTATGTGAAATGATTGCTTGATGACACCACTATGCACACTGGTAATAAGAAATGAAAATGTATTTGCCAGTTTGAAATGAAGTTAAAACAAGTTAATCAAATGTTTTGAACTCAATTACATGCGTCTCCAGTCTTAGAAAACTAAATATTTGATAATAACCACCGGGCAAAAACGTCAAAATATCTCTAATAACTCTCTGTTTCTTTGTGTAAATAATGTGATTGTTGAGGAAATTGATCAGTGCAAAGTTCTTGGTGTCATTGTAGACAATAATATGTCATGGTCTTTCTGTGTCACAGTGCTCTGTAAACGTTTATCTCAACAACTCTCAAAACTAAAAAGTTTCTTAGACCACCATTGTTGTAAGCTTTTTTTTTACTTTGTGTATTGATTCTCATTGTAATTACTCTTCTACATTATGGGATTCAGATTCGGCTCGTGCTAACATATTAAAACCGCTCTTCAGTCTTCATGGACGGGCTGTTAAATTAATTCTCCTGGAATTTTCGGCCGTAACTGTCTCTGATTATAAACGTTTAGATTCATCGCCTCTGAAATGGAAACCCACTTATAACAAAACAATTTCAATGTTTAAGACAATGTCCAAGCATGTCCCACGATCTCTGAAAAAATGAATTTGAAACGAATCTGATTCACAATGTCAGCAAGATCAAGGTACTCCTGCGAAGGATTGATCTTTTCAAATCTAGCCTCACATATGCTGGTGGTTGTTTGTGGAATAACCTACTGTCTTCAGTTAATTAATGTAAGTACTAGTCTAAACCTTTTCAAAAGTCACTGCTTCTCATAGCTTATGCAAAAGTTTCTAAACAGTGGTGATTAATAGTATATACTAATATCATTTGACTTTTTTGTTTTGTTTAACTTTCATGATTTATGTGTGTAGATTCGAGCGTATTTGAGTCCAGCAACCTTTGAAGAAATGTATGTTGAACGTGTGTGTGTGTGTGTGTGTGTGTGTGTGTGTGTGTGTGTGTGTGTGTGCTCCTTCCTTCCCCCTTCTTTCTGTCTTCTAACGTCATCCTCTCTGCCTTTCCACCTACTATTGGCGTCCGTCCTTTCTGATTTTTTAAATGGATTGTGAAAAGTTGTATTTTTTTTTCCCGGATAAGTTGTTTGTGTTATTTTTTTGATTGCTATTTGTATTTCAGATTAGTATTCCTTTCGCTGTTAAATATCTCATTTACTTTTAAAGTCACTTTTTTCTTTTTCTTCACTGAGGACAAGATGTTCAAAAAAGCCTTTAGCTCGTTCTTTTCCCTCATTAAAAGAGATTCGTTCGTCCTCTGTCTGTCTGTCTGTCTGTCTCTCTTATTTGTTAATGAATAAAGCTTTAAAAGATTAGACAAAGAAGTATGAAATAAAGTGTTATCTTTCCTCTGTTACAGGCGTCCATTATGTCCCTGCTGGCTATCTCCGTGAATCGTTACCTCCACGTGTGCCACTTTTGGCAGTATAAACGACTCTTCACCTGGTTCCGCACAGTGGTCATCTGCATCGCCATCTGGACTGTGTCCATACTGATCTCCATCCCTCCGGCCCTAGGTCTCGATGAAGGAGTCTATTACTACAATACTTACGCTCACATGTGCACCTTCAAAACAATCTTCCTCACCTATGCCTCGACTGCCGCGGTCATCTTCACCATCGCTCCTATGATTGTCATTGGCTACTGCAACTTCGCGATTTTCCGATTCTGGAAGAAGGCCAGAGAGGCTCTTTATGGCCGTAAAGATCAAAACATTTTCAGAAAACTGCTCAATAGGCAGAAGGAAAGTCGAAGGAAGAGTAGAGAGAAAGGGGCTTCAGTAGGTCCAGAGACAGTCATCGATAAACAGAGACATCAGTGTGAGGACTGGCAACACTCGACCCGTGAACTGGATGAGCCAGAGGTTCCAGAGTCTATGGATGAGAGCGTTGACAGTGATGGTGGCAGAACTGATGATGAGACCGAAAACACATCTAAGGACACGCATTTCTTGAGCAACGACAGGAAGGAACAGCAAAAAGTGGTGCATTAAAAGTACCCTGTCTACCGTCAATGTGCAATGGAGTCTTCAGAGACAATTGGAAGATATCGAAGATCATGATGGAGTCCAGGACGATGATGGTTTCAATAAAACCGGAAAGGTAGCACCTGAAAATAGCGGGCAGACAAACGAGGAACCCACAGGGACGGTGGCAGGAACGCAGACATCTGAGGTTCCTAGACCTTCACCTTCACATTCACCAGTGACGTCCCACGGAAGGCCCCCAATCTCAGGGGAATCGACAGAAACATCGGACCCCTGTTACCCAGCACTCACAGCGACGACGAAAGAAGTCCAAGAAACCGAACGTCAAGGAAGTCGCTTTTGTGCGCTCTTTGTTCGTTGTGTTCCTCCTGGCTTGTGCCACCATAACCCCCTACGCATCATCACCGCCGTCCGCTCCATAGTGGCGGTTCCGCCAGTGATCAGAATCAGTGGAACCTTGCTGCTGTTGTTCAACAACAGTGTCAACTGGGTGGTGTACGGCGTGATGAACCCTTCCTTCAGGAAAGCGTATGTGGAACGCAGCCGCCAACTGATGGGGAAATGTTTTCCCCGAGAATAAGACTGGACAGTCATTAAACATTGTGGGCAAAGTCCAGGTGAGCACGAAAGGGGAGAAGAGGGAAACATTGTTACCAGACTTGCTGATGAATGACCAAAGGAGAAAAAGATTACAGACAGACAGTTACACTATCATCAGATATAGTGGAGAAAAGCACAAAAGAACACAGTGATCAGTGTTTCACCCACTCGCGGTCATACCGGTGTTTGTGCAGACAAATAAGCCTTGGGAGACATCCACCACTCCTCTGCCACAGACGCACAGGTGTCTGCCTCCCCCACACTTCCATCAAGTATTACCCCGGCGGTCCATACGCAGATCAGAGAACGAGTCAGTCATTATTGTGAAAGTCTGTGGAACTGCTCATATTGTCATCCCACAGGTAACAAGCAGCATCTAAACACAGCAAGGCAGTGTGCGTGTGTAAATGACAAAAGCACAGAAACATGCGACAGCATGCGTAACTAAAGGCACACCCACACGAGCTGTTTCATTGGTGTACCTCAAGTGACTGTCTGTGCCTGATCTCAATCGGATCATGGATCAACACATGTTCCGGTGAAAGTATAATCTCCAACTACGAGACCCCCTGACATCCAACAATAGATGAATATCGGCTCTATCAGGTACAAATCGTGAGGAACTTTATGGAGCAAAATACAAATGAACACACGAACTAAGTGTAGAGCAACGCAGATTAGTGATACAAAACAGACAAATTAATTTCAACACATGTGCCTTTTTCAGACGTTATAAACAACACTGCTTGTTGTTTTCATGCTCACAGGGGAGTGTTGTATTGTGCGTTCTTTGTCTGTTGTTAGTAACGACTCAAGAAGACGTATTTGTCGAAAATTTCACTGTCTGTTTTGTATTGTATGACAAGGGAAAGTACTCCTTCATTGTACAGCGTCAACTATATAATATTGTGTCTGTGTATGTTTTTGTTTGTCTATCATTTGCAGCAAAATATCTTGTCCACGTTCTTTTTTGGGTATAAGGAAGTTTATTCAAATTTCCGCTTGTGATGTCCAAGATTGTTCACGGGCGTCATATTTTTGCAAATACACAAGCGCTCCACACAGGACACTAAATGCTAAATGTATTAGTGGATAATATTAGCTTCCACAATATGAACATTGTGCAGTGTATGTGTGAGCGCGTACGTGTGTATGTGTGTGTGTGTGTGTGCGCGCGCGCGCATGCGTGCGTACTGTGTGTGTGCGCGCATGCGTGCGTATGTGTGTGTGTGTGTGTGTGGTGCGCGCGCGCGCGTCGCGCGAGAGTGCGTGCAATCGTGCGCATGTGTATATATGGGAGATTAAGAGAGAGAGAGAAAAGGATGTGTGTGTTGTGTGTGTGTGTGTGTGTGTGTGTGTGTGTGTGTGTGTGTTTTGCGTGCCACTCGTGTGTATATTATATATTGGGGGATGAGAGAGAGAGAGAGCGAGAGAAAGAGAGAGTGTGTGTGTGTGTGTGTGTGTGTGTGTGTGTGTTGTGGTGTGTGTGTGTGTGTGTGTGTTTGTGCGTGTGTGTGTGTGTGTGTATGTGGTGTGTGTGTGTGTGTGTGTGTGTGTGTGTGTGTGTGTGTGTTCTGATGGTCTCCTGTAATTGTACATATTACTAGGAAGTTAGTCTGTGTTTAACCATTCAACTGTGTCATTTTATGGAGCATTTCTTTCTTCCTTTGTTTTGAGGATGGGTGTGCGAATGCGAGGGTGGTTTGGAGAGGAAGGAAAGGGCTCGTGATTCATACAAGTGTGCTCGCCAAGTCAGGACACTTGTACTGGTGTCAGCTGTCTACACAAACATGTGCGTGCGCGCTCGCTCGCACGCACAATACACAAAGAGGCATGCATACATACGCACGCACACACACACACACACACACACACACACACACACACACACACACACACACACACACACACACATACCGCGCCGCACGCACACTATGAGAGAGAGAGAGATAAACGTGCACAATTGTTTCAGTTAGATAACACAATTCTTGGTAACATCCACATCTTTCTTTTCATAACTGACGATAATCTGGGTTTTTTTTTTTTAAACTATTAAAATAAACCTCAATGATTGATATAAAAAGTTTTTTTCCCATTTATAAATTATCTTCTCAAATGATAGAAAATGTGGATACCACCCATGCCTGCCTGAATACGCACACACGCACGCGCGACTGAGCGCGCACGTGCACAGACACGCACACGCGCGCACAGACACGCACGCGCATACACACACACACTACACAACTATATCTTTTTACTGTCTCTCTGTTTCCCCGTCCATCCCGTACTTTCTCCTCTCTCTCTCTCTCTCTCTCTCTCTCTCTCTCTCTCTCTCTCTCTCTCTCCATAGGTATCTAGTAGCTCCACAAGTGTCTCATACTCACAAACAAATATTCCATTTTTCATGAAATTGATTCAAAGCAACAAATTCATTTTTATCAAAAACACTGTCTGCATTCTCCTGTAGCTTCATTATGGCTATAGTGCTGCAACGCACATTCACTCTAAACCAGTGTTCCTTCGATGTAAAAGATACGAACATTACATTAGCAGCCAGTGAACAAACAGAAGCCTGTACATCAGGAATAATTTCAGTTCACTTCTAACTCTCTCTGTGAATATTTTAAACTAAGACATTTCAGATCACACGCCTCAACGGTAATATTTCAGTTTACTGAAAGACCAACAAACAAAAATCTGGTTTCCATGTTTGTTCTGTGCCCCTTGTGCCTGCATGTGTGTTAGGGCCTAAGCGAATTGATGCCTAAATCAGCATTAAGTTTGGAGATACAGGCGTGTAACTGTTTCAGCACGGGACCAAAAGTTCGCTCCCTTATCTGCTCTTTACTCTCTCTACCGGTTTCATTTCTCTCTGACAGCTTTGCATTACAATGAATGTTTCAAAAGATAGTTCTGCTTTTATTCATTGTCTGTCTCAAATCACCCTTTTCCATTTATTTACTTACTAATGCATCAGGGCTTTGGATGGTCAGGCATGAAAGGAAGCAAATGCAGCAGGGCTATATTTGAAGATTTCCGCCTAGCGGCTATTCTCCCCACCACATGGACAACAACAGATGAGTCATTTTCGTTCTTTGTTTGTACTGTCTTAAATGTTAAATGTGATTTATTTTTTCGCCTGAAGAAGACCAAGAGGTTGAAATGCATTGTGTCTTGTCATGTGCTTTGTTTGTCAATGTCATTGGCGGTAACTAACGCCCTCTCTTTCTAAATTATATTTGAAGAAACTGGGTGACCGGTCTGCATTACAGACATGGCAGTCTATGGGTGAATGCTCACGTCCCTGCTTCTGTGGAATGCTTAAAAGAAAAGGTCGAAATGCATTGTGTTTTGTTCTGTGATCTGTTTGTCTGGATTGTCTCGGGGAACTAATAACCTTTCTTTTTTTTTTTTTTTTAAAAGAAAAAAAAAAGAAGCTGATATCTGTGCGGTCTGGTTCACGTTAGACAGTTTTGTTGCTATCCATGATACACAACAGATTCTTGCCTCTTTAGTAATTTCTTTTTTTAAATATTTTCGTTCAACGTTCGACTTTTTTTTTCTAAAGTAAAAGCTTTAAAAACAAACAAATAAACAACAACAACAACAAAATCAGGCAAAAATATGGAACAGAGACTGCAGAATTTCATTGCTTTCCTTATCTTAAAGATAATACCATCGTTCCACAATACCACACAAGATTTTTTTTTTCTCGCTTTTTTAAAAAGATAATTTTGTCCCAATATCAGAAAATCAAACCTATAAGACGTAAGCGAAACATACGCAGTAAAATCAGAATGGCAAATATGTACAGTTTATTAGACAAGCAGCAAAGTATACATAAAACATACACAAAATATCAAACCAGGCAAGATGTCATCAAATGGTTAACACATGAAATTTCTTTCCTTTGTTTTCTGTTAAATGTTCAGTATATAAGCAAAAACAAAAAGGTGGAAACAAAGACAAATAATAACATTAAAGGAATCTAAATGTACAAACAGAAATTCAGATCAATATTTGACAGCCTTCCTTTGACACAGATAATCTAGGCCCTCTCATCAAGCGAATGTAAGTTTCTTAACACATCTCAATCAACATCAACAGGTTGATATCTGTACACACATAATAACCGTACAAAAAAGCAAACCTAGGAAGTATCTTCCTGATTTGAAGTTGCGAAGACATAGCAAATAAATCATGGTGGAAGTACATATCACACAAACAAATTTATGTCGTGAAACCTCGTCTTAGGATTCGAAAAGTAGTTAACCTGCTGGACATTTTCCTGATGTTTGCTCAAAAGTTTGCTTTCACACGCTCTGTCTGCAAGAAATGAATAGAAGACTGCACCAAGTTTTCAATCTTCTTCACACAATCACCGATGTGTGTGTGTGTGTGTGTGTGTGTGTGTGTGTGTGTGTGTGTGTGTGTGTGTGTGCTTGAATAGATGTTTTGTTGGGCCGGTCATTACTCGCAATAAAGGTATGATCTGCTGATCAGTGGACTCGCCAAGAAACCAGAAATCTCTGTCAATTACTAATAATGAGGGGTAGTTTGCTGAATAATGTATTCCCTTAGAAATCCTGGAATCTGTATCTTTTGGGCCGGTTAATACCAAAAGTAGAGGGGTAGATCGCTGAACACTTTAGTAAACTCGAAAGCCAGAAATCTGTTGTCTGTTGGGGCCAGTCAATACCAACAGTAGAGTGTGGTCTGAAATAATTTACTCGGACAGAAAACCAGAAATCTACATCTTATGGGGCCTATCATTATCATCTGCAAAGAGGTGATCTGTTGGATAATGTACTCTCCTAGGAAGCCAGAAATCTCTCTCTTTGGGGGCCTGTGATTACTAACAGTAAGCGGTGATCTGCTGAATAAGGTACTCACCTAGAGAGCCAGAAATCGATATCTTTTGGGGCCCATCAATGCTGAAATAAAAGTGGTCGTCCGCTGAATAATTTACTCAACTGAAAAGCCAGAAATCTAGAATCTTTGGTTCGAGTCGGACCCGTTTTTTTTTTAGTTTCCATCAGATTTTCAGGAGTGACTTGGATGCTAATGTTTTTGATGGGACAATAAACTAAAATCACATGTTCAGCGCGCTCTTGGAGTAGTAAAAGAACCCTCAGCAAAGAGGGTATTGTCCCTGTCAAAATTCTGTTGACAGCTAAACATACACACGCAGACAGAAACCAATTAAAAAAAAAAAAAAAAAAATATATGATCCAAATATAACACGCAAACACCATTTTTTTCGGAGCTTTCGGAGCTCTGATGCTCCTTCTTCAGCAGCCATAATTTATTTGTCAATAGTGAAAAAAACCGTCACGGCACAACGTCACAGATAAAAGAAAGAATGAAAAAAAGCGTCACGGCACAACTTCACAGATAAAAGAAAGAACAATGAAAAAAGTCACGGCACAAAGTCACATATAGAAGAAAGAAGAATTAACAACAAAAAAAAAAAAGTCACGGCACAGATAAAAGAAAGAAGAATGAAAAAAAGTGTCATTGTACACGAGAGGGAGGGAAAAACAACAACAACAACAAAAAAACAAACAAACAAAAAACGAATAACGAACAATGAATGACACTATGCCCCGGAGATGTGTTCCTTCATTGGGTAGAGCTGCAATCTTTATTTCACGTGGGGGAAAAAAGCTTGTTGTGGCGATGAACTCATATGATACATTGCACTGCATACAATATTTACACGTCTTTTCCACCACTAATTATTTGCTGCATGGTACCCATGGAAGATTGAAGCAGAGTCAGAAACACTCAAGGCAAGTTACTCCATCCCTGTTGCATGCTAACTGCTGCCGCACGCACCAGTAACTTTGCATGCTTTACAACACGGAACGTTTAGATACTCTTTTAGGTGAAAAAGAGTACACATTCAAAAGAAGAAGCACGCCATGCATTTTGTAACTTAGGCCTATATTCTCTCTCTCTCTCTCTCTCTCTCTCTCTCTCTCTCTCTGCCGTCTCGTCTTCCATATCGTTCGTTCAATGACGTCACTCCCATGTTGCTCACTTCCGTCCCCCCCCCCTCTCTCTCTCTCTCTCTCTCCACAGCCACAGCCAGACTTACCCAGTTTAAGGCTCGGCACAGCAGTCCTCAGTAAACACTCAGCACAGCTTATCATAAAGCAACCCACTGCACTGCTCTGCTGTTAGGTCACTTTAGACGATGTTGAGTGATGCGTCTTCTGATCCAACATACACAGGACACCATCAACTAAACGCATTTCTGACCATGCACACTTTCAGAGCCAATGTGAGCGAGTAAGTTAGCATCCCGCTTCCGAAGGACGCCGCCATGTCCATCCAAAGACAGTCCCCATGACCTTGACGACACACAGAACTCACTCTCTCTCTCTCTCTCTCTCTCTCTCTCTCTCTCTCTCTCTCTCTCTCTCTCTCTCTCTCTCTCTTCTTTTTGCTGTCCCATCTTCTGTGCCACCTCAGTGGCAGTGAACCCATGTCGCTCATTCTGGCACCCCGTCCACAGCCACAGCCCGGCCCGGCCCGCAGCAGCCCCGGCACCAGCAATCCATAGGGAGCAGTCAATGTCAAGTCGTGAAGAGGCAACCCACCGGAGGAGACACTGAACTGCTGACGAGTCACTTCGGTAGTGTTCAGTAGCGCCTGTTCTGATCGAACATAATCAGGACACCGTCTACTAAGCCCCCTACTGACGACAATAATTGCTTAGTCGTGGAGCCGGTGTGAGTAAGCTCTTCCTCCGGAGGGCGTCACCACGTCCGTCTAACACGACACAGAGAACTTGGACAGAACCTCACCTCCAGCATAGATCAGGGGAGGACACCGAATCTCAGGGCACCACGACAGCGAGGAATGAAGACACACGTTGTTCCAGTTTTCATCTGGAGAGCAAGAATAAAGTCACAGGAGCGGCAACTCAGTGGAACGAACAAGTTGCAAAACAGACCTAGCACGTTTCGACCTACAGGTCTTCTTCAGGTAGCAGACACACACACACACACACACACACACACACACACACACACACACACACACACACACACACACAGAGGGATTAGTACGAACAGAAGGAAACGGCGGTAAAAGGGAAAAGGGACCGAGACATTTTCCCCCATTTGGCCATTCACCACAATGTCTGATGACTGTCTATCTACTCCTTGCCCTCCTCCCCACTCATCCCCAATACCCAGCTCTAGCCCCTCTGACGATCTTCCTTCTCTCCCCGGTCATTTCCTCACAAAGTTTGTTGACTGTCTAGTGTTGTTTCCCTGGACAGCATTTCCCAAACAGTTGCCTGGCCTTTTTCTTGTAAGCCTCCCTGAAGGAAGGGTTCATCACGCCATACACCAACCAGTTGACGGAGCTGTTGGAAAACAGCAGCAAGACTCCAAGAATTCTGACCTCCACAGTGACGACAGACCGGAGTGCCATGATGACGCCAAACGGGATGTAAGAGACGCAAGCCAGGATAAACACGACGAACTGTGAGCGCACGAAAGCAACTTCCCTGCTGTTCAGCTTCTTCCGCCGTTGCTGTGATTTATGGGTAACGGAAGTCGGGTGTTTTTCTCGATCCCGTTTGGCTGGCGTCGTGATGACTGGCGTTCTCATTGAAGGAGAAGGTTCATGACTTTCAGGTGTCTGCACTTCCGGCACCGTCATTGTGGCTTCCCCTATTGTCTGCTCGCTATCTGGAGGATCATGTTTTGCTTGACTGGAATCATTATTGTCTTCGACTTCTTCATCGCTTTCTCCGTCTTCCGTTTGTCTCTGAGGACATTGTTTTAAACTGGGACCGGACAAGCTTGTCTCAACGTTCCCCTCGTTGTTTCCCTGCCTGTCGTTGGCCAGTGACTGTCCAGCCTGAGAGCTGCTTTCTGTGTCATTGTCAGGTCTGCCACCATCAGTCGCAGAGTTCTCAGTCTGTATCTCCTGAGATTCTGGCTCATCCACAGAAGAATTTGCACCGGCACGAGAAACTTCTTTTTCACGGTCGAACATGGGAGTCTGTTCCCAGTCCTTCTGCTGATGTCCCTCTTTATCCATCGATTCTTCCGGACCTACAACAGCCTCTTCATCCTGAATCTCCTTCCGACTTTTCTTCCGCCAGTTGAACAGTCTGCGTATCCCGCTTTGTTCCTTACTTCCGTGCAGGGCATCACTGGCCTTCTTCCAGAATCGGAAAATAGCGAAGTTGCAGTAGCCAATGACAATGACGGAAATAATGGTAGAAGAGGCAGTCATAACTTTGGTGTAGCTCAAGGAGGAGGATTTGAAGGTACACTGACGGGTGGAGGGAATGTAAATATAGGCGCTTTCACCGAGGTTCAGGGCAGGGGGGATGTAGACCAGAATGGCCAGGATCCAGATGACGATGCAGATGACCGCTGTGCGGGACCAGTTGAAAAGTCGTTTATACAGTCGGGAGTGGCACACGTGGAGGTAACGGTTCACAGAGATAGCCAGCAGGGTTAGCATGCATACCTGTAACAAAGGGAAGGCGCTCAATTCAAACCTACCTCTCTTTTTAAACTATTTAACACTTTGTTTATTCCAAAAAGACCAAATACCCACCCAGCTCTTGTCCCCCACCCACCCTCTTCCAGTCCAACTATCTTAACACACCCTGCCTATTGACAGTTGAACAGTTCTTTACACATTACGAAAATTGGTCAGACATGTAATAGAAGAAACAGTATTGTGTAAACTGGGTGAGGGAGGAGGTGACGATGTACATGAAAATACCGTGAATCGTTGTGCTTTATTGAAAATGGGAGAGAGGCCCTGTAATGATTTTCTTTAAATCGAATACATAAACAAAATCATTTTAGTAGTGTTCAGGTTGGAGAAAAATTGTAACAACTTCGCCACAAAATGGCTGCACTCATCAGGTTTTAATTAGGAAACGGGATCTTTGGTACCCACCCTAGGTCAGACTTGAACTTTCCAACGGTGAACACACTCTGAATTAGAGTTATTAACCTTAATTTACGAAAATTGAACCACTGTTTTGCCGCAAACTGCACTGGCGCGAAGTCATAGTCTATTTCAGGGAAACTGCGCTAACAAGAAGCCAGTAACTGGAACCAGATCATTCAGGTTACCCCAATGTCGGACTGAATTTTGAGTCAAACAATTTAATTGGCTAGTCGCGCGAATCAACCTGCTTTTCCATTCTCTCCCCTGATAGTAAGCTCAGAAACTCCCCCCCCCCCTCCCCCCCCACTTGTTGCACAAACGCATGCATGATCAGACGTGTGGAACAAACTCATCTCAATGTATAGTAGTAAAAGAAACTCGTGGAGAGCGTGGCAGCAGAGAGTCCTCAGAAGAGAAGCCCCTTCAAGCAAGTGTTTCGGCCCTTATCTCCTGACACTCTAGGGGGGTTGGGCCACACCCGGTTCATGACTCCGGATGTCCCTCTGCTGCCCCTTTTTTTCCCATCTTGGGACGAGCCATGGCTGGGATTCGAACCCATGACCCTCTGGACATGCTCATTTTCCACTTAATGACTCGCGCTTTAACCACTGAGCCACAGGGACACCTGATATTTGTAGGGAAATTAAACCTTATGAAGTTCACTTTTGTTCCTCCTTGACCAGATCCAGCTTGAACACCTCTCTGCCGCTTCTGCCATTGCTTTCAGGGCTCTGGGTTTTTCCCTCCCTGCAACTGAGAGCTGTTTCATGAGGCTGTATGCAGACGTTCCTACAAACCCTCTAGCTCCAATTTCTGCAGTGAGGACTTTGACCTGATAGCCTTCTCTCCTCAGGCTGTTTGCCAGATCAGCATACTTTTCAGTCTTGTAGATTTGAGCTGCCTCCATTCTGTTCTCATATGGCACCGTGAGCTCGATCATGATCAGCTGCTTGGTTGACTTAGAGTGGACTACTATGTCTGGTCTCATGCCACTCTTGCTGATGATATCTGGGTGACTCTTCCATTCTGGGAGGTCTGCAGTGCACTCCCAGTCATCTGCCCCGTCCAGCAGACTCTGCCTGCATGTTTCAAGTGGCACTGTTGTTCTTGGCCATGATTTACTGCCTCCTGCCGTGAAGAATGTTGCGGGTGCTTTTGGAGTCCTGATTTTCCCTTTTGTGGTGTTGGTACTAGCCCAGACTACTTGTACAATCTCTTTGAGCACTTGGTTGTGCCTCCATGTGTACCTTCCTTGAGCCAGGGCTACTTTACATGAGCTTAGGACATGCTCCACTGTTTGTTTTTCATGGCAGAGGGGGCATGCAGGATCGTCTGTTTTCCCCCACTTCACCAGGTTTGCATTTGAGGGCAGAAGGTCATATGCAGATCTGAGAATGAAGCTGATCCTGAGAGGGGCCATGCGCCAAATGTCATTCCAAGTGAGACTTCTTTGGAGTGCATTCTCCCACGTTGTCCATTGCCCTTGCTGGCTCTGCTGGACTGCTTTTCGGAGTCTTTTTTGGTCTTCTTCTTTTCTCATCTCCTGAATCATCATGTCTCTTTTGGCTTTTCCTTTGGCCTTTGACCACCATTCAGTTTTGGTCACCCCCAGTCCTTGTCTGTTGGTCTGTGTGTGTCCTGTTATTTCTCTGATCTTGAGACTTTCTTTTGCAGAATCCATCGCCTCTTGAACTTTCCATTTTCTGCCTGTCTTCAGCTGGGGCTTGATTGCTTCTACCACCTTGTCTCCTGAGTCCTCCAGCATGCTTTGAAGTCTGATCTTCCCTGCTTTGTATTCCTCCAGGATGGATTTCAGTGGTAGTTTCAGCTTTGCTTGGCGACAGTACAGCGCTATGTCAGTCAGACAGGGTGGGACACCAAGCCATTTCCTTGTGAACTTGTTGATTTTGGCTTCCATTGCCTCCACTATGCTGGTGCAGATGTCGTATATCATCAGAGGCCACAGGAGCTTTGGTATCAGCATGAACTGCAGACACCAGACCTTGTACTTGCCAGGGAGCCCACACTGGTCAATGGTCTCCAAGCCTTCCTCCGCCATCTGCTTGGTTTCTTTTGCTCTTTGTGTGTCTTTCAGCGTATCATCATACCATCTTCCAAGGCTCTTGACTGGTTCTTCTGTGACTGTTGGAATGGCCTGGTTGGCAACACTGAAGACCACAGATCCGGCCACTTTTCCTTTCCTCAGTGAGAGACTCCGTGATTTCTTTGGCTTGAACTTCATTCTGGATGAGGCAACTATGTCGTCCAGCCTCTCCAGCACATGACGTGTCTCGTCTTCTCTGGATGAAATCACTGTAGTGTCATCCATGAAGGCCTTGAGAGGAGGCATCTTGTATCCATCGCCAAGGTCTGTTTGTCTCGCGTTGTTTGTTGCTGCTTTCAAGATGAGTTCCATTGCCAGCACGAACAGTATTGGGGAAATTGCACAGCCCATTGCAATACCCACTTCCAAGTTGATCCAGTCTGTTGTGTACTCCTTGGTAGAGAACCGCATTGAGAAGCCATTGAAGTACTTCTTGAGCATGTCGCGGATGTTCTTTGGCACATGGTACATCTCAAGAGCCAACTGTATCATCTCATGGGGCACAGATCCATATGCGTTTGCCAGATCAAGCCACACTACGTCCAGGTCTCTCTTTTCTGTTTTTGCTTTTTGGATTGCGTCCCAGATCATTGTGGCGTGTTCTACACAGCCCGCCACGCCTGGGATGCCACCTTTCTGGACTGACACATCCAAGTACTTGTTTTCCATCAGGTACTTGGTCAGCCTTGCTGCCATGACAGAGAAGAAGATTTTCCCTTCGACGTTCAGTAGTGATATTGGCCTGAACTGGCTGATGTCACTTGAGTTTTGCTCTTTGGGGATGTACACACCATCTGCCGTCATCCACTGGCCGCTGATCTTCTGGTTTCTCCAAGCCGATCGCAGCAGCCTGTGGAGCCACTCCAGCACCTTGGGACATTTCTTGTAAAGCTGGTAAGGTATTCCGTTTGGCCCTGGTGATGATTTGGCTCTGGCTTTGTCGACCACCTTCTTGATTTCCGCCAACGTTGGAGGCTTGCCATTGAACTGTTCCTCAGGGTTGGTTGGCCACACCAGACCTTGAATGTCGAGTGGTGCTTTGCTCTGTGGGTCAGAGTATGTTTTCCTCAGATGCTGCTCAAGAACTCCTTTGTCCACACTTAGGGTCCCAGATTTTGGCTGCTCAAACAGTGTTCTGGCAAACTGGAAGGGGTCTCTGAAGAAGCGCTCTTGTGTCTTCTTCTTTTTGCTCTTCCTCTTCCTCGCAGATTCCGCTTTGCTGAGGGCGCTGTGTTTTTCTTTCAGGTCTTTCCACAGTTTTTCCAAGCCTTGTTTTTCAGCTGGCAGTGCGGTCTTCATTTGCATCTTGAGGTTTTTCTTTTGGACCCTGATCTTGTCCATCTTTTCTTGGCGTCTGGATTTCTTTGGAGGTGTTTTCTCTTTGGGTAGTTTTGCTCCATAGGCGTCTCTACATGTGGCATACACAATGTCCCCATATGTGGCTAGTTTGTGTTCCAGGGTGCTTTTCCCTATCAGTGCATCGAGTCTTTGGACGATTTTTGCATCCAGTTTCTCCCAATCTTCAGTTTCGTTTGCTCGTGGCAGGTTGAGTTTCAGGCGCCTGGCATCGAGGGCCTGTGCAAATTCCTCATCCGAACCAACAGCGTGGATGTCCTTGGCACTGTGGTTTAAATCCTGGCCTTGGTCTTCCGACGTCTTATCTGCTGATGCAGTGCGCTGCTGCTCATTCAGATGAGTCTTCACACATCCCATCTTTGTTCTGTGGATCTTCATGCCACGGGTGGTAGCGAAACGCTTTCCACAGACACATGGATATTCCATTTGGTCCATGTTCATAGTCCGTTTGGGATTTGCAGTCATGATTGGTTGAGCACCGATGGATTCATCATTCTCTCCCCCTTTCGGTGAATCCTGGGAGCATCTTTTCCTTTTATTCTTAGTAGCCACATGTTTAAGGCAAAGTGGGGAGCCAGCCCACAGAGCCCTTGGTTCTGGTCTTTCCCAGTGTCCTCCGGTCTTTCCCGGACGTCCTCCGGCCTATTCCCGGAAGTCAATGGTTTACCCATGCATCAGTAGAAAGAAACTCGTGGAGAGCGTGGCAGCAGAGAGTCCTCAGAAGAGAAGCCCCTTCAAGCAAGTGTTTCGGCCCTTATCTCCTGACACTCTAGGGGGGTTGGGCCACACCCGGTTCATGACTCCGGATGTCCCTCTGCTGCCCCTTTTTTCCCATTATTCTGACATTCAAGAGAACAACCGTAAGGAATGAAATTGGCAAAGAATTGTTTATGATTGAAATATTTGAAACTGTTGCTCAAATTCCTTTGACGTCAGAGAGAAACGTTCACGAGTTGCTCATATTGGAACACTGCAACAATGTTAGCCAGCCATGTACCTGTATTGGGTATTTTTATCATACAGGTTTTCTTTTTTTTTAAGTGTAAGTTATGAACGTATAAACTGCTTAAGACAATGTGAACATATGAACACGCACATGCAAAGATAGACACACAAACATGCACGTGTGTGCATGTGCATGCGTGAAGGGAAAAAAATTACATACCATGAACATAACAGTGATGATCATCCCATTCATCACACAGTGTTCCCGATTCACCACGAGAGAGTATCCTAAAACCATGTCCAGGACAAAAAAGGTCAGCCAGTACCCCAAGTTCACCAAGTCAGACACGGCCAAATTGACCAGAAACAGATCATACAGATGTTTTCTTCGCCGAATGCGTCCGATGACAACGATGATCAGAAGTCCGTTACCTAGGACACCGCTTAAGATCATGATGCCCCCGACTGTTGCGGATATTGCACGTGCAGCAATGCTGGGAATTTCTTCAACAAATGGTGAGGACAGGCCAGTGTCCGTGTTGTTTGTCGTGTTATTCATCATGACTGTTAATTGGATACTTCTACTGCGCTGACAAAACGGCGCACATGCATTGATTTTGTCACAGTTTTGACCACTGTTTTGGGTTCAAATTTATGCGTTCTTTCCATCAGAGTTTTAAAGTTTTACACTATCAACTCTGACTGACTGAAACCAGTTTATTGTAAATATAACCTTAGCTTATATTACTTTGCCAACGCAGCTGCCCGGGTTATATAAAGTTTATAAAGTTTGTTGCATCTCATCCGCTGCTGAGAAGATTGTTTGTTGTTCTCTGGTCCCCTTTGAATGGCGAAGTCTTCTTTTTCAAGCTAATTTCTGAAAGCAGTATATCACATGAAATTTAACCGTTTCCAAGTAGTTGGTTTTTCGCCACTTGTAGGCGTTGCCTGTCTTCTAGAGTCAGCAGTTTTCAGATGCCATTAAAAAAAAATAAAATAAAAAATAAAAGCCTTCTCCTTTAAAGCGCAACGTGCCGATTTTTCATAAATACTTTATCAGTTTCAGCCAAACGTCGGGAATTTCTCATTGCTAATCTGCTGGTTGACATTCTCGACAAGAAAAAAAAACAAAAAAACCCACACAAACTCTTAAAAAAATTCTATCTTGACGTTTGTTTTAATGGAACCAAAGCGGTTTAACCGCTGAAAAAAACGGAAGCTACATTTAATCTTATCCGCTTTTGTATAATGATAATTCCCTTTTTGTATACACATTGCTTTCTTATGCACTAAAAGACAGCTTCATCAAGGTTTTCTTTTTTTTCTAACTCGTATACCAGGACGATTCTATGAATGCAGACCACAGAACGACGATTACTAGGTCAACATCTATTGAGTCCTACAATCTGACTAAGTGCGCTAAAGCCTCTCACGATTACACTTCAGGGTGATGCAACTCACACCGCCTCCATGAAACAAAAGAGAACGAATGAAGGATCGCACAGATGCACAATTCTTTATGTCATTCGAAAACGGACACAAACAGATCACGTGACCTGGGAAACTAAGCCATGCGAGAAAAGCAACTGAGCACCAAAGCACCGGTGTTACGGAGAATAACGACTCTTTATAAAGTGACCCCCTGGTTCATTTTAGTATGGAGACAAGTAAATGAACGATATCAGATTTCTTATGGATTCAAGTCTTCCAAGGAGAATACTGACTCTGTTGTAGTTTATTGACTCCCACGGAAACGGAGAATACTGGCATTGTAGAGAAACGATTCCTGCTGATATTTAAATGCTTATGTGCATGCATATATTGCGTCAATTTGCCTCTTTATAGTAAATTCTGGTGCAAAAATTTACTGATGTACATTGCAAGATCAGGCGTCTCGAAAACAATGACCACAGATCCAAAGGTTTTTTTCCATCTCCCATGCAACCATTCTGACTCTGAAGAGTCTGAAACATGTCTAGCGATAAATAATGAGCAAAGTAAGAGCAAACTTTCTTTGCTTTTTTATATCAAGTTTGCACAAAAGGTTTATTTCTCTATATATTTATGACTGACTCTCTCACTGCCCTCGTTTTGACAGTATGGCTGCCTTTTAGTTTGTCTGAAAGGAAATCATAAATGAGGCAGAGAACAGTAAATAGTAATGAACGAACAAGTAGGGTAACTCTTGCTCCCTTGATAACGTAATTACACGCCCATAATTCCAAACGAGTGCTGCTTATGACACCAAATCACTGAGTAGAAACGACAACACAGAGCAAACAGAAATAACAGGCGATGTCTCCCTATTTGTTCTACGTTGTCATTTCTGTCAGGATATTTGGTGTCATAAGCAGCATTCATTTGAAATGAAAGTCGTGTCATTATTTCATCATGGGAGCAAGAGTTAGTCTGCTTGTTTGCTAACTTCTGTTTGTTTGTTCATCTGTTTATTTTGTGTGTAATCTATTGTTTGTCTTTGATTGAACTTCCTTGCTTGTCAATCAGTGAATCATTCCCAACATATATCCGTGCACATTTCTTTCACGAAAATTTTTCGTTTTCGACTTCCATATTTAACTTTTTTCGAGCTTTTCTTTACTTTCTGTTTTATTTATTCATTACTTTATTTATGAATGCATTCATGTTCTGTTTGCTGTAGACTGTGATCATTAAGATCGGGCTGTTTTCAAGCCAGTTTACATTAAACTTTGAGTTACTGACAAAAATGCCGCCCATACTGTTTCTTTAAGTGATACCATGTGAAATTAGAGGATAACAAAAAAGTACAACTCTTTTTGAAGATTGACAACAGTCTTTTCGAATTATGTGAAGAGTTTGGGGGCATATCATTTTGTAATTAGCCAATATAACGAATTTTATAAATTTGTTCATCATCTGTGAAAGGCTATACAAGAAAAAAAAAAGGTTGTGTGGCTTTTAATCATTCAGTTAAGGTTGTGTTTCAGAATGCTATGTGGTTATGAAAGGCATACTAGAAAGGGGTTGGACATGTAAGATTGTAATGTACTGTTCAGAATATTTTCAGTCAGTCAGTCACTGTTTGTGAAAGGTATATCACAGAGAAGACTATATCACGAATCTTAATTTTGTTACCAGCTTCTTTAGTCTAGCCTGTTAACCTAATTAATGTCTATATCAACGTGAAAATACAAAGATTATTTTGAAGACAGAAAGAAAGAGAAGTCTTAGGAATACGAGTCTGCGTTAAATAAGTTGTTTGTTTGTTTGTATCTTAATATGTGTGCTTGCTGAAGGAATCATAAAAGCCTGTGTGCCGTAACAGTTTTGTATGTGAATTCTGACAGATACGACTTACACATGTATGTATTGTATTGAACTAGTTTTGCATGGAAAGTTCCATATTTGTTTAACTTTTAACGAGATACTGTGAATTGACTTTTGAAAACCAGACTCCGGTTATGTTCTCTTGCTATGGTGATTTATACACACACACACACACACACACACACACACACACACACACACACACACACACACACACACGTACGCACGCACGCACGCACACTTCTTCTTCTTCTGTTGTGTGGCCACAATCAACACTCTGATTATTTTGCCACAGAATAGAAGGTCTCCTTGAACCGGCTGCCCGACTTTATTTAAAAAAAAAAAAAATTCTTTTCTTTTTCCTGTGTAGACTTGAAATAGCTCTTCAAATTGCATATAAGTAGATACTAAATCACAACATTTACTCCAGATCACATTTAAACACTCCCTGCCCACTAACTGAATTGGAGGGGACGAGAAGTGACGGGCAGGCATCCTAGAGACGGCCCCCGGCACCCCCCGTCGCAGCGGCCCTCCCACCAGCACACCCCCTACCCACTACCTGCCTAACCTTGCACTCTCACATTCATACAGGACAGTTTGTGTTTGCGTTCGTTTTAATCTTACTCCTGAAGTTTCGCAGCAGCGAGACTGTCAAGAGTGTCAGCACTGAGGTGGGAGGTGACTCTATTTTTAAAACTGTCGGGAGAGTCTGCCTCTATAATGTATGCTGGGAGTTCATCCCACTCACGGATGGCTCGGGGGAAAAAAGAGAAGAACCTATATTGCTGCTTATGATTTACCAAGCGTTTAAACTGTTGGTCATGTGACCTTCTGTCTCTTACAATTGGTTTTTTCAGGACACTTTTGTTGATCTGCACCAGGTCGTTGTGAATCTTATACAACATGGTGACCCTTGACGCTTGGCGGCGCTTCTGGAGAGACGGCCACTTGAGCTTCTCAAGCATGTCTGTTACGCTCGCATGCCGATGGCAACGGTTCAGGACGAATCTGGCTGCCCTTCTCTGGATGTTTTCTATTTTCTTGATACATCCTATTTTGTGGGGGTCCCATACTGAGCTGGAGTACTCTAACAGGGGTCTAACGAAGGTTAGGTACGCCTTTTCTCTCAGCTCATTGGAAGCAACTTTCAGATTGCGTCTCAGGAATCCGAGGGCCTTGCTTGCTTTCTTTGTGATGATGTCAATGTGTTCCGCCCACTCCAGGTCTGTCCTTAAAGTGACCCCCAGGTACGACGCTGATTGTACTGTTGCTAGCGTGTAACCGTGCATCTGGTATTTGTCGCTGATGGTACTTTTGCAGCGAGTGACCCTTAGCGTAACACATTTGCCTGGGTTGAAGGCCATCTCCCATTTCTGCTCCCAGACCTGGAGACGTTCTAAATCTTCTTGTAGGTGGGCGTGGTCTTCTCTGGACGCTATTGTGCGGTAGATGGCAGTGTCGTCTGCGAACATTCTTGTTTTGGAGGTCAGTTTTTCAGGAAGGTCATTAATAAAGACCAAGAAGAGACATGGTCCAAGGACCGACCCCTGCGAGACTCCCGACTTGACGTCGATGAAGTCTGACTGAGCCCCCTCGACGACAACTGCTTGGCGTCTGTTGGATAAGAAGCTGGAGATCCATTTGTTGATCTTGCCTCTCACGCCATAGCTGTGAAGTTTGTGCAACAGGTGTGAGTGGTTCACCTTGTCAAAAGCCTTGGCGAAGTCCAGCACAAGGATAACTGTTCGTTTTCCTGAAGCCATGTCGGAGGTCAACTCTTCCACTAACTCAATTAGCTGTGTTTCACAGGACCCCTGTTGCCTGAAGCCATGCTGCTGGGGACACAGGATTTTATTCTGTTCCAGGTGTGTCATTGTGGCATGTACGATGATGTGCTCAAACACTTTGCAGGCAATGCAGGTCAACGAGACTGGGCGGTAATTTACGGGGTCATAGTGTTCGCCTTTTTTAAAAATGGGCGACACTAGGGCGTCTTTCCAGTCTGTGGGAACGCAACCAGAGTCCAGAGAGGCTCTGTAGATGGTGGTGAGGATAGGGGCGATCTCAGAAGACAGTTCCTTCAAGAGCCTGGCACTGATGTTGTCAGGGCCACTTGCTTTCACTGGGTCCAGCTTCATCAGCAACCGCCTTACGCCTTCTTCTGTAATATCTACAGAGTCCAGCACAGGGTAGTCTCCATCAGCCATCTCGCACTTCTCTTGGAACTCTTCCTGAGAGTAGGCCTTCCCCTCGCTGAATGCAGACTGGAACTGGTTGTTAAGCGCATCTGCCTTTTCCCTAGGCTCCGTTACCAGTTGACCATTCACTTTCAGGGGAGCTACACCAACGTTAGCCGATTTCTGGTTCTTAATGTAGCTCCAAAATCGCTTGTGCTTTGGTGCATGTTCAGTGGGTTCCTCTGTCAGAGTGGTATTAATATAATCCCAATAAGCTCGGCGCAGGTGTCGTTGGGCTTTGCGCCTTCTGGCTCTGACCTCAGCTTTGCGATCATCACCACCTCCCTTCTTCCACTTTATGTAAGCTCTGTTACGTCGGTTTACTAAGCGACGAAGCTCGGGAGTAATCCATGGTTGGTTGTGGTTGGGTCGGGATTTCTTGGAGGGTATATGGGTCTGAACTGCTTCGAGGAGCGCTGTTTTGAAGTATGTCCACAGTCCCTCAGTGCTCTCGGTGTCCTTCTTTCCATCCACTTCTTCCCTTATCTTCTTGACAGCTTCTTTCAGGTTGCCCCAGTTTGCCTTGTTATAGAGGGTAATAGTTCGCTCTACTGGTTTCTTCCGCGGAGGGACGATGTTCAGTTCTGCATAGACTACTTCGTGGTCAGACAAAGGTGGCATGGCTTCAACTCGTGAGATGAGTTGTGGAGTATTGCACATGATGAGATCCACTGTGTTTTCACCTCTTGTAGGGACTGTCACCATTTGTTTCAAGCCGTTGTCATCAATGATTTGGACGAGTTGATGGTGCATTTCAACATACTTGGTTTGGGGCTTTAAAGTCATTGTTGACCAGTCCCATCCTGGGAAATTCAGGTCCCCTCCAATCAGCAGCATCGCATTGGGAATGCCAGCAGCTCTCTGCACTGAGGTTTCAAACTCTTGGAGACTGGCCTTGTGAGAAACGTCAGGTCTATAGTATGAACAAATGTACAGCGAACGTCGACCCTTCAGACTCAGTTTTGCCCAAACTACTTCACAGTTTGTCTCCAGTTCTTTCATGCGGGTGCTGTTGTAACAGTCTTTAATAAGGATCATGACACCTCCTCCATCCCTATTCTTATCATTCCGGTACTCTTTATACCCATGTCGAGTTGGCAGGAATTCTGATATCTTGATTTCTTCCGTCAGATGTGTTTCAGTTCCGATGACAATGTCTGGTTTAGAACTATCTAAGAGATATCCAAACTCAGCTTTTTTGCCGGTCACTGACTGGAAATTAATATTTAGGATTCTTAGGGGTCTGTTGAGTCTTCTGTCTTGCTGTGTGGCTCTTGTAGGAGTGGAGACATGTTGAGGTCTGAAATTTACCTCTACTGGGCTACCACAAGAGCCTGTTCTGGAAGGATCTGGTAGGGTGGAGAGAGACCAGTCTAGACTATCTGCACTCGAGTGGAGATCAAAAACAAGTAGGTTGTTCTGGTGTCCACAAAAGTTACAAAACCACTGGACATTATGAGTTAGATTAGCGTATGTCTCTGAGTGGATATCTTCACAGTGTGCATGGTACCATAGTCCACACGCTTCACATGCAACACCCCTATCTTCCCATGACACCGTGGTATCACATATGCCACAGAGCCAATCAAGGCTAGGGTGTTCTGATACATCAATACTCGGGCCAGGGTTGGGTTCTGGTGCATAAGACTGAGCAAGGAGTAGTAAGGCCAGGTACAAATAGACGAGCTTCTGGCGATAGTGTGTGTGGTATCCACGCTGTCTTGCTGCAGCTAATGCTTGTACGAACAAAGAGTAGCTAGTTCCGTGTGTTCTGCAGACTTCTTTCACACCAAACCCTAGAGTGTGCACATCCTGTGCATCACAAGGTCCAACATCACCTAACATACTCTTGTGAAGAAAGAGCATAGTCGCAAGGACCCAGAGTGTGATGCTACACTGAATCATGCTCGGCATTGATTCAATTCTGACAGAACAGAAAGAAAATGAGCCATGTGCTGAGAGATTCACCAATGCCCAAGACAAGTGTACTCACTGATGATGGTCTGCCCCTGTTTAAAAAAAAAAAAAAAAAAGTTTACAAGCACAACCCAAAGGTTCACAGCATAATCCAAAGGTTCACAGCATAATCCAAAGGTTCACAAGCACAATCCAGGAGTTGGAACAATCATCACTGGAAGCTATTTACGCACGCGTAACATGGCGGCCATGTTGGCTGATCACTAATCTCACCAAGAAGTATATATATCTCAAATTACAATTGTAAGCTATGGCGACAGTATTCTCAGGTAATCTAACCACAAAATAGCCTCTAAGACAAACTTATCCCACACATCTACACCTATCCAAACGGCCTACACCCAACCCAAACCAAATTTTTTCACAGCAGAGCAGAACAAACACGTCAGGCTAAACCGGAACCGGAACCCCCTTCCCCCCCCCCCCCCCCCCCCCCCTGTATTTCAGCATAGGAACTTGAACTAGGCTCTTGATGTTGCCTACCGTGATATTAGGAATGCTGCTGTTTATGAAAATGTTCACTGACAACACAATCGCTGGTGCACCGTTGAAAGGGGCTGTGCTCAATCGGCTTAGCCAAGTGACAATGGATCAGTGGGTTTGCTGTTGCTGGAATTCTTCTTCGACTTTTGGCCCTGCGGCTATGGTCATTGGTGTCTATAATGCTGGTGCTGGCCCGTGAACATCAAACGCTTGTGCTTAGACTACGTCACTCAGTGGTCTGTAGGCTTGCTTAGATGGTCACGATGCACCATTCACCTGAACTGCTCATTGCTAGCAGCCAGTCGCGTGTGGAAACACACATTGACGCCTAGTTTTCTGATTCCTGTGTGACTCACTGGTCAGTGACTTTCATCCGAAAAATGAAGGACGGCGCACAGGGAGACCGTGTTCATGGGCGACGTCGCAGATTTACTGTCTCTCTTCTTAGATCGTGCTCGGCAAGGCAGAATTGTTAGATAACAAGTGTAATGAGCTAACTGCTAGTTACATAGCAAGTGTGATAAACTAACTGCAAGTAACAAGTGTGCAAACTAAATGCAAATAACAAGTGTGATAAACTAACTTCAAATAACAAGTGTGATAAACTAACTGCTACTTAGATAACAAGTGTGATAAAGTAAAACTGCAGATAACAAGTGTGATGAACTAGCTGCTAGTTAGATAGCAAGTGCGATGAACTAACTGCTAGTTTGATAACAAGTGTGATAAACTAACTGCTGATAAGTTTGATAAACTACCTACTAGTTAGATAACAAGTGTGATAAACTAATTGCAGATAAACGTCATGAACTAACTGCTAGTTACGTAACTCTTGCTCCCATAAGAAAACCTAACACAGAGTAACTTTTATTCAAGACTGGCACAGCCTTTTAAACTTGAATAAAGTCAGACAAATACAAAGACGAACAATCTAATAGTGGGGGAAAAACAAGCGCACCACAGTATTATGGACTGTGGTGTGTCTCTATTTGACGCCAGGAGCACAGACACAATCAGCCGTGTCTCCCTATACCAGCCGCCGTGGCGAAGTGGTTAGCGTCGCGGACTCCCGGCTGGGAGGTCGTGGGTTCGAATCCCATCAGAGTCATGTGGGTTTTTCTGCCCCGACCGGCTCCTACCCAGAGTTGAGTTTGCTGCGGACTCAGTTGGGAAGACTGGGACCACACAGTCGAGTTTCATCCACTTAATGGATGCGTTTCTGAGAGTGTTGCTCAAATTTCCTGACCAACACTGCAGGTGCCTGTATCTCTCGGGCCTGGTTGACGCCGGGATATGTTATGAAAGGAAGCGTAGAATACAGCCCTGTCATGTAGTCTCAGACCGAAATGGAAATCCGTAGCATCATCTTAATCATCCTCATTCTCATCAATCAGCATTAAAAAAAAATCTCTCAAATTCTGTGGCCCTTCATGCCCTGCTCTCATGGTGACCTCAATTTCGATGTCCTCTCCACGTCTGTGGCCTTAGTTTGGTTCCGTCTGGGTCACCGGTATCGGCGAGTCCATGGGGACTGTCGTTGGATGGACGTGGTGGCGCCCTCCGGAGGGAGAGCTCACTCACGCTGGCTCCGCGACTAAGCAATTATTGTCGTCAGTAGGGGGCTTAGTAGGTGGTGTCCTGCGTATGTTAGATCAGAACAGGCACCACTGAACACCACCGAAGTGACTCGGCAGCAGTGCAGTGTCTCCTCCGGTGGGGTTGCCTCTTGACCACTTGACATTGACTGCTCCCTGTGGATTGCCGGTGCCGTGGCTGGGGCTGGGCCGACCGGGCTGTGGCTGTGGACGGGGTGTCGGAATGAGCGGCGTGGGTGCACTGCCTCTGAGGTGGCGCAGAGGTTGGGACAGCAAAAAAAAAAAAAAAGAAAGAAAAAAAAAAGAAGAAAAAAGCCGTGTCTCCCTGATGAGTCCGATCCAGCGGACGAAAGGCCTCGGAGCAGGCAATACAAATAGATCTGCCTTCAAGAGGGATTACGATGCTTCCCTCATGCAGCTAGTGGAGAGTTTTCATATTTATAATATATTTTCTTAATTCTATATTCCCATTTTCTTCATCTTCAACCCCCCCCCCCCCCCCCCCCCTCCCTTAAGTTCAAATCTTTGCCAAGTCATTACTGTGGTGACGGAGGGATTGTTGGCCTGCGCTTGTTTTCCCCCATTATTAGATTGTTCGTCTTTGCATTTGTCTGACTTTATTCAAGTTTAAAAGGCTGTGCCAGTCTGGAATAAAAGTTACTCTGTGTTAGGTTTTCTTATGGTAGCAAGAGTTACCCTACTTGTTTACTGTTTATTGTTTACTGTTCCCTGCCTCATTTTATTTTCAGCTTCGTTTCAATTAAATCGAGGTTATTTGTATTCGTTTCTGTCCATCTTTGTGTTTGTCTTTTGATCTCCCTTGCATCCTTGGGTGGATCCTGAGGCGTAGGCTCAAAAATTGTCCCCTACATTTTATACTGTTTGCATAATGTCTTTAGTTTTTCAGCAACGTTTTTTCCTCCCCCCCACACTTTCGTTTTGTTTCATTACTACCCTTCGCTGGCTGCTTTGGGGGTGCTGTTGGATTCTTTTTTGAACCCTTGGTGGTGAGAACACCACACTATTATGGACTGTGGTGTGTCTCTATTTGACGCCAGGAGCACAGACACAATCAGCCGTGTCTCCCTGATGAGTCCGATCCAGCGGACGAAAGGCCTAGGAGCAGGCAATACAAATAGATCTGCCTTCAAGTGAGATTACGATGGTTCTCTCGTGCAGCTAATGAAGAGTTTTCACATTTATAACATATTTTATTAATGTTATGTTCCCATTTTCTTCATCTTCAAGGTTTTTTTTTGAATGTTGGATAACAAGAATAGTCCGACAAGTTCGCAAGTTTCGGCGCCATCATATGATCCCATTGTAACATCAAAAGTTGAGTTCCTACTTGTGCTCTTAATCCAGGTTTCATTTTTACTGTGCAGTAAAGTTTTCTTTGTATGGAAAATGATTTCCATTTCTGACCCTGATATTTCTGTGTACTTGCTGGCAAATTTTATAGCTTTTCATCTATAGATGGATAGAAATCTACTGAGTCTGCTGGACGGGGCAGATGACTGGGAGTGGACTGCAGACCTCCCAGAATGGAAGAGTCACCCAGAGATCATCAGCAAGAGTGGCATGAGACCAGACATAGTAGTCCACTCTAAGTCAACCAAGCAGCTGATCATGATCGAGCTCACGGTGCCATATGAGAACAGAATGGAGGCAGCTCAAATCTACAAGACTGAAAAGTATGCTGATCTGGCAAACAGCCTGAGGAGAGAAGGCTATCAGGTCAAAGTCCTCACTGCAGAAATTGGAGCTAGGGGGTTTGTAGGAACGTCTGCATACAGCCTCATGAAACAGCTCTCAGTTGCAGGGAAGGAAAAAACCAGAGCCCTGAAAGCAATGGCAGAAGCGGCAGAGAGGTGTTCAAGCTGGATCTGGTCAAGGAGGAACAAAAGTGAACTTCATAAGGCTTAATTTCCCTACAAATATCAGGTGTCCCTGTGGCTCAGTGGTTAAAGCGCGAGTCATTAAGTGGAAAATGAGCATGTCCAGAGGGTCATGGGTTCGAATCCCAGCCATGGCTCGTCCCAAGATGGGGAAAAAAAAAAGGGGCAGCAGAGGGACATCCGGAGTCATGAACCGGGTGTGGCCCAACCCCCCTAGAGTGTCAGGAGATAAGGGCCGAAACACTTGCTTGAAGGGGGCTTCTCTTCTGAGGACTCTCTGCTGCCACGCTCTCCACGAGTTTCTTTCTACTGATGCATGGGTAAACCATTGACTTCCGGGAATAGGCCGGAGGACGTCCGGGAAAGACCGGAGGACACTGGGAAAGACCAGAACCAAGGGCTCTGTGGGCTGGCTCCCCACTTTGCCTTAAACATGTGGCTACTAAAAATAAAAGGAAAAGATGCTCCCAGGATTCACCGAAAGGGGGAGAGAATGATGAATCCATCGGTGCTCAACCAATCATGACTGCAAATCCCAAACGGACTATGAACATGGACCAAATGGAATATCCATGTGTCTGTGGAAAGCGTTTCGCTACCACCCGTGGCATGAAGATCCACAGAACAAAGATGGGATGTGTGAAGACTCATCTGAATGAGCAGCAGCGCACTGCATCAGCAGATAAGACGTCGGAAGACCAAGGCCAGGATTTAAACCACAGTGCCAAGGACATCCACGCTGTTGGTTCGGATGAGGAATTTGCACAGGCCCTCGATGCCAGGCGCCTGAAACTCAACCTGCCACGAGCAAACGAAACTGAAGATTGGGAGAAACTGGATGCAAAAATCGTCCAAAGACTCGATGCACTGATAGGGAAAAGCACCCTGGAACACAAACTAGCCACATATGGGGACATTGTGTATGCCACATGTAGAGACGCCTATGGAGCAAAACTACCCAAAGAGAAAACACCTCCAAAGAAATCCAGACGCCAAGAAAAGATGGACAAGATCAGGGTCCAAAAGAAAAACCTCAAGATGCAAATGAAGACCGCACTGCCAGCTGAAAAACAAGGCTTGGAAAAACTGTGGAAAGACCTGAAAGCAAAACACAGTGCCCTCAGCAAAGCGGAATCTGCGAGGAAGAGGAAGAGCAAAAGAAGAAGACACAAGAGCGCTTCTTCAGAGACCCCTTCCAGTTTGCCAGAACACTGTTTGAGCAGCCAAAATCTGGGACCCTAAGTGTGGACAAAGGAGTTCTTGAGCAGCATCTGAGGAAAACATACTCTGACCCACAGAGCAAAGCACCACTCGACATTCAAGGTCTGGTGTGGCCAACCAACCCTGAGGAACAGTTCAATGGCAAGCCTCCAACGTTGGCGGAAATCAAGAAGGTGGTCGACAAAGCCAGAGCCAAATCATCACCAGGGCCAAACGGAATACCTTACCAGCTTTACAAGAAATGTCCCAAGGTGCTGGAGTGGCTCCACAGGCTGCTGCGATCGGCTTGGAGAAAACCAGAAGATCAGCGGCCAGTGGATGACGGCAGATGGTGTGTACATCCCCAAAGAGCAAAACTCAAGTGACATTAGCCAGTTCAGGCCAATATCACTACTGAACGTCGAAGGGAAAATCTTCTTCTCTGTCATGGCAGCAAGGCTGACCAAGTACCTGATGGAAAACAAGTACTTGGATGTGTCAGTCCAGAAAGGTGGCATCCCAGGCGTGGCTGGCTGTGTAGAACACGCCACAATGATCTGGGACGCAATCCAAAAAGCAAAAACAGAAAAGAGAGACCTGCACGTAGTGTGGCTTGATCTGGCAAACGCATATGGATCTGTGCCCCATGAGATGATACAGTTGGCTCTTGAGATGTACCATGTGCCAAAGAACATCCGCGACATGCTCAAGAAGTACTTCAATGGCTTCTCAATGCGGTTCTCTACCAAGGAGTACACAACAGACTGGATCAACTTGGAAGTGGGTATTGCAATGGGCTGTGCAATTTCCCCAATACTGTTCGTGCTGGCAATGGAACTCATCTTGAAAGCAGCAACAAACAACGCGAGACAAACAGACCTTGGCGATGGATACAAGATGCCTCCTCTCAAGGCCTTCATGGATGACACTACAGTGATTTCATCCAGAGAAGACGAGACACGTCATGTGCTGGAGAGGCTGGACGACATAGTTGCCTCATCCAGAATGAAGTTCAAGCCAAAGAAATCACGGAGTCTCTCACTGAGGAAAGGAAAAGTGGCCGGATCTGTGGTCTTCAGTGTTGCCAACCAGGCCATTCCAACAGTCACAGAAGAACCAGTCAAGAGCCTTGGAAGATGGTATGATGATACGCTGAAAGACACACAAAGAGCAAAAGAAACCAAGCAGATGGCGGAGGAAGGCTTGGAGACCATTGACCAGTGTGGGCTCCCTGGCAAATACAAGGTCTGGTGTCTGCAGTTCATGCTGATACCAAAGCTGCTATGGCCTCTGATGATATACGACATCTGCACCAGCATAGTGGAGGCAATGGAAGCCAAAATCAACAAGTTCACAAGGAAATGGCTTGGTGTCCCACCCTGTCTGACTGACATAGCGCTGTACTGTCGCCAAGCAAAGCTGAAACTACCCCTGAAATCCATCCTGGAGGAATACAAAGCAGGGAAGATCAGACTTCAAAGCATGCTGGAGGACTCAGGAGACAAGGTGGTAGAAGCAATCAAGCCCCAGCTGAAGACAGGCAGAAAATGGAAAGTTCAAGAGGCGATGGATTCTGCAAAAGAAAGTCTCAAGATCAGAGAAATAACAGGACACACACAGACCAACAGACAAGGACTGGGGGTGACCAAAACTGAATGGTGGTCAAAGGCCAAAGGAAAAGCCAAAAGAGACATGATGATTCAGGAGATGAGAAAAGAAGAAGACCAAAAAAGACTCCGAAAAGCAGTCCAGCAGAGCCAGCAAGGGCAATGGACAACGTGGGAGAATGCACTCCAAAGAAGTCTCACTTGGAATGACATTTGGCACATGGCCCCTCTCAGGATCAGCTTCATTCTCAGATCTGCATATGACCTTCTGCCCTCAAATGCAAACCTGGTGAAGTGGGGGAAAACAGACGATCCTGCATGCCCCCTCTGCCATGAAAAACAAACAGTGGAGCATGTCCTAAGCTCATGTAAAGTAGCCCTGGCTCAAGGAAGGTACACATGGAGGCACAACCAAGTGCTCAAAGAGATTGTACAAGTAGTCTGGGCTAGTACCAACACCACAAAAGGGAAAATCAGGACTCCAAAAGCACCCGCAACATTCTTCACGGCAGGAGGCAGCAAATCATGGCCAAGAACAACAGTGCCACTCGAAACATGCAGGCAGAGTCTGCTGGACGGGGCAGATGACTGGGAGTGGACTGCAGACCTCCCAGAATGGAAGAGTCACCCAGAGATCATCAGCAAGAGTGGCATGAGACCAGACATAGTAGTCCACTCTAAGTCAACCAAGCAGCTGATCATGATCGAGCTCACGGTGCCATATGAGAACAGAATGGAGGCAGCTCAAATCTACAAGACTGAAAAGTATGCTGATCTGGCAAACAGCCTGAGGAGAGAAGGCTATCAGGTCAAAGTCCTCACTGCAGAAATTGGAGCTAGGGGGTTTGTAGGAACGTCTGCATACAGCCTCATGAAACAGCTCTCAGTTGCAGGGAAGGAAAAAACCAGAGCCCTGAAAGCAATGGCAGAAGCGGCAGAGAGGTGTTCAAGCTGGATCTGGTCAAGGAGGAACAAAAGTGAACTTCATAAGGCTTAATTTCCCTACAAATATCAGGTGTCCCTGTGGCTCAGTGGTTAAAGCGCGAGTCATTAAGTGGAAAATGAGTATGTCCAGAGGGTCATGGGTTCGAATCCCAGCCATGGCTCGTCCCAAGGGACATCCAGAGTCATGAACCGGGTGTGGCCCAACCCCCCTAGAGTGTCAGGAGATAAGGGCCGAAACACTTGCTTGAAGGGGCTTCTCTTCTGAGGACTCTCTGCTGCCACGCTCTCCACGAGTTTCTTTCTACTACTATGTCAAATGTTATGAAAACTGTATTTTCTAGTTTGTTGAACCATTGTATGACTTCATATGTATTTTTCCAGAGATTGAGTTCAGTGTTTTCTTTTATTGTTTTCTCTAAGATTTTTTTTTTTTTTTTTACTAATTTTCCCTAGTTCAGATTTGGAAGGGTTTATCAATCTACATGTTGGATTATTCAAGAAATTAGGTTTGTGGTCTTTAAGTGTAATAAATGCTTCTCTAGCTGCTGTGGTCTCTACTCTGTCACCTAGGTCCATTTGGTGTACAAGTTCCTTTTCTTTCTTTCTGATGTGATCATATGTAGCCTTGTCAGTCTTTCTGTAATTTTGTTGAATATTTTTGTCAAGAAGTTTTGAGTACTCTTCAGGTTCTATTTTATAAAAGTTGCTGGTTTTGTCCGCCTTCACAAATATTTTTTTTATCATTTTGAATTTGTTTAATTTCCTTTTCTAACGCTGTTTGGAATTTATTATTTGATTTCAAAAAATCAAAAATTATTTGAATTCAACACAATTCACCACAGAATTACGGACTGTGGTGTATCTCTATTTGACGCCAAGAGCACAGACACAATCAGCTGTGTCTCCATGATGAGTTCCGACCCAGCGGACGAAAGGCCTAGGAGCAGGCGATACATATAGATCTACCTTCGAGAGGGATTGCGATGGTTCTCTCATGCAGCTAGTGAAAGGTTTTCATTTTTATAATATACATTTCCTTTTTTTTTTTTTTAAATTTCAGATCTTTGCCAATGATGGAAGAATTGTTAACCAACACTTGTTTTCCCTCACTACTTAATTGTTCAGCATTTATATATATATATAATATATATATATATATATATTGAATTATAAACCAAGCTTGCTCTTATTCTTAGATTGACATAGACAAGCTTGGTTTATAATTCAATATTCTTGCAGCATTGCAACACCAGCTGCTCTGTAATTGCTGAATGTGCTCGTACTATCTTGAATTTATTTGTTTATTATATATATATATATATATAAAACCAAGGGAAGCGACAGAATTTTACGTTGAAACGTAGCGGTGAAGATAGCCACTTAAACACAACGAAAACGAAGAGGAAAGACAACCCCATGCAATCCAGAATATGTACCATCACCGTCAAAGCTGGGTGCAACTGAAAGCGATCTGCAGAGCAACTGCGGAAAATTCCAGAGACTTTGGAACACCTATTCATTTGTCACTGAACTCTAAGAAGAAGACCAAGGATTCAGAGCAGCGACATATATATCCTGAGTAGAATCAGAAGGTTAAGATATGTTGGGAGGTCTGCCTTTCGCAAATGAACAAGCACAAACGAATCTTGATTTAATACTACAGAAACAGAGGAACAGAAGGAAACGTAGGAATCTTGCCTGCTTCACAAAGCACATCAAACAGCATGAAAATCTGTTCAAATTTTTGTTTGTGATTTGAGGAATGCCATCAAGTCGTGCAGTTTTGGCAACATTGAAGATAATTCTCCGAGATGAAATTGTGCTTGAAGTGAAAAATGAAAACCTCAGAACGAAGCTGTTGAAGTGAGAAAACTCTTTGACGTACTGTCTGGATATACGCAGAGCTTTTGAAACCAGTCATGACGACTGAAGATCGAAAGACTGAATGAGAAGATAATATTATTGCTATCTGTGGAAGAAGGAAAGAGAAAACTGACAAGAAAAAAAAAACCCTGCTCAAAAAGTGCATGCACCATGGAAAAGAGCCGAAAAAGAAAAAAGAAGAATGTGCAACATTTGGAAAAACCTGCTTAAATTGTGGGGGGAAGAATAATTTTTCACTTGACTTTTCACTTGACGTGAGCAGTAGCTCCAAGGAAAAAAAAAAATTAAGAAGAAAACGTGTTCGAAAATTATCAGAAACAGATAAAGAAACAGAAAAGATTAAGTCAGGCAGAGTTTAGACCAAACTCGGGGCTTTGATATTCTAATTTAGAGATGATAGTGTTAAATCATGTTTACTTATATGATCGATATACATATACAGCTTAGGCCGTGAAAAGGGCAATGGGCTTTTCGATATCCGCCGGTGTTACGGAGAACGTCGACTCCGTAGAAAACTGATTCCCCTGTACAGTTTTCTGCGGAGAAAAATTAACGATGTCAGCTTTCTATAACTTTTAATTCAGTTTTCTTCCGAGAATAATAATCGACTTCTTTTGTAGAATATTGATTCCTAAAGTAGCGGAGTGTACTAAATCCTTAGGAAAATGACTCCTGTTTCATTGTATAAAGGTTTATATGTATAATAAATATTATTTTGTTGCCACTTTCTGATAAGGTTTGATTGCAATTTTAACCCCTACCCCCAATCCAAACTCCTTTCCATAAAATTATATTTCCAAGCAATTTTAGCTATTTCGGTCTAAATTTACCGCGTCTTTATATAAACTCCTGACCCTAATCGAACCCTGTCCTTAAGACCCTGAGGAAAATAGACATGATCGGGGAACTCAATTTAACCTTTGCCAATACATGTGTTGGGTGATCGTTGTGGCCTTCTCTCTCTCTCTCTCTCTCTCTCTCTCTCTGTTCATGGAAAACCACTCAGATGTATAATGAGCATGTATTCCTGAGCGAAAGCTAAAGTTCGGTGTGGGGGTAATTTGACTGGCTACATTCAGTGTACATCTGGTGTTAAGCAGGGGGACGCGTGCAGCCCTGTTTTGTTCTCTTTTCATTGCACGCTCAAACTCCTGCGCGCCGACACACACACGCACCCACCCACCACCCACCCAGCACACACACACACACACACACAGATACGGATGCGGATGAGTTATTCGGTAATCCTTGTTGTGGCACTCCACACTGTACATCCTGTTTTACTCTTCCATTACCGCCCCTTCCATTGTTCTCATTTTCCGTCTGTCGTCACCTTTTTCCATAAGTGGGTGACACAGTGACCTGTTCAGAGTAA
>CM065731.1:5231073-5303573 GCA_033310375.1 Conus canariensis
TTTTCGTTTGTTTTTGTTTTGTCTTGTCTTGTCTTGTCTTGTTCTTCTCTCCCTACATGTATCATATCAGAGGGTCTATTCATGGACACTGAGAATGTTTGAAAACACTTTCGTACGTGCTCGGAGCATCGATTGTGTTTATTAGCCCAAGATTTCCTATCTGCCATCGTGTACATATATCTGTTGTTTCAGGCTTGCATCACAAACATTGCTGTGACGTTGAATCTCACAAACTGCGTCAGGCGGCCAGTGCATCTGCTGTCATTTTGTGGACTGGAAACAAACTTTGACCTGTTCCCTGGCAGTTTCTCCAGGGACCTGGACTCACTTCTACCGCCACAGATTCTTTGTGAATCTTTTTAATTTTGTTTGTTTGTTTTTGTTTGTTTTCTTTTCTTTTTCTTAATCTATACACTCTCTAAGTGTGCTTTAAAATAGATTGTACTCATAACATCCTCCACAGTTGTTCCGCTGTACGCGCTGACTTCTCTTTGTATCATCGCCATTCATTGATTTTAGCTTGATAATTTGTGTATCTTTCTTTTTGTTTGTTCGACATCATGCTCCAACCACTACCCTTTCTTGTTGTTTGCTGTTTTATTGGCTTCTTGATTTTTCTGAAGATAGGCTATATTCTGTTGTCTGTGTCCTTAGGCTCAGTGGTTTACCTTTTCCCCCCAGGCATTTGTCATCATTGTGCGTCATCCACTACCGTTACTTTTTAGTTGACTGTTTTCTGGTTTATTGATCTACCATCCTCTGTGTCTTTTTGTGAGAACTCTGTCTTCCTCATCGATTCTGTCTCACTATTCCTTTACCACCCACGCCTTCCCACACTCCCTCTGTTCCAGCACTTAAAAGTTGGACACCTCAATGTCTATCATTCATTTCGTAAGGTTCATGAAATCTCCTCACTTTCTAAACAGTCACTCCATCCATTACAAGTGTTTGGTGTCAGTGAAACAAGATCAGACTCTCGCTTCACAGATAATCTTATCAGCATTCCTGACTACAAAATAGAACGACGCGACAGTGATCAACCCCAACATACTGGCCTCGCTGCAGACATCCATCAGTCAATTGCCAATATTACCCGAGGCAGAACTGATCTTGAAACTGATATTGCTGAATGTAACTGGATTAAAAAAAAAAAAAAAAAAAAAAAAAAAAAAAAAAAACCCTTACATAAACCCATCTTCCACATACGAATGGTATGACAAGTTGATGTGACAAGTGACAGCCACACACCATCCGTACAACCCCCCCCCCTCCCCTTTTACTCCCTCTTTATTTCCTCCCTCTCCCTTCTCTCTCTCCCTCCCTCCTCTCTCCCTCCCATCCTCTCTCTCCCTCCCTCTCTTCCTTCTTCTTCTCTTTCCCTCTCCCTCCCTCCGTCCTTCTCTCTTTCTTACCCCTCAACTTCTCCTCTCCTCCTCCCCTCTCTCTCTGTCTCCCTGTCCCTCTTTGTCTCTCCTTCCTGTTCCTCCATCTCTCTCTCTTTCTTTCTCTCTCTCTCTCTCCCCTCTTTCCTCCCCCCTCTCTCTCCCCTCCCTCTCTCTCTCTTTCTCCCTTCCTCCCTCTCTCTCCCTCCTTCTCTCTCACTCCCTCTCTCTCTCCCTTCTCTTTTACCCTTCCTCTGTCTCTCTCCTTCCCTGCCTCCCTCCCTCTCTCTCTCTCTCTCCCTCCCTTTTTCTCTCTCGTTCCCTCTCTCTCTCCCTCTCTTTTCCCTTCCTCTGTCTCTCCTTCCTGTCTCTCTCCCTCCCCCTCTCTCCCTCTCTCTTACCCTACCTTTCTCTCTCACTCCTACCTTTCTCTTCCTCCCTCCCGCTCTCTTTCTCCGTCCCCCCCCCCCCTCTCTCTCTCTCTCTCTTAGTTAGGAGCGCTGCTAGCTGTTCCTACGTTCATAAGAACAATACCAAATTGAAGTGAAACGGAAAGCATCTTGTGCAGGTTTATTCATAGTAACCACTTTCTGTCTTCCTGACTATTCAAATGAAAAAAAGGTGAATTTGTGGACAGGACAGGTGTGAGAAATTGAAGGTGGGTGGTTACTGTCTGAGAAAAAAGTATTCTCTGTAAAAAAAAAAAAAAAAAAAAGTACCAACAAAAGGAATGTGAAACCAATATCTCTAATGGAACAGTTTGGAACACAAAAGGATATCTGCAACACCACTTTATCTCTAATGGAAAAGTATTCGAACCAAAAAAAGAATCTGCAACACCAATACTAATGGAACAGTTTGGAACCAACCAAAAGGATATCTGCAACACCACATTATCTTAATGGAACAGTTTGGAACCAACCAAAAGGATATCTGCAACACCACATTATCTTAATGGAACAGTTTGGAACCAACCAAAAGGATATCTGCAACACCACATTATCTCTAATGGAACAGTTTGGAACCAACCAAAAGGATATCTGCAACACCACATTATCTCTAATGGAACAGTTTGAACCAACCAAAAAGGATAACAGCAACACCACATTATCTCTAATGGAACAGTTTGGAACCAACCAAAAGGATATCTGCAACACCACATTATCTCTAATGGAACAGTTTGGAACCAACCAAAAAGATATCTGCAACACCACATTATCTCTAATGGAACAGTTTGGAACCAACCAAAAGGATATCTGCAACACCACATTATCTCTAATGGAACAGTTTGGAACCAACCAAAAGGATATCTGCAACACCACATTATCTCTAATGGAACAGTTTGGAACCAACCAAAAGGATATCTGCAACACCACATTATCTCTAATGGAACAGTCTGGGAAAAATTGTAAACGAATAAAAATTAACTGCGTTCCCGACCATCCCAGTGAACCTACCGGATAGGCTTACAGTAAACAGATATAAGTGCTGATGAATGTTGAATAGAAAAAAAAGGGAATCCAACAAATCTTAACAATTTTCATTCAAACACTGCAAAGAAAGAAAAAAAAAGAGAAGGAGGAAGTCTCTCCCCCCCTCCCCCTCCTTCAGTGTCAAATTCGTTATCACAGTTTACATTTGAAAAGAATTTGTACATTTGGAGGGAAAAAAAAAAAAAAAAAAAACCTGTGGAAGTTAGTGGGAAGAAAACACTTTGTATGTATTCATTTAGATAGCGGTGGCATATCCTCCAACATTTTCTTTTCCCTTCCCGCTGAAATTGTAATCAGAAGGAAGGTGAGGGGTGCGAGCTGGGATAGCACGAAGAGAGAGAGAGAGAGAGAGAGAGGAGAGAGAGAGAGAGAGAAGAGAGAGAGAGAGAGAGAGAGAGAGGAGAGAGAGAGAGAGTCACTACTCACAAAAATATCCAAACGTTCCACCACCCACCACTACCTAGACACAGACACACAAACTGGAGAGAAATTAGCAGTCACGGTTAATTTCAGGGATTAAATGCAAAATGGCAACTGCATTTGAAGATCTAAAAAGACAAAGATATGACATTAACATGGAAGCACTTACAGGTAGCCTCAATGAAAGTGAGACGGGCTAAAAGAAACCGTGATGAAAATCGATGAAGAGGGAGAGTTAGATGAAGAAAAAAAAAACTGCTTCCCAGTTTCCAGTCCAAATAATAATGATGAGGACAATGAGCTTAATTTCGACAAAAATAGACAGCTTGAGGAACGTGGAAGAGACAATAGTCAATCTTGTCAAAATTCTGAATACAAGATTTATATTCAATCGTGCTTTAAACTGGTTGTCTAGTTAGCCTAAAATGTTTCTACCCCCCCCCCCCCCTCCCCACCCCGCCTTGAATATAGAAATAGCACCCTTTATAGTTCTACCAGTCAAAAATAAATGACGCTTTTTTTTTTTTTTTTTTTTTTTTTAACTTAGCCATCCAAATCCACGTGTCTGGTTCCAAGTCACCCAGTCAGTGTCGTCTTTCTCTGCTAACAACCCACGATTAACCTGTTGATCATTTGGGCACCTAACTGAAAAAGGGGGTTTGCTGTTATTTTGAAATTATTATCAAAACTATTAATATACATAATTATTAATATACCTATTAGATTCCATCCTTCCCATAATCTATACCTTCCTTCTCCTCTCTGTTCTTCCTGTCCTCCCCTCCCCCTCCGCCCCGAATTTTTCCCCTCTTCCCTTCCCTTTGTATCAGTATTAGTACTATGATCATTATTACTATTGTTACTATTATTATATATTTTTTTAATTCATTTATTTATTATCTATTATCATCATTCTTCTTCTTTTTCTTCTTCTTCTTCATGATAATCTTATTTTATATGTGTATTTTTTTTAAATTACATTTCTGTATCATGCTTTTGTTATCAGTACTATTATTACTATTACCTTTACTATAGTTGTTAGCATTATCATCATTAATACGATTGCTAGTATTGATATTACCATCACTACCATCAACATCACCATCGCCACTACGACTGTTGCCACGGCAACCATGCTGTTTAAGACTCCTCTAACCCACTCTCCTTTCTCCCATACTACAACTGCTATTGCCGTGTCATCACCAAAAATGGTAGTGATTCAGTTTCAATTCATTTTTTTTCAATATTTTGATCATCGTCATTACCATTTATTAATATTCCTATATGTAATATAATTATCATCAATACTACCTCGACTTACACATTGTATCATTTCTGACAGACTCGTTTTTATTCAACGCCTATCTTGCGCTGACGTGGATGAAGATAAGGGATTGCTCGTTCATTTTCGTTGTCCTGATTGTTTTGTATCTTGCCTGAAGAAGACCTATGAGGTCGAAACGCGTCGTGTTTTGTCTTGTGATTCGTTTGTTGACGTATTTTTTGGCGGTGTGCTAACACTAATATATAAGATTTGTTATTTTGAAATACAAGAGGATGTGTCAAGTTTTTCGTTCTCAGTTTTTATTGCAGGCCAGGGCAATGGGTTGAACAAATGGGGGTAAGGGGGTCGAGTGGGTTGATCATGGTTTTTCTCAAATCGACTAGCTGGATAATTTCACCAATACAGCGCTTTTAACTTTTAGAAAACGACTTGTAAGCAAAGAATAAAAGTTGATTTATTGAAAATGTTATCGAGACCTTGACACCAGTCGGAAGCAGGGTCTGATTTCAGTGAAAGTTGGCCAGGGCGGACATGCCAGCCGACAACTGCCACCACAGGATGATCGTCATAGCTGACGATCGGTCTTTCTCAGATGGCTTAGGCTGCGCCTTTTTTTTTTTTTTTAATGGTGGTGGGGGGTGGGGTGGGGGTGGGGAGGCTTAATCTGAAACAATCGCTGAGAAGCTCTAGTGGTTGGACACAATCGTGACTGGCATGAAAAAAAAAGGTCATTTCACTCCTACTTTCTCTTTGATTCTTACAGAAACAAGAAGGGAAGAAATGAGAGTTTAATCAGGATCTTTCCTGACGTCGTGGTTTTCGTTTTTGATTTTTCAGCATCTTCTGCAACCTCTAATTTTAGCGAGCAAGATGGGCCAACTGTCAGAGAATATCTTTCTTTTAGACTCAAACGATGCAATGACATGTTTCTCCAGGAACTTTTCAGCAGGGTAGCTAATGTCGCAAACAATCTCGGAATTTAGATTTCGATCACACGACATATACTGAATCTAGATATGATTACAAAGCTAGATCTGATCACATTGTGTGCTAACATTCACTATTCGAACCAGAACTAAACCACATCTATACAAATTGGGGTAAGGATATTAAGACTAACTAATAAGATGACTGCCTAATAAGACGTGTTGGCATACACTTTTGCTCTTAAATCCGTCTCCCTTTCAACATTTTTCACCAAAGAACAAAGAACGAAACTGTATTGGTCCACAGCCAGTAGTTCTACGGGCCTGGTTAACGTTTGATAGGTCTACAAGAACCCAAAGTGTTGATGCGCAAAAGCACTGAAAAAAAAAAAGAAGTTTACTCAGCGAGTAGTGCAAAATCGACCGACAAACCGGAGTCGGAGCCATGTCAATTTGCACCTTGAGGCCCCGCTGCGCCGAACCCGTTGACGTCACCCGTCTTTTTTTTTTTTTTTCCCTTTTTTTTTTTTAATGTAGCTATCTGGACCTCCCGATGATTTGTGCTAAGTTAGGCCAGGGCCTAGCCTACACTCTTCATGCATGAAACCCGCGCTGTCTGGACTTCACTAATCAGGAGCTGAAACTTCGTCACAAGACTGAAGGGAGTCTCAGGAAGCCCTTTTGAGGCCTATCGCATTATCTGGACGTCCAGATAACAAAGGTGGTCAAGATAACGTTGGTCTCGTTTCACAGTTAAGTCTAGACAACGCGGTCAACACACACACACACACACACACACACACACACACGCACGCACGCGCACGCCACACACACACACACACACACACACACCACACACACACACACGTTACATCAGTTTCAGGAAACTGTGACAGTTTGCAGGATGTGGAAGTGTAAAGAGGTCAGACTGTGTTGTCGATCGGAACAAGGTGGAGTAACTCGGTACTCATTAGGATCGTGTTTGTTTCGGACAGTTGGTCCCTGAAAGGCTATGGCACACTGACGGGGAAACAGGTCACCCCACTGACGGAAGGGTCTAGCTCTGACGCCGATTAGTGAAGCAAAAGCGACAAGTACTATCGGAAGAAGAGCGGAACTGGTGGTCAGGATGTAGATGTGAGGGATATCTGAAAGATATTTTCGGGACCAGTGCCACTGACAGATGAGAAACAAAGAGATGTCTGTTTATTACATACGCTGAACAGGGACTCGGTGAAGAGATCGTAAGGGTGGTGAGAAATGTTCTCGTCTGGGTGACTTGCAGACTAACATGACAGCGCTGTTTTGGTGCTTCTGAACTTTTTAAAAGAAGATGAATCGGCCAGGACTCGAAGACTATCGCAACAGGCCTAAGTGAAGCCTAGATCGGACAGCACTCACAGGCAGACTTTCAGTGTCACGTGGAAAGAAATTGTCTGCCAGAGCTGATTTTTGGAATGCTAAAATAGGCTGCGTCCTGGTTGAACTGCAACTTGTTCATGGTTGCTCTACGCTTTAAGTTGTTGTTATTCTGTTTAACGTCCGTTCACTAAAATGATATCAGACGGCGGGAAAAATAGGGGGAAAGGGAAGGGATGGAGAGAGTGGGAAGGAGTTGACACCATGTAAAAGTTTGATATGACCGTACGTGTGTTTGTCGGTACTTGCATGAGTGTGCACACGTGTTTAAGATATAACTATTGCATGGGAAATGGGCGAAACTGTTACATAATTATCAATCAATGATTATATATATTAAGAACAGCGGACACGGGTCTGACGTAAAATGAAAACAGAACAGGCTGGAGCATAGAGCCTCGAAGGAGCCTGGCTTAGTTGATGTAAGACCGCTTCACTTTCCGTCAGACTTTCTGAGATTGAGGGCGAAGATTCAACCAAGTGAAAACGGTGAAAAGAAATTAAATAAACAATTATAAAATCAAACAAAGACGAATTTAATCTAATTCAGCTTCTTTCCGGTTTTCTTTTTGTTGTTGTTGTTACCATCAGGTTCATCCTCCGAGTGAATACGAAGAAAACTGTTGCCTTCATCCGGCAAATAAGACATCAAAATGGAAAATTTTCCCGATAAATCCCCCCGTACCCCCTCCTTTTTCCCGCCTCCCCTACATCCACTCCTAGCACCGAAAAGAGTAACGTGTTCAGATCGGTGGGAAGGACATAGTTAGGCCTCGCCAACATGAAGTTGATTTTAAATGCAGTGACCAGGGGAGGTTACTTAAAGCGATTTGCTAAATCGGGACGGTGACGTCCCGTAAGTGCATTACACGCCGTTGAAGAAAGAAAAGTTGTATTATCATTGTGCAACCAGAGGGACTGATATCTATTTATAACCATAGCATTTAGTCCGCGGTATCAGCCATCGACGAGCAAACAAATTCTACCGTTGCAGGTACGCTATTTTACGAGAGCGCAGAGTGAGTGATGATAATGGTTTATTTTCGGTGGTGTATTATTTTCTTTTCTTTTGTTGCTGTTCAAAATCAGTTTGCAGTTGGTGAGAACCGAAACTTCCCAAAGAATAAGAAGAACGAAGTTTCAGTATTTCGTCGAACGTTCATTTTTATTTCCTTGTTATTTGGGGCAGCAAACAACCATGCCAGTTCTTTACGCAAAATGAATAGGCCTCAATAGTAAGTAAGTTAGTATAGTCAGTCTAGTAGACCGTGTTTTATTTTGATAAAAAATATATTTTAGCATGATTATTCATACAACGCTTGAAGAAAGACCATCATTGGCGGATTTGGAAAGCAGAAGGTTAGTGGTGAAAGGTTTTACAGTAATATTGCAAATATTGCTCAAAAAGCTGGATCAACAGTGGGCTTCCTACGCCGAAATCTCAGGAATTGCCCAAAGGAGTGCAGGCGCCTGGCATACATCGCACTGGTGAGATCCAGACTAGAGTATGCAGCTACAGTGTGGGACCCATATTACCAACAGGACATCGAGAAGTTGGAGAGGGTACAGAGACAGTCGGCACGCTTCATCACGAAGGACTATAGGTCCAGGGAACCAGGTTGCGTAAGCCGAATGCTGGGGGATTTGAATCTCCCCCCGCTGGCTGATCATCGCAGACAGGCACGACTAGGCCTGATGTTCAAGATAGCGGGAAATCTCATCCCCGCCATTCCCCCCCAAAACTTCCTGACCCATGTGAGTGCTGGCCGCAGACGGACACGACCCCCCAAGTATGAGGACTTCGAAGTCTTCAATATTACAGAATGTTCACCGCGTGGTCAGAAACACTCATGGCTTCAAACTACCTGTCTGTAACACAAGTCAGTACACTCACTCCTTCGTGCGGACAGTGAGGGACTGGAATCATCTAGGGGAGGATATCATCAGTGCAAGCTCTGTCAGTGCATTTACATCAGCACTTGGCAGATCAACATCGCCTGCCTACTAGCATCTTGACAGCAGTAGAGTTTTTAGCCAGCTTTTTTTGTGTGTGTGTGTTTTTTTTTTAACTTGTAGATACCTGTTGTGGCTACTCACAGGGACCTTAACCCAGTAGAAGATTGTTAGGACAAAGTGGTAGCTTTTTAAACTATTTCTAAACTATTTTGCGCTCTCCCTGTTCCGTCGTGTTTATAGCCGTTGATTGGCTCCTGCGACATATGTTCCAGATCCAGATCCAGGTCCAGATATGATTTAAAAAGCAGTTCATCATGAAGTAACAGTTCCTGGCTAATAGTTTTCCTAGCTAACATGCTGACCTCTGATTAAATTGGGGAATATTTTACAGAACATAAGGCAATAACAAATGAACGCACTGGTGACCTACTCGTTTTTGAGTGAACCAGTCTTCTAGGAAAAAGAAGAAGATCATAAATGAAATAGATAAGGTAGGATCTCACATGAAATAACAGCTGAACATTGCTATAAGAACGCATGGGAACAACCCAGAACATGACATAAACAGTTTGTGCAGTTGCGTTAAGCACGTTTGCAGAATCCAATCCTGGCATATATATCTATATATTTATATCCACACACACGCATACGCGCACACGCACGCACGCACGCACGCACACACACACACACACACACACACACACACACACACACACACACACTCACACACACACACACACACACACACACACACACACCAACAGTTCTTTTCCAGAACAGTGAGAGTTTGGAACAGACCATGTCAGCTGAATCAGAGTTAAGAACCTTCATTGGATCAGTGTAGGAAAGAGCTGGGTTGGAAAGTGGTTGGGATGGGCTGGTGTTAGGTCTTGTGGTGTTTTTGCTTTTTCCTTCTTCTTGCGGGTTCTAGTGATGGTAGGCGCTGTGCTTTAGGAGAACTGGGACACAGCTTTTGCCATGGGAAAGACATGTGGCTTCCACTGCAGTTTCCTTCACTACAGCTTGGTCATACAATTAGGAAACATATGAGGGTTACAAAAATCACTCTGGAATAATGTAGTAGAGACCACGGTTTCTTTTAATTTTTTTTTTTTTTTTAGGTGTGTCACCCCAAGTTTGTCAATGACATAGCTAGTACTGGCGTCTTCCGACTATGATCCAGATCCAGAGTTTAATGAACTTTATAACGAACATTTTTTGTTTCTAAATCATTCTTTTTTGTTTTTATTCTTCTGATCCTCTTTTGTGCTGTGGCACTAAACCCCCCCCCCCCCCCCCCAAAAAAAAAAAAAAAAAAAAAAAAAGTGATTATGGCTGTGCATGACAAAGCAGGAGAAGAGCCATTGGTTTGGGAAAAATGACTTTTTCCATAAACAGTTTCCCTAGATTTTATATTATAGATCATACCTCTGATCACCAGTGACCGACCTGTGGAGGGGGAAACCTGTATTTATTCTTTGGTTCAAATTTGAACATCCTGGTGTTAGACCTAAGTTATGTATATTAGAGTTCATGATAGAGTATGCTTTCAAACTTCCCAACTCTTGAATTTTACATAGCCATACCTGTGTGCTGTGTCCTTTCTGAATTAGTTAATGGGAAAAATCTAGTGTGTTACAAATACTGATCAATCTTTTAAAAGTGTAATTTGTTGTTTGAACAAAGTTGCTGTTTTTCAAACTGCGTTTGGGTTTCATGCTGGAATTTGAAAGAAGAAAGCCAGAAACCAGCATGTTCTTATCTTCATTCAGTATTTAGTTAAGGAGCAATCAGCTACAATCATGGCACACATGTGTTCAATGAATTGCTGTAAACTAGAAACCAGTTAATTTGCACAAGTATTCTGCAAGAGATCCTTTTGTTTCCCTCTGAATTGGTTTTGTCAAAAAAAAAAGGAAATCTTTCAAAACTGCTTGTTTTTAATTGCCTTCCAAGTTCTTGAAAACATGTTCATGACCTGTCAAAATACAGATTTATTAATAACCTTTCCATTGTCCTGTTATTGTGGCAAATTATTATATTGATTTTTATGTGCATTAAATCTAGGTCTACTTGGCCAACACAAAAAATAGCCACAATGATTATAGTTATTTCAGATCGATCGTATCATCATCAATTACTGTAATTTTCACGATGAAAACGCACTTTATAAGCCTGCATCTGCAAACCTTTTTGTTTAATCAGAAAAAGACATGTATTAGATGCAGCCTTTTGATTGGCTATGGAAAACACTGATCAGCTATGAAAAACACGTGCACAGAATCCTGAGAAACAGCAAAGTCTAAGGACATCTTGAATGACTGTTTCTCATTGATAAGGATGGACTGAAGTCTGTCTGAGAGATGCAGTCTTAACCAGTTTAACGCTGTTACTTATACCAAAGTTTGTGCTCATATGTAAGAGGAGAATATAGTGATCAGTAGAGTCAAAAGCTGCTGACAGATCTAAAGAAGAAGCAACAGCTTTGTAGTCATCAGGAGACATCTGGACATTGATCAAGATTTGGTGAGAGCAGTTTCTGTATTCTGTCCAGCATGGTAAGCTGACTGGTGAAATTGAGGAGGTTGTAAGAAGATGCTGGAATAATTGATGGAGAACCAGTTTCTCTAGAATTTCTTTTGCAAGAAAAAGGAGATTGGTTATAAATTTTTTCAGTTCATTGTGATCAAATGATGATTTTTTTTTTTCAAGAGACTTCACAGTTGCAGTTTTGAAATCTTCAGAGCAGTTTTGAAATCTTCAGAGATTGAACCACTCAAGAAGAAGTGTTGAAAATATTTGTGTTGGCAGGCAGAAAGGTTCAATGTTTTCACAAAGGAAAGAAGTAAGGATACTATGTATTGCAATCTAGAAAAGCCGAAATGTGTCATGTGAATGTTGACATTATATATTGTGTAAAATGTGTTTCTTTTCAAACCCCACATTCGTCAGCTGAAACAGTAAGGGATTAAAAGTGCGTCTAGTCAAAAGCCAGCTGCCCCCCCCCCCCCCTTTTTTTTTTTTTTTTTTAGTCCACCCACCCTCTTTATCCCCTGGTTTCTGCAGTTTGACTCTAGATTGTTGGTAGTTATGATTATGATGTTCACATGGAAATGTGCAAAATCACTGGTGATCAACAAACCCCACTTGGTAAAGTTAAAACTTTGTGTCAGTTGCTCTTTCGAAGTTGGTGATAAGTTGCATAATTCAGAGGTGAAATTTCAGACTGATATCCCATCCCCTCCCCTCACCTCCCTCTCCCTCACCCCCCCCCCCCCCCCCCTTCCAAAAAACAAAACAAATTTGAATTTTTTTTTTTTTTAATGAGTTTTTAGTAACATGAGATTTTAAAAAAGGTTCGTCTTGGGGGGAAAGTGCAGAATGTTTGTTTTTTTTATATATGAAAATAAGCTTTCTTATTGTACTTGTAGAAATACTTTACTTAGTGAACAGAAGAATATACAATGAGTGCTGTAGTTTTGGTTGTGAAAATAGGACTGATGTTCCTGAGCAAGGGGGGTGAGCATGTCCCTGATAAATTGGTGACTAATCAGTTGAAATCCTATGTATGCACGGAGCTACTGATCACTATGAAATCGAAAGCAGAATTGGGATAAATCACATGCAGACAGCAAACTTTTGGAAGTGTTTTGAATGGCATTTGGACCACCAGAACAGGCAGTAGAAGTTAAACAATGTTCAGTCACTGAGTACTAAAAATGCTGATAAATATTTATCAGACTGTAGGAGTCTCATGTGGAACAACTGTTTTTTCTGTGCCAGTATTTTTGTATTGATCAAGGAGATTGTGATCTTGCTTATCTTCTAGGTCTTTAGCATGTCTTGAACCCTTAAAGGGTTGGATCAGATTGAAAGTACAATTGGAATGCCAAACTTTGAAGGACAGTAACTATCCATTGTGTTGAATTGAAATGGAGTGATTGTTTCCCCTGAGGCTTCAAGTAAAAGGGGACAGGATCTGATTTGCCTGACTGATCCCATCATTATTATTTGTGTGTGTGCATTTTGTTCAAAACAGCTGGAGTTAATCAGTCTCTGCAAGATCTGAAGCGTTTATCACCAGTTGAAGTGAAACTTGAAGCTGAATTAAACAATGGAACCTGCAGCAAAGAACGAGTCAGAACAGGGACAGAATGCAGAAAGCTCTGAAGGTACTTAAGTTTGTTGTGTGTATCTGCATGAGCGCATATGTGTGTGTGTGTGTGTGTGTGTGTGTGGTGTGTATGTGTGTGTGTGTGTGTGTGTGCGTGCGTGTGTGCGTGCGTGCATATGTGTGTTTGCGTGTGTGTGTGTGTGTGTGTGTGTGTGTGTGTGTGTGTTGTGTGTGAATTTTCATCTTCTGTGTGTAATATAAAGACCTTTTAGTTTAATTTGTGATTAAAATCACTTTTGGAAGTTTTCACACACACACTCACTCACATGGACACACACACACACACACACACACACACACACACACACACACACACACACACACACACACACACAGAGTTTCAAACTGTGCCTGGACTAGATTCAGAAACCAGCTGCATTTGTTTTGTGTTGTGTCATTTTTGTTGGGCTTGTCAGACTAGATCTTGAGTACCGCTGGTCTTTAGTGACAAGTGCTGGAAATGATGTTTACTGCAGCTGTACTTTGTCATGTAATTGAGAAAGAGTGACCGCATAACAGTGCTTGTGACTGCCACGTAACCACTTGATTCAGACCAGTGCGGTGTCACAAAGGCCAGCGCAAAGGATAATTCTACTGATGTGCTGAAGTGTATGTTTTTGACTATGAACATTATTCAAACATATTGTTCTTAGTAAGCAGGTGCATTTGGCAAGAAATGCATTGTGTCAGTAGTATGTTGGTAAAGGTAGTTTTGGTGATTGTCATTTTGCACATGCATTGTTTATTGTTTTCACTGCTGTGTGATCGTAATTTTATATAGGCTGACACTAAATGTCACACACAGGGAGTGTGCAGTTGAAAACAGCTTGGTCATTTCAGTTCAGTTCCACTTTGAGAAAGGATGCTGTGTATGTGTCATGATTTGAAACAATTTTTTTCCTTTAGTCTTGCTTTTTTATTTTGTGTAGAAGAGTAAATTAATGTGTGTGGTTTAATTTTTTTTTTTTTACATCTAATTTATTCTCGTTTTTTCTTGGTGGGTAGTGTGTGCATAAACTGAATGTGAGTGTGTGTGTGTGTGTGTGTGTGTGTGTGTGTGTGTGTGTTTGTGTGTGTGTGTGTGTGTGTGTGTGTTGTTTGTCTGTCTGCCTGTGTCTGAGTCTATGTTTGCGCATGTGTAACAAAGTTCAGGATTTTTTTTTTTTATATTATCCACAGTTCCATGTACAAAAAACAAACAAACAGACAAATTACATAATATAACTTTGGCTTGAAATGATCATTTGGGAAAGAATGATGTCAAGTGGGGTGAGGAAGGAAAAAGGGAGTAGATTATGCCTTGAATTTTATTACACCTCTCCTCTCTCTCTCTCTCTCTCTCTCTCTGTGTCTCTCTCTCTGTCTCTCTCTGTCTCTCTTCCTCTCTGTCTGTCTGTGTGTCTGTGTCTTAACTCATGATTCCTTACGTCAGAATATTGGTGCATGTCAAATACAGACAAACCTGAAGACAGTAAAGTACAAAGGTATGAGTTTGCAACCCTTGGCTGTTTCAGCAATGGCCTCTGTGCCACAAACTGTGGAAAACGTGGTGCCTACGGCAGAGGTTACCTGCAACAATTCAGAGGAGACAGCTACTCAAGATGCCCAGGTGACCCATGATGAGGATTTGCCATCTAGTTCCTCATCTGCCAGACTCCCGTCGTTTGTGGAGAGTGCCACGCAAATGGATGCAGATTCTCTCCGGAAAGCCCTCCTTGGTGAACAAGATGGTGATGGAGAACCTGTTGGTGATGGCCCAGCTGTGGGTGATGATTCCGCCACTGCCTCCAAGAAGAAGAAGAAGAAGAAGCGACCCAAATCAGCCCAGACCTCTTCTAGCAGCGGCTCCGTCCTGTCCAATCCAGCAGCTTCAGGGGTAGAGGATGGGGCAGAGGTGGTGCTCTCAGAGAGTCTGGAAGCCATGTCTGTGTCAGGTGCTGCTGCTGCAGCCCCAGTGACAGAAACCAAGCGGAAAAAGAAGAAGAAAAAGAAGGACAAGGGGGACCGTGGTCAAAGTATGCCTGATGTGGAGAACGCCGATGCAGAGATGAAGGATGAAGGTCAGAATAGTCATGGGGAACAGAGACAGGAACAGCAGGAAGGTGAAGGCCCACCTTCCAACTTGCAGCGCCTGACTCAGAATCTGCTCACTAGAAAGAAAACTATGCAACAACAGTCATCACAGCAGCTGACGCCGATGATGATGATGACACAGAGTCCAGAAGTGCAACCGGAGATGATGCGGCTTCCAGGAACACCAGGCCAAAAACCACAGCAGCAGCAGCCAGTGGTGCAGCAACAGCAGCAAGGATCAGGTCAGAGGCAGGGAGAAAGGCAACAGAACCAGCAGCAGAAGCAGCAGCAGCAACAGAGGCAGAAAGGGAAAAACTCCCAGCAGAAAAACCAGCAGAAGAAAAATGTTGTAAGTACTTGCATGTGTATTCTGTTACAGTAACTTAAAAATACAGTATCTGTGAAAAAGTGTGCGTGCGTGTGTGCATGCATGCAGCATGTGTATTGTGTGCTGGTGTGTGTGTGTGTGTGTGTGTGTGTGTGTGTGTGTGTGTGTGTGCGTGTTTGGTTCTTAATCATTATATGCTTTTTTCTGTGTCCTTTTGACCCATTTTCTATCTTTTTGTTAGAAACTAAGAAGGTCATGTACAATTTCCTTTTGGCCCCTTTTTCTGTCTTTTAGTTAGAAACTAAGAAGGTCTTGTTCAATTTTTTCACTGGTCACAATTCCTAATATGCCAGCTTTTTATTGGAATCTAGCAACTAGATTGTACGCACTGTCCAGAGTTAGCACTAGTTGTTCATTTAGCAGTGCGTATTTTTCCCACACAGCCTTTCTTTTACATACATTTTGTTACATTTAAATGTTTTACAATTAACTCTTTACTTTTTCGAAAACTGGAAATGAGAAATGAGGTGTAATGGGTAGCACTGTCGGAACAGCCTGGTTTGTGCTTTAAGGGTGTCACTGGTTTAGCTACCGTGTTGTTATTTGTTGTATATATATATATATATAGTCTTATTTTATGTTTGTGCTCCAGCATGAGACCTTTTCTTTCCCTTCATATGATCGGCATTCCCTGTAGGATTGAGGATCAAAATTACCCTCTGTGCAAAAAACTGAAGGTCAAATCTGAAAACTGGGGGTCAAACATGCAGAGAGTCGTTTATACCTTCTTGTCTTTTTTGTTGTTGTAATCTTCTGCTCAATTTAGTGAGGCATTATGGCATTATGACATGCACCTTATGATTGTTGGTATTCTGGGTGTGTTATAACTATAAGTGAGAGTTCAATAATAACACTGGAATAAAACCAGTCCAGTGACCTGCTTTAGTGCACATGAGACTGCCTCTTCAGTGTCCGTTCACATTTAACAGTACACACTTTGATAGTCAACTTTTATTATCATTTAACAACTGGATTTCCATCAAAATAAGGTATTTGTGTATTTGTGCATTGAGTGTTAATCTCATTATGAAAATATGTGTTCCATATGTCTAATGTAGCTCTACTGACCACGTGAACATGAGAAGAGTTGAAATAGTGAAGGAGACTATACTGCAAACACATATCCACACACAGAACACAGACACACATACACATACAAATCTAGATTCTTCGTGAAATGAAAAAGAGTAAACACGAAAAAAGAAAATAAATGAATAAAGAAATGAAACAGAGAATGACATGGTAAACTTGATGTGACGCTGGTTGCTGCCTACAGCCAAATATGTAAGCAGAAATAAAGGAACAAAGAAACAATAGAATAAAGACTATATAAATGAAAAAATGATAACTTTAACTTAACCAGGTTCTGACATGACAGCCACACACAGTGCATTACTTATTTGGCATTGGCAGCTGTACACAGACTTCAAGAAAGCAAGCAGACTGATGACGGGGGAGGGCTGGAACGGGGCTGAGAGTGAGTGCGTTCTTGCAGCTAGTGTTCACTCTTTGACAGTTGTAAAGCAATCAATGATTATTTTCTGTTTTGAAATTTTGTAATTCAGTGTCTTTCATCTACTCAGCTAATTTTTTGAAGTTTAGTATTGAATGACCCATAGCACGCTTTCCTCAACAAAAAAAGTATTGGACATGTACCAACACTAACAGAATGGAAAAGAAGGCAGATCATGGTTTTACAAGAATTGAACTTCGGTTGGCTGAAGTTTCCTTTCATAGAAAGGGAACTGGTAGATTTTCATTTAAGAAGAACAAAAGAGAACAAAACAACATCACAAAGTACAGCCAGAATACTGCACAAAAAGAAGCTACATACTGTTCATGTCACAGCCGTCCCTTGATTTTACTTTTCATTAGTGAGCATTAGACTGGACCTCCGCAGCAGGTGGTCATATGTCCTGTTAAATCTGCACATAGTGCCTTACTCATAATTCATTATTCTGCGAATATGTGAGTAGTTCTAGGCACAGGTTCGTCAAAAATATAGCATTTGATGCTTGATTAATCAAGCTATTAATGACACAATAATTCATTTGGCAAAATTCTCATGGGTTGTAAAAATGGCTGGAAGTGGATTGTACCTGCAACAAAAGAATTTCACAATCATCAGTAAGAAACCAACTGGTATAAAGGTTGAACAACAAAATGAGTTTTCGTCTTCAAACGTTTTGCTTACCAGCCATATGGAAGTTTGGTAATAAATTAATTGATCCTCCTGGATAGAAAAGATCTGTGCATCATAAAGATCCTCATTTTAGAAATCTGTGCATCAAATCTGAAATCTGAGTGTAACAGACCCTTAGTTGTGCACTATCAGGAACACTGGTGTTTACGGACTATAAAAGGCCTTGCTTGGTCAGCTGAACTGTAAGAATGTAACTAAACTAGGCTGAAACAGGTTATACACTGTGTATGTGTCTGTGCTCTGAAACATCGTGGATTGTTGCAGTTTGAGCCGTACTGGTCAATGGAGGACGTGTCTGCAGGATTGAAACGAGGCATTCTGATTGAGGTATGTACAGATGGATGGGCTAGAGCTGCTTTTGGTTTGGTTTTTCCTTAAAATGAATTATTATCCCATCATAAAACATACGCAAAGTGTATTATGTCGTTCAGTAATTGAAAAGCAGACCTGCCATCGCTTCCACTTCCCTCACCTAAAATCCACATCGGCGTGTTTTGAAACACCAATTTTCTTTTTCAGACCATAATTTTTAGACGAATGGGTATCAGGAAGCAATTCACTGCTCACTGAAATGGTGTGATAGGCTCCTGGGCAGTACTAACCTTGTACCTCCTGCCCTATTGATTTGCACTGCTGGGGTTGCTTACTGTACAAATTTTATTTCCTTTTTCTTTTTATTTTGGTGCTAGTCATTTTGATCACTGTCATCAATTCTTCCTTTTCTTTTTATTGTCTTTGTGTATTGTCTTCTCTGTTTTTCTGCCTTCATGTTACATTCTCCTATCCTTGTTCAGGAATGTTGTTGCACTGTTTTCTCTTGTTACAGTTTGTAACATTTCAGCTTTCTTGTTAAAATGTGGTAAGTAGGCAGTCAGACAGTACTCACTGTCCAGAGTGGGTACTGCTTGTCATCTCTGCAGTGTCTGTTTCCCTGCAAGTATAGTATTAGAATGTTTGCATTACCTTTTTAACTTTTTTTTTTCCCCAAACAGAGCAAGAATCTTAAGGAGAAAGTTTGGTAACCTGAGCACAGTATTAATTTAATCTGCTCTTCAGATGTCAACAGATTAACTATCATGTTACAAGTTTGATCATTTTATATTGTGTTTATGGTTGTTTTTTTCAGAATAGGACTTTTTTGTTGTTGCCCTTAGTGGTGTGACATTTCTGTGTAGTCGACTTGGCTACAACAGTAAAATTAAGCTAACCTAAACTTGCTTTTCCTGTTGTCTGCCACAGCACCTATGTGACTAGTGGGTCATAGGGTCATATGACGTAACATGCATCCTGCACATACTTGACTTTTATTTTCATGATTGCAGGGTCCAATCAGAATAAATCCCAGGAAGTATGAAGATGCCTATGTCCCCTCACCAGTAAGTATTTGCATGTTCATGTTTTTCGGCACATGACATTTTAGTTGTGATTGTAGGTGGACTAGGATGAATCCATTAAACTTATTTTTTGGTACAGTAAAGTTTCATGCTCCCTTAGGATGATGCATGATGAGCAAAATTTATGAAAAAGATAGGAATGTTTGATAAGACAGTTTTACCAGTATTCAGAAAATACATGGAGAACAAAATAAAAAAAAAAAATTTAATAAACGCTTGTTTATTGAAAACTTGGTGGTGGTGGTTGTTTGAATAGATACAGGAACAGAGTCCCTCTCTAGATGTAATTTATCTTCAGCGAGTAAGTTAGGTTGTACGAGTTCGCGATGAAAAGCAAAGAATTTCATTTGAAATCCTATGTAGGTTTGTAAGTGCAAGAGATGAATAGGAAGGAAAAAAAGAAACAAAGCACTTTTTTTTTAGTATCTTGAATAGTGCATTTTGGATCATTTGGTTTCAGTTGTGATTTTTAATTTATTGCATTCTAATGCATTTTACATTTTAACCTATCACAGCTAGCTGTGACAAGTGGATACTAGAAATCTAATATGATTATGAACATCACTGAATGTATGAGTAATAGTAAAAAAATTAATGTTGCTGTTATGTTTAACAGAATGGCAGCATGTACACATGTGAATTCAAATGCGTTGTTGGTTCAAAAACAGCAACTTTTAAATATTTGATTCTAAAGACAATGGTCTTTCAGGTTCAAAGCACATGTAATTGTAATATACAAGGTGCCCCAAATCAGATTTTGTTACGTCTATTGTATTTCAGGATGGTAAAGCTGATGTTTACATCAGTGGAATGACAGACCGGAACCGAGCTCTGAATGGAGACGTAGTGGCTGTACTTGTTCAGGATCGGGACAATTGGAGGGTAAGATATTTCTGAAATGGTTAATACAGAAGGCATGGTGCTGTTTGAAAGAGAGAAATGTAGGAAATGAAATGCACGAAAAGTAACAGGCTGCATCAAAAAATCTTTTAATTCTGTCTTTTTTTTTATTTTTATTTTTTTTACTGATTTTGTGGACCATTGTCCTGTTTTTGTTCTGGAAACTCTACAAAGATTTTTCTCTTACATCGGTTTATGACATGCAAGCTTTCTTGGGTGTTGTCTGGCATTTAGGGAGTGACAGACTGAACACGCTGTCCAGAGTCAACACATGCAGCTCATATGGATTTTTTCATGTGTTTTTCTGTGGTGTTGAAGTGTTCTTCATAAATGTTTCACTTTTTTTCAAAGTGGGAATTGTAAAACTAAGGGGGATGCCTGGTCCTCTCAGCATAGCCTAGTTTTTTTAGTTTTGTTTTCTGATGATCTGGCTTATTTCATGTTGTGACTTTTTTTTCTTATGTGAGTTTGACAGCCCAGGAAAGGTTTTGTGTGGTCAGCTGGGCTGAAATGATTAAAACTTAAACTCAAGGTTGGAAAGTAATAGTAATGCTTGTTTCTTGTGTCGTTGATTGCTATTAGGTCATGGTTTTTGTGTGAATGAGAGAGAGAGAGCGTTTGTATATGTGCTTTTCATGTACACAACCATTTACCTCCCAAAGCAAGGTTTAAAGTTTGGCTAAGTTGAAAACAGTGTTTGCCATGGTTGGGTCATACATAAAATGTGTAAACGAATGATGGCAGGTACACATGCCTCTGGGTATGTGTATGTGTGTTGTTCGAAATACCAGGTGAGCTTGAGAGTGTGTCAGTCTGGGAGAAATTGAGGGGTGGAGTAGATTTGGAAAGACACTACTGGAAAGCGGTAGTATAAAGATAAACCAAAAAAGCTGATTGTTTTATGTCTTCTAGGTCTTCACAGAAGAGGTAGACCATTATGAGAGATGCAACTCTCCACTAAGGACCGGGAGAGTGACAGATGGAGAGAACAAAATGGCAGAGGCAAACAGTGAACAGGCAGCGGAACAGGAGAAGACTGAGGCCTCCAACAAACAGGGTGACGCAGATGTGAGGATGGAAAGTCCTGATGTGCTGGTGGAGGAGGAGGAAGAGGTGGAGCTTGACAGTTCCGGAAAACCAGTCGGTGAGTAGAGGTGGAGACTGATAGTTCTGGAAAACCAATCGGTGAGTAGAGGTGGAGCTTGATAGTTCTGGAAAACCAATCGGTGAGTTTGTTGTTACAGTGCACAGCCTGATTTCTAACCGGTCTGTGAGACTGATTTAGTTGATTGCTATTGGGTCATGGTTTTTGTGTGAATGAGAGAGACAGTATTTTCAGTGACATGCTACTCCTTTTCTGCGTCTGTTGATTAATGAATGTAAGAATGATATCTTATAAGGAATACTGTGTGCCTTTCTTTTTTTTCTCCTTTTTTTCATTTTTGTTAAAGTGCAGTTGATGACAATAAGTATTGAAATTAAAGATTACCTTGTCATCCCTTGTAACTGCATGCTGGTCCATTTATGTCTCTGCAGAATGTAAGTTCATATTCACTCACCAAAGAAAAGAGTAATAAATGGTGATTGCATGCCACATTCAGAGTTTTTAAAAACACCAAAGAGAGAACATATTACTCCTCTGCTTACCCACCTGCATTGGGTTCCAGTTTTTCAGTCAATGGACCATATGAACTGCATACTTTTCTACAGGGCTACTGTGTGCTACAGTGCACAGTGCCACCATACATGTCTGAACATGTTACCCTTTCACATTCTCTCTGTTCTTCGATCACATATTATACATTTTTCTTAAACCAAGTCCAAACATCTGTAAAAAGTCTTTGGGTACACATGGTTTCTCTTAACATGGGTGTGGTTTGTGGAATGGACTTTCATGTTCAGTTTGTCATGCTCAGCCTCTTTCTACTTTCAAGTTCAAGCTAAAAACTCATTTATTTTCAAAATCTTTTTTTCTCTTCCTGCCATTGAATGGTTTCATAGTCACACACACTCTCTTGTAAGTTTTGTATTGTTATGCTCTAATTATATTTGCATTTTGAGAGTGCCTGTTGTGGGCGTATGAGATGTGCATATATGTGTGTGTGTGCACATACATGCATTCTGTGTGTGTGAATCGGAATTTTATTTAATTGTCATTAAAAGCCACCACTTGCATTTATGGGCACAAGAAATGGAAAACCCAGCAAAATTATGAGCATTTTGCATTGCTACTTAACATACTGATGAGCACATAAAAAGACAAGGTACATGTTTATTTCAAAGTATACACAGGTCACAAGGAAACTTTTGAGGGATAGTGCGTGAACAGACGTTAATACTTCATCTTAAGTACACATAGATACATAGTTACACCACAGGTTGTACATGACTTGAGTCTGCAAGCATTTTAACCCATGCAAGCACACACACATTCACATGCTGTCTCTCACACACAGATGTACACACACACACACACACACACACACACACACACACAGTGACACACACACTCACACACACACACGCGCACACACACACACACACACACACACACACACTCACATACACACACTCACACACACACACACACACACACACACACACACACACATATACTCTGACTTATATGAACTAGAAACAAAAATTGCTTGATAATTACTGAACACCTGTAGCTAGATGAAAGTACTGGCACTCAATAGAACCATGCACCTGTATATGCACACACATGCATACTGGAAGTTGAACAACATCTAGATATCCAAACGTACATGACTTGTGGGGTTGTTGATGGGTCTGTTGTATGGGAGAACGGGATTTGCATTTGACTAAATTGTACTTTACCTACATTCTTTTTTTACCTGCATTGGTAGACAAGGCATTGACTGCTTTCGGAAAGAGATGGTTAGCAAAGTTGTATGCTATTTGAAAGCAGTCGAATACTAATTTTACTTGTTAACCCTGTGGGAATCCAGCATGTGTGTATGTTTGTACAAGTGTATGTTACTGTTAGGGTGTAGAAGAAGGGTTTGAGAAGTGAACAGGGAAGGAGTGATTTGCTGATGTGTTGGCGTGTTTATTTATGTGCCGTGGGAGTGAAAGTAGTCAGTTGATATATTGTTTGCTTGTTTGTCATGGTAAGCGTGTGATGGCAGTGAAAGTAGTCAGTTGATATATTGTTTGCTTGTTTGTCATGGTAAGCGTGTGATGGCAGTGAAAGTAGTCAGTTGATATATTGTTTGCTTGTTTGTCATGGTAAGCGTGTGATGGCAGTGAAAGTAGTCAGTTGATATATTGTTTGCTTGTTTGTCATGGTAAGCGTGTGATGGCAGTGAAAGTAGTCAGTTGATATATTGTTTGCTTGTTTGTCATGGTAAGCGTGTGATGGCAGTGAAAGTAGTCAGTTGATATATTGTTTGCTTGTTTGTCATGGTAAGCGTGTGATGGCACTGAAAGTAGTCAGTTGATATATTGTTTGCTTGTTTGTCATGGTAAGCGTGTGATGGCAGTGAAAGTAGTCAGTTGATATATTGTTTGCTTGTTTGTCATGGTAAGCGTGTGATGGCAGTGAAAGTAGTCAGTTGATATATTGTTTGCTTGTTTGTCATGGTAAGCGTGTGATGGCAGTGAAAGTAGTCAGTTGATATATTGTTTGCTTGTTTGTCATGGTAAGCGTGTGATGGCAGTGAAAGTAGTCAGTTGATATATTGTTTGCTTGTTTGTCATGGTAAGCGTGTGATGGCAGTGAAAGTAGTCAGTTGATATATTGTTTGCTTGTTTGTCATGGTAAGCGTGTGATGGCAGTGAAAGTAGTCAGTTGATATATTGTTTGCTTGTTTGTCATGGTAAGCGTGTGATGGCAGTGAAAGTAGTCAGTTGATATATTGTTTGCTTGTTTGTCATGGTAAGCGTGTGATGGCAGTGAAAGTAGTCAGTTGATATATTGTTTGCTTGTTTGTCATGGTAAGCGTGTGATGGCAGTGAAAAGTAGTCAGTTGATATATTGTTTGCTTGTTTGTATGGTAAGCGTGTGATGGCAGTGAAAGTAGTCAGTTGATATATTGTTTGCTTGTTTGTCATGGTAAGCGTGTGATGGCAGTGAAGTAGTCAGTTGATATATTGTTTGCTTGTTTGTCATGGTAAGGTGTGATGGCAGTGAAAGTAGTCAGTTGATATATTGTTTGCTTGTTTGTCATGGTAAGCGTGTGATGGCAGTGAAAGTAGTCAGTTGACATATTGTTTGCTTGTTTGTCATGGTAAGCGTGTGATGGCAGTGAAAGTAGTCAGTTGACATATTGTTTGCTTGTTTGTCATGGTAAGCGTGTGATGGCAGTGAAAGTAGTCAGTTGACATATTGTTTGCTTGTTTGTCATGGTAAGCGTGTGATGGCAGTGAAAGTAGTCAGTTGATATATTGTTTGCTTGTTTGTGGCAAGCGCTCGTTATGGAATGGAATTAGACAGGTAATATATCGTTTGCTTGTTTGTGGTAAGTGTGTGCCGTGGGAGTGAAAGTAGACGGGTAATATATCGTTTGCTTGTTTGTGGTAAGTGTGTGCCGTGGGAGTGAAAGTAGACAGGTAACATATTGTTTGCTTGTTTGTTGAGGTAAGCGCTCTGAGCACAGCAGAAACTGGGCGCATGTAAATCATCATTATCACCATGTTCAAGAAAAAAAGAATGCTTCTACAAATGTTATTTAACTGATCAAGGATTGGGTTTGCTTTTCTCTCTGTCTTTATCTCTGTTTTTGTCCCAGCCTGTCTCTTCACGTTTTTTCTATGAAATATAGCTTTACAGGTAGGCTGCATACTTCCAATAAAACTGTTTAGAATTCACTTAATTACGCACCATTCCTTCACCTTTTTCTCCTACTAAGTCTTCAGTACAGTTTGCATACTGGCATTCAACAAAGGACTGTAACTCACTAGAACTGTCAGCCACTTTGTCCTCATCTCACCCCCCTCTTCAACCTCTTCCCCTCTTCTCCCCTAACACAGACAAGGAGGTGGGGGAGGGAGGAGAGAAAGCAAGACTTTTTTGTTAGAACTGTGAATGTTCACTTGCAGAGAGTTCCCTCATCACCAAACAAGTGACTGGAAGCAGTGCCACCCCTACCCAGGTGGCCTCCACATCCCACACCCATACCCCAGCCAGTGGAAAAGGCGGTGAACCCAACAAGAAGATGGCATGTGCCAAGGGCCAGGGTTCGAACACGAAGGGGAAGCGCTACAAATCGGTGAAGGAGGTGATGGACCAGGGGAGTCCTGTGGTGCGGAGGCTGATTGAGGGTTCAGGTGGAGGAGGAGGAGGGCAAGAAGAAGGAGAGGAAGGGAGCGAGATCAACACTGACAGGTTTATTCAGCCCACAGGGAAGGTGAGATTGAATGTGTCAGGAATGGTGGTGTATGTTTGGGGCGAGAGGAAGGGGTGGGTTCTGATTATCTTGCTTTTGCTTATCTTAAAAAAGTATTTGAAATAACTCCGCCAGACTTGTGATTCATTTGTCCATGTTGTCTGGTGGGCATTATTTCAAATACTTTTGAAAATTTGGTTAGATTTCTGCCTGAAGTCGCCTCACTTTGCCACTAACTTGCTTTTGCTTATTCAGTGAAAAGCGATTCCATGCTGATGCTTAGTGGACTAGTTTCTTTTTTTTTTTCATTTGTTTTATTTGATAGTTTTTGCTGTTGTTTCTTCATATCCATGCCTTGTTGGTCCTAAGTCATTACTCTGACACGCTGTCCAACTCTCCCTTTGAAATCGTTTGCCAGTGGAGACTCTGCATCACTGTGGATTGTTTGAGTGCTGCTTGGTTTTGTCTGTCTGTATTCAACGTAATTATGGTCCATCTGACTACGCCTCCTGTCAGTGAGGATCAGAATGCACCCACAAGGGACTGTATCTTGTAGAAACCAATGTGTTTGTCCCCCCCTCTGTTTCATATCACCCTTCGTCCATTTGACAGCCAGTGTTGATCTGACATTGCCATTAACCGTATCTGATCAGCAGTTTCTTTGGTGGCCAAAATATGATATATTATTAGCCATTTCTTCTTGCCTCCCCCTTCACCCCCATCCCATCCCTTCCCTTCCAACACATGCCTCTCTATTTCCCCCTACCCCCCCACCCCCACTCCCATTTTTTTTTGCTTTTTTTTTTTTTTTTATATATAGTTTTCATTTAACTTTGTGAAAAAAAACATTGTTGAAAGCATACTGCCGATAGGTGCTGGCTGGCATGCTTTGTAAAAAACATAATATCACTTTTCTACATGAAACGGACATGATTCTCTCAAATATGACTTTTTCCTGTCCCTCCCCCCCCCCCCCCCCAACCCCCCTCCTGCTGGCATGCTTTGAAAAAAGAGGAATCATCACATTTCATAATGAAATGCAACTTGGTACTCTGAAGTATGACTTTTGCCTGTTCCCTTCCCTCTTTGCCGTCATCCCTCATTTTCCTCCCACCGCCCTGACAGTTACTGGGTGCTGTGTAAACCCTGTCAGGTCATTTGGATGTAATATGCAAAGTACATTGCTGTTGCAGGTTGTTGCCGTTCTGACAAAGAAACACTCGCGGGCTTGCAGTGGTTCGATACGCCCCTTGCAAGATCCCAAGCACAACTTTGCTGTCTTTGCACCCACAGATTCCCGTGTTCCTCGCATTATGCTCCACACTAATGAACTGCCTAATGGTCAGTTTTTTAATTCTGTTCTTTTCATTCATTGGTGTTTTTGTTCTGCTTGTTTGGTTTTTTTTTGTGTGTGCCTGTTTTCAAGATTTTAGGTTTTAATGTAACTATTTAACCTTTATTGATCAGTTTTCTGAGCCTTTTGGAAATGAAAATGATAATTTCACCACTCAGTGAGAAAGAAATCACGCAGTTTCTTTCATTTTCGGATTAAAATGTTCAGGAAACGAGGAAAGTCATAGTGTTGATCACAAGTGACTTTGTCATTGGAAACTTTGCAAAGATGACAAGAACCAACCGCTTAGTTCAGGGACAAACACACACACACATACACACACACACACATATATATGTGTGTGCACGTGAGCACACAAGTAAGAAGGTATTGTGTTTTGTTGAACTATTAGAAATAAAGATTATCCATAAGTTACGTGCTTGAAAAAAAAAAAAAAACTCGAATAAGTGAAGACTTTTCAACAAAGTTACTTTGACAGTTCTGACTTTTGACAGAGACAGTGAAACAAAAAAGAATAACACAAAAGTACAATGTTTGAAGTCATCTACCATACCATGTAAAACTTTTGCAACTTTTGACAGAGACAGTGAAACAAAAAGAATAACAAAGTACAATGTTCGAAGTCATCTACCATACCATGTAAAACTTTTGCAACTTTTGACAGAGACAGTGAAACAAAAAGAATAACAAAGTACAATGGTTGAAGTCATCTACCATACCATGTAAAACTTTTGCAAGCTATGGTCAGTTTGCTGACTCTGGCCAACTTTCCATTTCTAATCCAGTACTTACGTATCCTGTAAAAGTATCTTACTCTTTACCCAGCCCAAGTGCAGAGATGTATCCCTCATCCTAATTTGTATCAGCACCATAGGAAATTTAGCATTTTGAATAGATTAGTGCAGGTTCATTGTAAATGATTGATAGTGAAAATGACTCTTTTTTCTTGAATTCATTTTTTGTTCGTTTTTATTTCCTTTTTTAAGAATGAATAGAAGGGTTTAAAAGAAATGTAGCATGTTGTGATAGACCATGGAATTCTGGTATATCACTTAACCAAATGAAATGAAATTTGGTGTCAGAAGGGAACAATTAAACGATGAAATATAAACAAGAAAGGTAACTTTTGTTCGAAACGGGAAACGGTTAAAGGCAAGTAATTCCAAACCACTGCTGCTTGCTAAGCCCAATTCACGAAGTAAACGTGTAGAATGAGAGACACCCAGAACAAATGAGGAGACTTTCATCTCAAAAGGAAGGTCCAAGCTCCTCCATATAATTCACCCACAGTAGTAGAAGAAATGTACAAACACTAAAAAGATATTCAGGTCTGGGTGCAGTCGCCTTTTGTTTCAGTTGTGAACATTGTTACAGGGTTTCAGTTTCTAGCAAAATGGCTCCCTGTTCAAGGCTGAATGTTATTGCAGATGATATACATACAAATATAAACAAATACAGGTTATCTTAGTTTGGATTATATGGACAGAAATGTGTAGTGAAGCAGAAAGAAGTAACATTTCAACAACAAACGGTGTTGCTTTTGTTCCCATATCTTATGAAATGAGATTTGAGATTTCCATCAGTACAGCTGTGTAGGGAGAATTTAACTTTTTTTTTTTTTCATTTTGATGACCAGGTTGATTTTCCCATGTGGTCAGGTTTCAAGGAACGACCAGAGGATTTCACCAAGATCCTTTTTTTTTTTTTTTCATTTTGATGACCAGGTTGATTTTCCCATGTGGTCAGGTTTCAAGGAACGACCAGAGGATTTCACCAAGATCCTTTTTTTTTTTTTTCATTTTGATGACCAGGTTGATTTTCCCATGTGGTCAGGTTTCAAGGAACGACCAGAGGATTTCACCAAGATCCTTTTTTTTTTTTTTCATTTTGATGACCAGGTTGATTTTCCCATGTGGTCAGGTTTCAAGGAACGACCAGAGGATTTCACCAAGATCCTTTTCATTGCACGTATCACCGAGTGGAACGAGACCAGCAAGATGCCAAGGGGTAAGGCATCATTGGCACGGGGCTGTATATTGTATGTGTGTGGTGTGTTGTGTGTGTGTGTGTGTGTGTGTGTGTTGTTATTTCTTTCTGTCGAAAATGATTTTGGAATTGAAGTTCAGTGAGTGTGTTGGGTGTGTGTGTGTGTGTGTGTGTGTGTGTGTGTGTGTGTGTGATATTCTGTTGTGGTCATATCTTCAGTTATCTTCAATTTTTAAGATCTGTATCGTGATATGCTGAATGAGCTTTTATTTAAATCACTGATCACATGGTTTCTGTGTGTGTGTGTGTGTGTGTGTGTGAGAGAGAGAGAAAGAGAGAGCGAGAGAGCACATGAGCATTCATGCTTGTGTACATGGATGTATGTGTTTTTCCTAACTGTAGATTCAGTTTATGAAAACTGTTGATAGCAGAACTGAAGATGATAGTGGAGGAGAAACAGGATTAATGCGGAATCGTTTCATTTAGAAAGTTAGCTGGTCACCTAACTCTGACCCCCGTTTTTTGAGTTCTGCAGCTTCTCAGGTCAGTGAATGGTTTCATTAGACAGCTTCAGAAGAGATTGAAATTCATCATGTACATTCAGTGAAATTAAGAATTGCTGTAGAGCTCCACTGAAGGGACTTGGCAGCAAAGCTGAGCCTTCTCAGGTAGCTGGCCCCATAGCATTAACATTGACAGTTCCCTGTGGATTACTGGTCCTACAAGGGCAGTAGGTAGAAAACTGGATGTAGCAGTGTACGAAGCAATCTGATTGAGTGGTGCTAGAGTAATGCCTTAGGGAAGTATTGAAACATGGGGTAATTAGAAAGATGGAAATGTGATCAGGGGAAAGAAGCTGAATCTTGTTCTTGAACTTCCTAAATATTCCCTCAATCAGTCTGGGTAAGGTAATGTTGCTTATAGCCCAGCTGACGACCTCCCCTGATTCTTGATACTTCCTCACAGTGAGTTGGACTTGCTTTCCAAGGCAAGCAAACATGGCCCACCAGCAGGCAAGCATGAGAAAAAAGAGAGGTGTCATTATTCCTCTTCTGTTTACAACAAGATTAGAATGAAAAAGAAAAAAAGGTAGTTGAAAAATGGAGTTGCAACATGAAGACGACATCTAGCTTTGTGTGACATGCGGTGTTCTGTCACCTCAGGCAAATATTCAGAAGCCTGGGAGAGGCTGGTCAGCTGGAACCTGAGACAGAGGCCTTGCTGGCTGAGAACAACATCGACAGCAGTGAATTCAAGGAAGGGGTAGGTTCCTGGTTGGCAAACCTGTCATGCCAGGGCTTTATGCTCTGTGTGTCATGAGTGTGTGTGTGTGTGTGTGTGTGTGTGTGTGTGTGTGTGTGTGTGAGTATGTGTGTGTGTGTGTGTGTGAGTATGTGTGTGTGTGTGTGTGTGTGTGCGCGCGCGCATGCGTATGCAAGTATCATTGCGTTAGAATGATAATATTTTTTGCCGTTTTGAAATTGTTTGCTGCAGAAAACTGGTCTCAGAAAATTGATTAACACAATAACTCGGCTTGTTTTCATCAGCACAACTGTAAATTGGAGATTGCCTCTTTTTTTTTTTTTTTTTTTTTTTTTTACATGAATCTAGTTTTCATAGCCTATCAGCCAAAGGGGCAGTAGACTGTCAAAGGTTCACCTTGTCTAGAGCACAACCTGATAGAAGATGGAGCCTATCCCTCTCCTTTCGCCACCTTTAACCTTCCCTGAGCTAAATCAGGTATCTGTTTACTGCTGGGTGGACAACGAGGCTTTTAGGCTGAAAAAATCCAACTCACAACCATCTGCCCCACAGGCAAACGCAGGATCAATTTGACTACAGGCCCCATGTTTATTGTATCGGTGCGCCATATGATTGTTTCAGGTGCTGGCTTGCCTGCCTCAAGAGACCCCATGGAAAATTCCAGACAAGGAGCTGCAGTGGCGGCGTGACTTGCGTAGAGAGTGCATCTTCACCATCGATCCGTCCACAGCCCGCGACCTGGACGACGCCCTGCACTGTACCGATCTGGGCGGTGGTAAGTGTATGCAGCACTGGATAAGGCATCAGGCAGTCACAGCCTTCCTTGGCCCTTGGTCCCTTCTTTTTCAACACGCTAGTGCTATTGTAGCCAGTCCAGTTTTTTTTTTTTTTTAAAGATTGTTGGAGCAGGATTTTTTTGGTCTGCCCCTGGAATGTCCACGCTCCACTATACCCTGTAGAATGGTCTTGGACATGGAGTCAAGTCAAGCTACATGTCTGTGCCAGGCATGGTTAGGGTGCTGGATAACTGGGAGGAGAGCACACTGTCTATTACCCTGTGTGTTGCCTTGCTACATGACATAGTCATTTGTCTTATGTTACAAATATGAGGGGCAGAAAATTCATTTGAGGCAGTCAGTCTAGTACGCTTTAAGGTATATGTAGGTGTCTGGTTGTTTTTCTTGCCTACTGTGCTGACTCTTCTTTTCTGTGCAATATTTTGTCAGGTTTTGTCAAGCACATTTCTTCCTGTCCTAGGAATTCTCTCTTTTCGTATCAGTCTGTATCATGAGACTGAATTTTTTTTTTTTTTTTTTTTTTTTTTTGCTGTCTCATCTTCTGTACCTTATCAGTGGCATTGCATCCACTCCGCTAATTCCGACACCCTGTCCACAGCCACAGCCCGGTCAGTCCCACTACAGAACTGGCACCGGCAGTCCACAGGGAGCAGTCATTGTCAAGCCGTCAAGAGGCAACCCACCGGAGGAGACACTGCACTGCTGCTGAGTCACTTCGGTGGTGTTCAGTGGCGCCTGTTCTGATCTAACATACGCAGGACACCACCTACTAAGCCCCCTACTGACGACAATAATTGCTTAGTCACAGAGTCGGCTTGAGTGAGCTCTCCCTCCGGAGGGCGCCACCACATCCGTCCAGCGACACCCCCCATGGACTTGCTGATACCGGTGACCCCGACGGAAGCAAACCAAGGCCACAGATGTGGAGAGGACATCGAAACTGAGGTCACCATGAGAGCAGGGCTTGAAGGGCCACAGAATTTGAGACTTTTTTTAAATGGTGATTGATGAGAATGAGGATGATTAAGATGATGCTATGGATTTCCATTTTGGTCTGAGACTGCGTGACAGGGCTGTACTCTGCGCCTTCTTTCATAATATATCCGGGCGTCAACCAGGCCCGAGAGATACAGACACCTGCAGTGTTGGTCAGGAAATTTGAGCAACACTCGTAGAGACGCATCCATTAAGTGGATGAAACTACACTGTGTGTCCCAATCTTCCCAACTGAGCCCGCAACAAACTCAACTCTGGGTAGGAGCCGGTCGGAGCAGAAAAATCCCACATGACTCTGATGAGAATCGAAACCATGACCTCCCAGCTGGGAGTCCCGACGCTAACCACTTCGCCACGGCGGCTGGTATGAGACTGAAATTTTACGAGGAGTAGTATGTAGTCATGAACCGGGTGTGGCCCAACCCCCCTAGAGTGTCAGGAGATAAGGGCCGAAACACTTGCTTGAAGGGGGCTTCTCTTCTGAGGACTCTCTGCTGCCACGCTCTCCACGAGTTTCTTTCTACTGATGCATGGGTAAACCATTGACTTCCGGGAACAGGCCGGAGGACGTCCGGGAAAGACCGGAGGACACTGGGAAAGACCAGAACCAAGGGCTCTGTGGGCTGGCTCCCCACTTTGCCTTAAACATGTGGCTACTAAGAATAAAAGGAAAAGATGCTCCCAGGATTCACCGAAAGGGGGAGAGAATGATGAATCCATCGGTGCTCAACCAATCATGACTGCAAATCCCAAACGGACTATGAACATGGACCAAATGGAATATCCATGTGTCTGTGGAAAGCGTTTCGCTACCACCCGTGGCATGAAGATCCACAGAACAAAGATGGGATGTGTGAAGACTCATCTGAATGAGCAGCAGCGCACTGCATCAGCAGATAAGACGTCGGAAGACCAAGGCCAGGATTTAAACCACAGTGCCAAGGACATCCACGCTGTTGGTTCGGATGAGGAATTTGCACAGGCCCTCGATGCCAGGCGCCTGAAACTCAACCTGCCACGAGCAAACGAAACTGAAGATTGGGAGAAACTGGATGCAAAAATCGTCCAAAGACTCGATGCACTGATAGGGAAAAGCACCCTGGAACACAAACTAGCCACATATGGGGACATTGTGTATGCCACATGTAGAGACGCCTATGGAGCAAAACTACCCAAAGAGAAAACACCTCCAAAGAAATCCAGACGCCAAGAAAAGATGGACAAGATCAGGGTCCAAAAGAAAAACCGCAAGATGCAAATGAAGACCGCACTGCCAGCTGAAAAACAAGGCTTGGAAAAACTGTGGAAAGACCTGAAAGAAAAACACAGCGCCCTCAGCAAAGCGGAATCTGCGAGGAAGAGGAAGAGCAAAAAGAAGAAGACACAAGAGCGCTTCTTCAGAGACCCCTTCCAGTTTGCCAGAACACTGTTTGAGCAGCCAAAATCTGGGACCCTAAGTGTGGACAAAGGAGTTCTTGAGCAGCATCTGAGGAAAACATACTCTGACCCACAGAGCAAAGCACCACTCGACATTCAAGGTCTGGTGTGGCCAACCAACCCTGAGGAACAGTTCAATGGCAAGCCTCCAACGTTAGCGGAAATCAAGAAGGTGGTCGACAAAGCCAGAGCCAAATCATCACCAGGGCCAAACGGAATACCTTACCAGCTTTACAAGAAATGTCCCAAGGTGCTGGAGTGGCTCCACAGGCTGCTGCGATCGGCTTGGAGAAACCAGAAGATCAGCGGCCAGTGGAATGACGGCAGATGGTGTGTACATCCCCAAAGAGCAAAACTCAAGCGACATCAGCCAGTTCAGGCCAATATCACTACTGAACGTCGAAGGGAAAATCTTCTCTGTCATGGCAGCAAGGCTGACCAAGTACCTGATGGAAAACAAGTACTTGGATGTGTCAGTCCAGAAAGGTGGCATCCCAGGCGTGGCTGGCTGTGTAGAACACGCCACAATGATCTTGGACGCAATCCAAAAAGCAAAAACAGAAAAGAGAGACCTGGACGTAGTGTGGCTTGATCTGGCAAACGCATATGGATCTGTGCCCCATAAGATGATACAGTTGGCTCTTGAGATGTACCATGTGCCAAAGAACATCCGCGACATGCTCAAGAAGTACTTCAATGGCTTCTCAATGCGGTTCTCTACCAAGGAGTACACAGCAGACTGGATCAACTTGGAAGTGGGTATTGCAATGGGCTGTGCAATTTCCCCAATACTGTTCGTGCTGGCAATGGAACTCATCTTGAAAGCAGCAACAAGCAACGCGAGACAAACAGACCTTGGCGATGGATACAAGATGCCTCCTCTCAAGGCCTTCATGGATGACACTACAGTGATTTCATCCAGAGAAGACGAGACACGTCATGTGCTGGAGAGGCTGGACGACATAGTTGCCTCATCCAGAATGAAGTTCAAGCCAAAGAAATCACGGAGTCTCTCACTGAGGAAAGGAAAAGTGGCCGGATCTGTGGTCTTCAGTGTTGCCAACCAGGCCATTCCAACAGTCACAGAAGAACCAGTCAAGAGCCTTGGAAGATGGTATGATGATACGCTGAAAGACACACAAAGAGCAAAAGAAACCAAGCAGATGGCGGAGGAAGGCTTGGAGACCATTGACCAGTGTGGGCTCCCTGGCAAGTACAAGGTCTGGTGTCTGCAGTTCATGCTGATACCAAAGCTCCTGTGGCCTCTGATGATATACGACATCTGCACCAGCATAGTGGAGGCAATGGAAGCCAAAATCAACAAGTTCACAAGGAAATGGCTTGGTGTCCCACCCTGTCTGACTGACATAGCGCTGTACTGTCGCCAAGCAAAGCTGAAACTACCACTGAAATCCATCCTGGAGGAATACAAAGCAGGGAAGATCAGACTTCAAAGCATGCTGGAGGACTCAGGAGACAAGGTGGTAGAAGCAATCAAGCCCCAGCTGAAGACAGGCAGAAAATGGAAAGTTCAAGAGGCGATGGATTCCGCAAAAGAAAGTCTCAAGATCAGAGAAATAACAGGACACACACAGACCAACAGACAAGTACTGGGGGTGACCAAAACTGAATGGTGGTCAAAGGCCAAAGGAAAAGCCAAAAGAGACATGATGATTCAGGAGATGAGAAAAGAAGAAGACCAAAAAAGACTCCAAAAAGCAGTCCAGCAGAGCCAGCAAGGGCAATGGACAACGTGGGAGAATGCACTCCAAAGAAGTCTCACTTGGAATGACATTTGGCGCATGGCCCCTCTCAGGATCAGCTTCATTCTCAGATCTGCATATGACCTTCTGCCCTCAAATGCAAACCTGGTGAAGTGGGGGAAAACAGACGATCCTGCATGCCCCCTCTGCCATGAAAAACAAACAGTGGAGCATGTCCTAAGCTCATGTAAAGTAGCCCTGGCTCAAGGAAGGTACACATGGAGGCACAACCAAGTGCTCAAAGAGATTGTACAAGTAGTCTGGGCTAGTACCAACACCACAAAAGGGAAAATCAGGACTCCAAAAGCACCCGCAACATTCTTCACGGCAGGAGGCAGCAAATCATGGCCAAGAACAACAGTACCACTCGAAACATGCAGGCAGAGTCTGCTGGACGGGGCAGATGACTGGGAGTGCACTGCAGACCTCCCAGAATGGAAGAGTCACCCAGAGATCATCAGCAAGAGTGGCATGAGACCAGACATAGTAGTCCACTCTAAGTCAACCAAGCAGCTGATCATGATCGAGCTCACGGTGCCATATGAGAACAGAATGGAGGCAGCTCATATCTACAAGACTGAAAAGTATGCTGATCTGGCAAACAGCCTGAGGAGAGAAGGCTATCAGGTCAAAGTCCTCACTGCAGAAATTGGAGCTAGAGGGTTTGTAGGAACGTCTGCATACAGCCTCATGAAACAGCTCTCAGTTGCAGGGAGGGAAAAAACCAGAGCCCTGAAAGCAATGGCAGAAGCGGCAGAGAGGTGTTCAAGCTGGATCTGGTCAAGGAGGAACAAAAAGTGAACTTCATAAGGCTTAATTTCCCTACAAATATCAGGTGTCCCTGTGGCTCAGTGGTTAAAGCGCGAGTCATTAAGTGGAAAATGAGCATGTCCAGAGGGTCATGGGTTCGAATCCCAGCCATGGCTCGTCCCAAGATGGGGAAAAAAAAGGGGCAGCAGAGGGACATCCGGAGTCATGAACCGGGTGTAGCCCAACCCCCCTAGAGTGTCAGGAGATAAGGGCCGAAACACTTGCTTGAAGGGGGCTTCTCTTCTGAGGACTCTCTGCTGCCACGCTCTCCACGAGTTTCTTTCTACTGTGTTTTATGAATGTATATGTGCACTTGCTTTGCTGTGTTATTTTGGGTGCAGCCATGCTTCTCTTTATAAGTATTTGTGACTTAGACATCTGAAGATTTGCATGGAACAGTTTATTTTGTAACCCAGCTTATCATTATGACATCTCGTCACAGAGTGAGTGGGTCTTTTCTGATGATGCAACAAGAAAAAATGTTTGTCTTTATACAGGTCCATGTTCTTATTTTGACCATCATTCTAGCTGCTGCTGATGAACTGTGCAGGTGTGTATGAGGTGGGGGTGCACATTGCTGATGTGAGCTACTTTGTGGAGGAAAATACTGAGCTGGATGAGGTGGCCAGAAAGCGAGCCACCAGCGTCTACCTTGTGCAGAAGGTAATGATGATGTGTGATTTACAGTTATTGTCTGCAATCCTTAGCTTTGTTTCATGTTGCTGTAATTGCTGATGTGGTAGTAATAAACAGTGCACAAGTGCATACGGATAGCATGTGGATTCAGGTTGTGACATTTGTGAATGTGTCCTCACCACAAAAGTGTTTGGCTAAGATTCTCGTCATCATATGCGCATTAGACTAAATGTATTTTTGTATATTCATGCAAGTGTGCTTACACACACTCTGGTATGCATGTATGCATACCTACACATGAACATGTGTGCATGCACACGCACACACACACACACACACAACACACACACACACACACCACACACACACACACACACACACACAATACCTGTTTATGTTAAAGCGGTCACAAATACAAGACAAAGGACTTTGGAATTTTTTTAAAGTTTTGTGTCCTTGTTGTTTCATAAGATCTGGTGTGATTCTATCAGTTTAAAAAAAAAAAAAATTGTCAGCACAACAGCAGACTTTTTTTTCCATGTAATTCTATCTGTTTGCAGCATTACATTATAGCAGATATTAAGATTCCTCTCCTCTTATCTCTTGTATCTCAACATCCTTATCTTTTCCCCACAAATCCTGTAAGTCAACAGACCACATCTTTTTTCCCTGTAAGTTGTGTACATCAATAATAATAATAATAATAAAAACGTACATTTATAGAGTGCCCTTTCTCACTAGAGCTCACAGCACTTTGCAATATTTAACTGTAAACATGTTAAAAACAAAAATCACTATACAAAACCATAAACCCAGTCACCTCATCAATTATGACAGTGAAACATAGCAAGGAGAGGGGAGGGGGGTGGGGGGGGGGAGTTGGCCAACCAACATTGACACCACACACACACACACACTGTCAGTTTTCAGGTGTAACGCTTACAACACGTAACGCAATGACACACCCAATAATAGGACAAAAATGTTTTCTGTAAAAAAAATTCCTTGAACAGATGGGTTTCGAGTGCAGAGTGGAAAGCAGAGTCAGTTTTGGCTGAGCGGATCGAAAGTGGAAGAGAGTTCCAAACAGAAGGGGCTGCAAAAAAAGAAGGAACGTTCCAACAATAGCACAGCAGACATCTTTTTTTCATTATAAATACTTTGATAGCAACTCCAAAGCAATTAGCTTCCCTCCACAAATCGTTTTTGTCGACAACATAGCGCAGTAGATATGTTTTCCACCGCATGTCCTGTGAGTCAACAATACAGGGGATAGGCTTTTTTTTTCTGCCACAAGTCCTGTATGTCAGTGATACAACAATAGCTATCTTTTTCTCACACAAGGTCTTTTATGTGAACAACACAGCCAACATCTTTTTGTCCTCAAGTTCTGTATGGTCATCTCCACACCAGACACCTTTTTTCTCTGCAAGTCCTGTGTGTCAGCATCACAGCAGGTATATTTTCCTCCCCAAAGTCCTGTGTGTCAACATCACATTAGGTATATTTTCCTCCCCAAAGTCCTGTGTGTCAACATCACAGCAGGTATATTTTCCTCCCCAAAGTCCTGTGTGTCAACATCACAGCAGGTATATTTTCCTCCCCAGAGTCCTGTGTGTCAACATCACAGCAGGTATATTTTCCTCCCCAGAGTCCTGTGTGTCAACATCACAGCAGGTATATTTTCCTCCCCAGAGTCCTGTGTGTAAACATCACAGCAGGTATATTTTCCTCCCCAGAGTCCTGAGTGTCAACATCACAGCAGGTTTATTTTCCTCCCCAAAGTCCTGTTTGTCAACATCACAGCAGGAATATTTTCCTCCCCAGAGTCCTGAGTGTCGACATTACAGCAGGTATATTTTCCTCCCCAGAGTCCTGTGTGTCAACATCACAGCAGGTATATTTTCCTCCCCAGAGTCCTGTGTGTCAACATCTCAGCAGGTATATTTTCCTCCCCAAAGTCCAGTGTGTCAACATCACAGCAGGTATATTTTCCTCCCCAGTGTCCTGTGTGTCAACATCACAGCAGGTATATTTTCCTCCCCAAAGTCCTGTGTGTCAACATCACAGCAGGTATATTTTCCTCCCCAAAGTCCTGTGTGTCAACATCACAGCAGGTATATTTTCCTCCCCAAAGTCCTGTGTGTCAACATTACAGCAGGTACATTTTCCTCCCCAAAGTCCAGTGTGTCAACATCACAGCAGGTATATTTTCCTCCCCAAAGTCCAGTGTGTCAACATCACAGCAGGTATATTTTCCTCCCCAAAGTCCTGTGTGTCAACATCACAGCAGGTATATTTTCCTCCCCAAAGTCCTGTGTGTCAACATCACAGCAGGTATATTTTCCTCCCCAAAGTCCTGTGTGTCAACATCACATTAGGTATATTTTCCTACCCAAAGTCCTGTGTGTCAACATCACAGCAGGAATATTTTCCTTCCCAAAGTCCTGAGTGTCAACATCACAGCAGGTATATTTTCCTTCCCAAAGTCCTGTGTATCAACATCACAGCAGGTATATTTTCCTCCCCAAAGTCCAGTGTGTCAACATCACAGCAGGTATATTTTCCTCCCCAAAGTTGTGTGTGTCAACATCACAGCAGGTATAGTTTCCTTCCCAAAGTCCAGTGTGTCAACATCACAGCAGGTATATTTTCCTCCCCAGAATCCTGTGTGTCAACATCACAGCAGGTATATTTTCCTCCCCAAAGACCAGTGTGTCAACATCACAGCAGGTGTATATTCCTCCCCAAAGTCCTGTGTGTCAACATCACAGCAGGTATATTTTCCTCCCCAGAGTCCTGTGTGTCAACATCACAGCAGGTGTATATTCCTCCCCAAAGTCCTGTGTGTCAACATCACAGCAGGTATATTTGGCGTCATATACTTTACCATGTCAGACCATAGCATTCAACGGCAGTTAGCCAGCTCTGTCAGGCCGAATTTTTTCCGTGGCCAATGCAGTCATAAGACAGTCACGTGATGTCACCCCACTTCCGGCCCCGGAAGAAGCCAGTGTCAACTTCCTATAAGTCATTCATCTTCGGCCTGCCGTCAAAGCAAGATAAGTCTTGTGCTCTGTCTCGCCTATACTTGCCTTTGTGTTAACTTTGCTGTGTTTTGTTCTATACTTGATTCAGTTGTGGCTTGCAAATGTGAGGCTCTTGGTGGGAGCGTATTTATCAAAAGATTTGTCTCTTTTACCGGCACTCTCGGGAGCGTATTTATTAAAAGATTTGTCTCTTTTACCGGCACTCCCGCGACTTTGTTACTCGCGATCGTCGGCACCGCTCGCCGGTCGTGTTCCCCCACCATATTGCCGAGCCTCGGGTTCAGCACGCATTTTGTGCTGGTTCCGGCTTGCACTAGACCCTGAGTATTTTTGCCGTGTGAGGCTCTTGGTGGGAGCGTATTTATTAAAAGATTTGTCTCTTTTACCGGCACTCTCGGGAGCGTATTTATTAAAGATTTGTCTCTTTTACCGGCACTCTCGCGACTTTGTTACTCGCGATCGTCGGCACCGCTCGCCGGTCGTGTTCCCCCACCATATTGCCGAGCCTCGGGTTCAGCACGCATTTTGTGCTGGTTCCGCTTATTAAGGTTTAGGGCTCAATAACTATCACACCTGTACTCTTTACCCTTCACAGGTAGAACGTGTTCGAGTAAGGGTGTGTGACACTGATCTGCTTATTAAGATTTAGTGCCCAAGAACTATCACACCTATACACAGTGATACTCCACGTGTAGAGATTGCTATTAATAGCCATACCAGTCACACGACCGGTGGCGTGTACGGGTAGTTCGAGTTTTCAGTCGATCTCTCGAGCACTTTGCACGACACCACACGGACGATCGAGATTAATTGATTTTCTCGATCGGCCACCTTGTCTCCTCTTTGCGGTCGTGTGTTCCGGGTTTGCTCTATCCACCTGTGCCCAACATGGTGAAGGACACCGCCGGGTCGAGCCACTCCACTGCTCGGAGTTCGCTCAATTTCCCGGAGAACCCGCGGGTCGATTCCATCTCGGAGCAATCCGTTCGCACTGATGAACGTACGGTTCGGGTAGACAGAGACGACTTCTCCGCGGAAGGGACGCGTGATCTTCCTCGTCTACCAAACCGACGGACGCACGACCGCGGCGTCCCAAGGCTGATAGGCAAGCGGCCACCATTTCAAAATGCCTTTCATTTGATCTGCCTGCTAGTCTAAGGGCAAAGCTCCCCTCAAGGTGCTGCCCAGAAAGTCTAATGGCAAGGCTCCCCTCAAGGGGCCCGGCCGAGCAAAGACTAGCCAACGGAATTCGCCCTCCCCCACCCCTTCTCCATCGGCCAGCTTGCCCTCTAGCCTACGGACTCGCTCGGAGACTTCTAACTATCATGCTGAGTCACGCGAATCTCGGCCCCCGGGGCACCTTGCCGAGCCGCGGACCAGCACGGGTGACGGATCTGGGATGGAATCACCATCCGTCACTCGCCTTGATGAGTCACGTATCTCTTTTTCCCCCCAAATTGATACGTGCACTCATAGCGCTCGGCCCCACCGGGCACAGGTGCAGCCAACACCTGAGCTCGAGGAGCGCTTCGACTCCGGAAGCAGCCTTATGGTCACCCCGACGCACGACCTCGGTGGTGTCCATAATCCTGGGCGTGCGGGCACGCCGCGCCATGGGCCCGGCCGTGCCCATGCACAAGGACGGTCGACCTACCCCGATCGAATGTCACCTTCTTCCCTAGGGGTATTGGACGTTGGGGAACCGACCTTTCGGATCCCCATTTGGGCAACGTCCGCGGTCCCGCTCCTCCGGGGGGAGGATCTACCAGCGGGACCAAGGGTAACCTGACATATTCCTCCAGGGGGAGGAACACGGGACCGCATCCTGACCAATCCGCACTTTCGCGGGTTGGGGGCTCGACTTCCGCATCCTCCTCCATACCATTATGGCCCTCCCAGGCCCATTCCAAGGACGTGTATGGTGCAGTGCACGGACCTGGACGGGGACGACAGGCCACGGCCTCTCAAGCCCCCCCCCAACAGTGATTCAGGTTACCCGGGTCCCCGGGGACTTTCTGCCTACAAGAAGAAGAGGGTCTCGTGGCTACGACTCGGCGGATGTCTGACCTACGCATTCGCCCAACGCGCTGGTCAGACCTTGAGTGCGGCCTACCTACCATGGTTTTTCCCCAGGGCCGCCACAGCCCGTTTACCTCCCCGGGACCGGTGGCTCTATGCCCCCGAGAGAGACCAGTGGCTTAACGCCAACACCCAGCACGACCAGCTACATGGTCGAATGTGGCACCCAGCCTCACTTACCTGGGTCGACCTTGGTCTCCCTCCTCGGGCGCTGTCCTATCGGCAGGACGATGTCCCGGCCGCCGATTATAGGGCCACCGGGGACACACTACAGGCACCCCTCGACTTACCTCCTGAAGACGGGTGCTATGAACCCTCTCAGGACCAGTACCTCCCTGAGGCGGACGATGACGAGGAGCTAGCCCCCACCTCATTGTACGATGTCCGCACGATAGAACGGTGGCGACCAGACCTCGTTAGGAGGGAGGCCGCACCCGCTGACGAATTTCTCTCCCTCTCCCCCGGCCCAGAGATCTAGACCAATCTACCCAAGAACCCCTCAGTCGCCTCCTTGTTTACGGACAATCCCGTGACCAGGGAGATGGGCATTTCCCAGTCGGACCGTCGGTTGATCCCCCACCTGCCCCCCCCTACTTCCGGCGCCATCTCCTTTAAGAACCTAAAGGAATGGGTCCGAGTAGCCAGGATGGGCATCCTCCACACCACGGCGGGACACACCTACTTGGACATGCCCCTTCAGCGAGCGGAGGCTCTATGGCCGGAGGACGATGGTGCCATCCCAGTACCGGGGGACCCGGGCTCTGAGGCGCACCAAGAGCCTGACCCTCGCTTGTTCAGCGATCCTTTCATGCGACACCTAGTTAACAGGATTTCGCATCACCTTTCGGCTGCGGCGGACAGCGCAGCCAGAAGCCACTTCAACTGCTTGTTGGTCGCGAGAGAGGCCGTGCTGGCGCGGACCTCTCTCTCCCCGACGCTTAAGGCAGCCCTGCGATGCATCCCGGGCCAGGTCCAGTCGCTCTTTGGCGACTACTCGGCTGACGTCATAGCACAAGCAGTTGAGGAACGCAAGCAGGCTGTGTCCTTTGCGCCCAGGCCACCGCCACGCCCTGCTAGACCCCCACTTCGTTCCTTCCCCAGGCACAGACCCTATCCCAGACAATCGCCTTCCCGCACCGCACGGCCCGCCAAGCGACCTAATCTTCTCCCAAGGCCTAAGCCAAAACCCCATCAGCAAAATTTTCGGTTAGGCCAACAGTCACGCTCCCGGAGCTGACTAGGGAGACAGCCCGAGGGGGACTTAGATCAGGTAGCACCCCCCCTCGCCCTATCCCCCACCCACCAGCCCAGACCCTCGCCCCCCCTGGCGGGCAGCCTCTCCCGGCATGCCCACCAGTGGAGACGCATACGCCTCACCCCTGGATAGTGGCGGTGCTACAGGAAGGGTTTCGCCTTCCTTGGGCCCACGAGCGTCCCCCCCCTCATGCTATCTCCCCCTCCCTCCCCCAACGAACCCTCCCCCGCCAAAGCAGAAGCTCTTCGCACGGAAGTCCAAGACCTCCTCAAAAGAGGGGCCATCTCAAAGATTTCCCACCCAAACCCCGGCTTCTACTCTTTGTGATCCCAAAAGCCTCGGGAGGATGGAGGCCCATTCTAGATCTTTCGCCCCTCAACAAGTTCCTCAGGCCCACCAAGTTCAAGATGGAGACCCCCACCCAGATCCGAGACTCCATCCATCATCGCGACTGGGCCACATCCGTAGACCTGAAGGACGCCTATTTTTCAGATCCTGATTCACCCGGCCCACAGACGATTCCTACGGTTCGTCTGGCAGACCCCGGAGAGGCCTGCACGCATAGTGGACCTCATCTCCTGCCTGTCACAGGCACCCCACACCTCGGCCAGAACCCTGTCCTCCCTCCTAGGAATGATGGAGTCCCTGTCTCCCCTCATTCCCCTGCGGCGGGTCCCCAAACGCCAACTTCAGAGGGAGTTCCGCCGACGTTTGTCACAGACCTCCGACCGCTGGGACCAGGTCATTCCCCTCGGACACTGGTGCATTTCGGCGACGGAGGAGCGGCTCACTCCAGCCACTCTCCCACCGGGGTCCCCATCTCCCTCCCAACCCAACCCAACCACTGGAACTTTATACAGACGCCTCCAACTTGGGCTGGGGGGCCCACGTGGAGGACAGTCACGCCTCGGGGAGTGGGAGCTGGAAGCGGTCAGGCTAGCCCTTCTCCAACTCCAGCACAAGGTCGCGCACCGACTTGTTCTCCTCCTCACGGACAATACGTCGGTAGCTTGCTATGTCAACAAAGGGGGAGAGGCCCGCTCCATAGGCCTCTCCCTCAGAACAGAGGCCCTCCTTCGCTGGTGTCGCGCAACCATTGGTTTGTGCCCATGATCGACCTGTTTGCCACCAGCTTCAACCATCACCTGCCCCTGTACGTCTCTCCCGTTCCAGATCCCCAGGCGGATGCAGTCGACGCACTATCCCTCCCCGGGACGGGCCTACTGGCGTATGCCTTTCCCCCCTTCCCCATCCTACACAAGGTGATCAGGAAGGCAAGGCTGGAAAGACCCAGGCTGATCCTCGTAACGCCATGGTGGCCGACCCAGTCTTGGTTCCCGGACCCCAAGTCCCTCACCCACGTTCCCCCCCTCCGGCTCAGCCCTCGCTGGGACATGCTGAGACAACCCCGGTCAGGTCTTCCTCACTCCAATCCCAAGATGCTTCGCCTACACGCGTGGCTTCTATGCCAGCCCAACTGCGAACATCTGCATCTACCCCCCACTCGGAGAGACCCCAGTCCGTCCTAGACACACTAGCCGGGGCAGGGGCCTCTCAGGGATTACGGGACTTCGCCTCGGCATCTCGCAGAGCCAGCACCGAATCCCTCTACAACTACCGTTGGGAGAGATGGATAACCTGGTGCTCAGATAACTCTGTTCCCCATTACTGCCCCTCCAACATCCAAATAGGAAATTTCCTCTCCCACCTATCCTCTTCCCTTAAGCTGTCGGCTGGCTCCATTCGGGGCTACAGATCAGCTATCTGCACTACCATTCGTCAACTGGGGGGCCCTTCTTTTGACAATGACTTTCTCCTCAGAGAGGTGTCTAGAGGAGTTGCTCTACGGGAAGCTCAGTCCCCTAGGCGCATTCCCCTCTGGGACCTTTTTACGTTCCTCGATGCCCTCAGAAAAACCCCTTTTGAACCCATTGCTTCTATTCCTTTTGACCTCCTCTCCTTTAAGACCACCTTTCTCCTCGCCCTGGCCTCGGCCAGAAGACGAAGTGAGATTCACGCCCTCAGCGGTGACCCCACAGATATCGCCTTCCACAGGGACGGCTCAGTCTCTCTCAAGTTCCTTCCGGAGTTCTGACATCTTGGGAAAGGGAGAAAAAGATGGAGACATGGACCTTTGCCCCTCCAGGTGTCTCAGGTACTACTGGGAACGCACACGCCCCAGGCGCTCCTCCCAGAGACGACTCCTTATCTCCCTCAACCCCAACAATACTAGAGATATCTCGGCGGGAACTATCTCCAGGTGGCTCTCCAAGACGGTGAGATCTACCTACGCTCAGGCGTACAAGGATCTCCCTGTCCTATCACCCAGGGCCCACGAGGTCAGAGCACTGGCCACTTCCACAGCGTTCCAGTACTCTGTCCCCGTGCGCCACCTGCTGGAGGCAGCCTACTGGCGTTCGGAAAATCCCTTCATTAATTTTTACCTGAGGGATATCCGCATGACCAGAGCTGATGGGTCTAAGGGGATTTCCTTTGTAGCGGCCAATGCAGCCATATCGGTCAACCCCAAGAACCACTAGGGCGCTCGCCCTCCTCCGATTCCTTTAAATTCTGCTATGGTCTGACATGGTAAAGTATATGACGCCAAAATGGGGAGTTTGTGTTATACTCCCTGTTTGGCTAGTATACTTACCATGTCAGACTCTAATTCCCTCCCTACCTTCCCCTCTGGCGCCAAGGTTCTCGGGGTCACCATACACCAGGCCTCGCTGAATGACTTATAGGAAGTTGACACTGGCTTCTTCCGGGGCCGGAAGTGGGGTGACATCACGTGACTGTCTTATGACTGCATTGGCCACGGAAAAAATTCGGCCTGACAGAGCTGGCTAACTGCCGTTGAATGCTATGGTCTGACATGGTAAGTATACTAGCCAAACAGGGAGTATAACACAAACTCCCCATTTTTCCTCCCCAGAGTCCTGTGTGTCAACATCACAGCAGGTATATTTTCCTCCCCAAAGTCCTGTGTGTCAACATCACAGCAGGTATATTTTCCTCCCCAGAGTCCTGTGTGTCAACATTACAGCAGGTACATTTTCCTCCCCAAAGTCCTGTGTGTCAACATCACAGCAGGTATATTTTCCTCCCCAGAATCCTGTGTGTCAACATCACAGCAGGTATATTTTCCTCCCCAAAGTCCTGTGTGTCAACATCACAGCAGGTATATTTTCCTCCCCAGAGTCCTGTGTGTCAACATTACAGCAGGTACATTTTCCTCCCCAAAGTCCAGTGTGTCAACATCACAGCAGGTATATTTTCCTTCCCAGAGTCCTGTATGTCAACATCACAGCAGGTATATTTTCCTCCCCAAAGTCCTGTGTGTCAACATCACAGCAGGTATATTTTCCTCCCCAAAGTCCTGTTTGTCAACATCACAGCAGGTATATTTTCCTCCCCAAAGTCCCCCATGTTGCTAACACAGCAGGTATATTTTCCAGTCCCCCGTGTTGCTAACACAGTAGGTATATTTTCCAGTCCCCCGTGTTGCTAACACAGCAGGTATATTTTTCTTTCCCCTACAAGTCCTGTGTATCAAGAACAAGCAAATATCCCTCCCCCACCCCCCCACCCCCCAACGAGTCCTGTATGTCAGCACAACAGATGTGTTTTTCCCCTGCAAGTCCAGTGTGTCAACACAGTAGCAAGCTGTTTTTTATTTGATTTCTTTTGTTTTTTCAGCCAAACAGGTCAGAACACTCAGCTGTATGCCGCACGCAGGTAATCCATCACTTTGTGCTTTGTGTGGCAGGTGGTCCCATGTTGCCCCGGCTGCTGTGTGAGCAGCTGTGCAGTCTGAATCCTGATGAGGACCGCCTCAGTTTCTCTGTCGTCTGGAAGATCACTGAAGAAGGACAGGTGAGGAGAGGAGGGCTCAGTGACAGGTGAACCACCACCACCACCACCCCAGACTGTAGGCTAGAGAACAGAATGTTGGGTGTCTGGTATTTCAACAGATGTCTGTTCTCAGTCACACACAACAAAGTAGAGGTGGTGTAATCAGTCCAGTGCATCATGTTGTCCATGCCAGGACGTCTTTGACTTTCCTGTGACCACTGCTGTTGCTTGAAGCAAAAAGATACAATGATGGAGATGATGTCTTTTTTTTACCCTGGCTCTATTGCTTTTCAGCTATTGCCATTAGTAGAGGCTTAGTAAATGTTTTTTGAAGAGGCACCACTGAACACCACCAAAGGGACACCCAGCAGTACATGCAGACCTGTGAACCCTTTTGTTTTCACTGGGATTTTTTGCGCTTGTTTTTCATTTCAATGTTTCCACACAAAAAAAAACAACAACAACAGAAAGAGCAACACTGGAGCAAGCAAGAAAAGAAAAAATGGATGTTGTTCTGTCTGATATTCAAATTTGATTAGTTTGTGTGGCCAGTGATTAATATTTTTCAAATGGTCAAAAATACCATTTGCTTCGATAGAAACAACCACATTGGCAACACAACTGTAAGAATTGTGTATTACCCAAGAGAGAAAAAAAGACTAGTTCTTAAACTTCTGAAGGTCAAACATTAAGATTTGATCATTAATGGGAGAGGGAAAAGAAGTCTGGACAAATCAGAGACAGAGAGAGTACAAAAGGCGTCTACAGTGCTTTCAGAAGCAAAAAAAAAAAAAGAAAAGAAAAAAGCCCAACAAATTCAAAATGCAGGTACAGATAAGTGTATTGTGTAACCAAGGAAAAGATGGAAACTGAACACACAATTTACCAGCGGAAGTGGCATATGTATTTAAAGGGAGATCAACCACACTGAGGTAATATTAATGGTGAGAATTTGTCTCCCTCTCTCTTCTCTGCTCTAAATGTATTTTGATGTGTTATATTGCTGATGGACTACCAACCCAACAGAGGCAGGTGAAAACATAACGTTCATGGTGGAGGTAACTGAATTATGTTTTTCCTCAGTGTTCATTCTCTGTCGTTACCTATTCATTGTAATGTGTCACCAGATTCTGGAGGAGTGGTTTGGGCGCACCATCATTCGCTCCTGTGTGAAGCTGAGCTACGACCATGCTCAGGTAATCATGTCCGCATGAAATATCAAATGGACCTTGACGGTGGATATATTTATTGATTTCCAAAATGAGTTTGTAGTCTAAAAATAATTGAAAGTGGATCCATGTGCTTTGATTTGATCATGCACTTAAATCTCATGAAAACACTGGTCTTAAAGCTTCTAGTAACTCTTTTCCAGAAAGATTGCTGATCCTTTTTAAATCTTATTCAATTATTACATAATTCTAATAATTATTCAGTAATGTATTTGTCCTATCTGATTCAGTTCATTTGCGGTAATACGGCTGTCATGCCCAACGCAGTCAAAGTAATAGGATTCAGAAATTGATATTCTGGATAATTCATGGGATTTGGTTTTGTGTTTCCCCATCAAGCTGTGCTGTGATTGGATGGCTGTGTTTTCACCAACAGGGTTTCATAGAAGATCCAGACAGGGAGTGGACTAGAGAAGAACTGCCGCCCATCTCTGACGGTTTCACAGTGGACGACATCAAGAAAAGGGTTCTGCAAATGGACAAGGTAAAAGAGGCGGTGTTGCATGTTTCTTGGATTTTGTTACCCAGCTCAGCTTATATTCATTGTTTGCGCGTTACTAAGCACAGTTGTGTTGTATCACCACAGTAGTGTACCTGCACTTACCATTCAAATGCACCTTATGGTCACTTGTCCTTCGCCTCATAGTGGTGTTTATCATCCATCCTGGACTAACACTTTCTGCTTCAGGACATCTACCCTCCACTGTACCCTGCAGTACAGCGAAAGATTGGGTGTTGTGGTTGTGCTCATGCTTGTATTTTGTTTGTCTAAGGTATTTGATATCTGAAGAGAGGTTTTTGGTGGCAGGCACATGTACTGGCACATGTTTTGTCTTTCATGATGCACATATACTTACACAGATGTCTTGCGCATATCTTTGTGTAGATTTGTAGAAGCAGAATGTACTTGCTCTTTTTCAGATAGCCAAAGCATTGCGAAAGGCAAGGTTTGACGGCGGTGCCCTAAGGCTGGACCAGGTGAAGATACAGTTCACTCTGAGTAAAGAAACCGGCCTGCCCAATGGATACTTTGTCTACGAACAGAGGGACAGCAACAAGTGAGTGACTTGAAACCTGTGCCTGGGAAAAGGTTATGTGTGGATGGAAAATCAGAACATTAATTCTGTGAGCACCTCAGAAGATTTAACAACAACAATAATCTGAAAACTGAGAAACATGTTTACACACAAGACACATAAGCATACACACATGCATGCATGCACTATTACATGTGCATGTGCACATGCACACACACACACACACACACACACACACACACACACACACACACCAAATTAAGTGCATTGTGATCATGATCGCATATATCACACCCAAAGAATTCTCAGATGTATGCATTCATTCACACAAGTGCTAACAAATGTTCATGCACGGAAAGAACACATCACATGCACAAAGTTGTGGTACACTTGTAGACACTGTCTCTCCTCGTATCCAGAGGGCAAGAGTCACAGTGGTGTGAGGTGACTGTGGCAGGTTGGTGGAAGAATTCATGCTGCTGGCTAACATGGCGGTGGCTCACAAGATCCGCGCCGATTACAAAGAGAAGGCTGTGCTGCGCCGACACCCTCCCCCTCAGTCACGCATGATTAATGATCTGGTCAGTTATCTGTCTTGTGCTTGCATGCATTTGTGCATGTGTTTGCGAGCTGTGTTTGTATTCAGATATGATAAATGTGATAAGAAAATTATTCTTGATAAGTTTGTTTTATAATAAAGGTTCCAATTATTCTCTTCAGAGTAAGTATGATTGAATGGAGAAAGGTAAGCATTAAGAAACATTATTTTAGAAAATGGGGTTATAGGATTAAAGAAATACATATGAGCACAAGTAGTTTTATAATATACATACATGTCCGCACAAATTCCTTATCCCTGCTAGGTGTGAAACACTGGCATATAAAAAAATGGGGTTATTAGATGAAAAAAGTTTTACTAGTATGAGTAGTTTCATGATAGACAAACATGTCCAAACAAATGCTGTATCCCTACTAGGCATGGAACACCTTCAGAAAACAGAATTGGGGGTAAAGGGAGCTAATCATGCCTCCATAACCAGTTAGCCAACAGAGGGACTACCATTAGTGAGGTCACTTAATGAATCATACTTGGACATGAACTAGTTTTCAGAATATGTCCTAGTCAGGTGTGGAGGTGGGAGAGTGTCCTAGTGTTTGGACAGATAAATGTTTCGTAAAAAATACTTTTAGCAGTAAAATTCCTTTTTCTCATACTTACCTGTCCAAGCAAATGTCAGAATATCAATAAAGGATGTTGGGAAGCATGCTCACGGGAAGAGGGAGGCAGGTGATGCACACAAGAATGTCTGCGCATTTCCCCATGCCTTGAACTCCATGTTGAAGGCCTCTGAGGTTACCCTGCAGAAGGAGTCCAAAAGATTGTCTCCCCAAAACAGAGAGAGATGAGGGGACTTATGCAAGATACATATTAGACCAGCAGATGCCACTGCAGCCAAACCTTCAGCAAGGTACAAAATTCTCCGCAGGTCATCTTTCCTGATAATGCCATTTCTAAGGCTGCTCAAGAGGAAGAGAGAGGACAACTCCAGAAAAGATATGGGGGAGTCATGATCACTGAACAACACACATGCTCAAATATATAAAATGGGAGTTTGACCACTTTTTGTTTGGACAGAAATGCGGCAAAACACATGTCGGGGTTTCAACATTATAGGCATAACCGAGTGAGTGTCCCTAATGGAAGACCGTTGTTCTGGATAATTGGCCTAAACTGAGGGGATGCCTGAGAAAGCAAAGCAGAAATCGGCAATAGCCTGATTCAAGGCATGAAACTGCGGTACTTTTTAGGATGTCCAAACAAGACTGACAAACTTCATCGGACATGGTAACTCAAAGAAGATGACTTCACACCCATTCCCAGAGGAAGTGGAGCAGAACAGTTGAAACAGGAGGGGGAAGGGAGCAGGATGTCTTGGATGAGGACCAAGAAACTGCAGTTCTTGCAAGAGAGTCCTCCAGATTTGGAACTGAAGCATAACAGTTTCCCAAATCAATTTCATCACAGAACTTATCTACATCATCATCTGTAGTGTTTTTGTCCTCCTTCGCACAGAATATATTTGCATGATGTGGATTTGGTCACAGTAATTGGATGCCAAGGCCTCCCAGCCAGTGTTCACCGAGGCATGCTCGTTTACAGCAGAGACCCCTGTTGAATCTGCTCCTGGCAGGAAACCAGTCAAGCACATCCTGTAGGAATGCAACTGCCTTAGCTGCTGTCCATCACTTCCATGGTGTTGAGGAGTCAAAGGTAGAGCAGGTGGAGGAGGGGGATGATGATGGCCTGTCTGAACACATCTCGGTATGGATACTGAACTAGTGTAGCAAGGAGAAACAGGTGTCTGTCTAGCTGAAACTAGCAGACTGAGAGTGGAACTTGTGTCATGAAGATTTGCACGGATATTGAAATTCCAAATAGACTGCTGTGTGATGCCAGACCAATTCTCGCACTGGTTGCAAGGTTTGAATGGGAAATATTTGGTGCAAGAAATGCATGTCCCTTGAGTGCTGGCTCTACAGGTGCATGTCTCTTGAGTGCTGGCTCTACAGGTGCATGTCCCTTGAGTGCTGGCTCTACAGGTGCATGTCCCTTAAGTGCTGGCTCCGCAGGTGCATGTCCCTTGAGTGCTGGCTCTGCAGGTGCATGTCCCTTGAGTGCTGGCTCTGCAGGTGCATGTCCCTTGAGTGCTGGCTCTGCAGGTGCATGTCCCTTGAGTGCTGGCTCTGCAGGTGCATGTCCCTTGAGTGCTGGCTCTGCAGGTGCATGTCCCTTGAGTGCTGGCTCTGCAGGTGCATGTCCCTGAGTGCGCTTGCAGTGCTGCCCTGGTTTGCTCTGCAGGTGCATGCCCCTTGAGTGCTGGCTCTGCAGGTGCATGTCCCTTGAGTGCTGGCTCTACAGGTGCATGTCCTTGAGTGCTGGCTCTACAGGTGCATGTCTCTTGAGTGCTGGCTCTACAGCACCACTTGCAACGTGAAGTGTAGATACTTGACTTTGCGGCAAAGGGTTTAGAAGATAAAGAGAGAGAGAGACGCCATAATGTATGACAGTGGAGCCAAATGCTGAAATTATGTGGATTAGTATTTTCTAAACCGATAAACAAGCTTTCTTTTTTAAATTTTTTTATTAAATTTGTTCGTGTGTTTTTCAGTTACAAGCTGAGAATGTCCTTTATTTGTTTGTTCAGCATCCCATTAATATATGGTTACAAATGAATGTGTGCATACTATGATCATTGACAGTGCTACGCTGCAACACATTGTAATGAAACGCTATGCCAAAGAACAAAAAGTTTTAAAAAGTTTCATGGCTTTAACAGTGACTTAAACAGAACCAAGACAACAAATATCTTCATGAAGAAATGGCCAGGTTCAGTGAGAAGAGGGTGAACTAGTAGAAGAAAAATCGCTGTAGACAGTTGTAATTGTGCCGCTTTTTTTTTTTTTTTTTTTTTTTTAGTTTGTTTTGTTGTCAGCCATTTTGATGTTGTTATAGGTTGGGTCAAATCCACATGACAGCTAGTGAGATTTCTGTCAGCTTAGTCCACCTTCAGGTTGTTTATGAAGCGCAGTGAAAGGGCTGTTGATTCTGAAGTGTCACATCACATACGACTGCCAGATTCAAGCTTGGAATGCTACACTTGAAATGTCAAAATGCTACACTTTGTGCTTTTGAGATTTGGCATTTGTGTGTGTGTGTGTGTGTGTGTGTGTGTGTGTGTGTTCAGGAATCATACTTAGCTTCATGGTGAAAAAGAGCCCACTGTGGAGTCAGTTATTAACGGAAGGTTTTGAGTGGAGGGTGGAAGGGCGCAGGTGTAAAGTGACATTGTTCTGATGCAGCTAGTTATGCAGACAGCAGAGGGGAAGAGTGTAGAGACCCTCGGAAGGGAGCGAGTTGCAAATTCCTCCCATTTTCCCATACAGTTGAAACAAAACCTTTGCAACAACAACAACAAAAATGTCAGATTGCAATGACTATTAATTGGGTAGTTAAACTTCAAACAAGAAGGATTATATGTATGATAATAATAACATTACTAGTTGTGAATTTATACCTATCTGACCCAGCTTTTGTTATTGACATCAGCTTTTATAGCTTTGATTTCTCCATTTTTTTTTCATAAGTTTTCACTGTGTATTTTCAGAAGGAACTGTGCTCTAGCCTTGGCTTTCCTGTTGAGGTGGAGTCTGCCAAAGACATTCAGGTACAGTTTATACTAGCAAGCAAAACATTATTGTGTTTAGATCTGAATGTGCTTCGTTGGTAAATGTCTTTGTGTCCATTTTCATCTTTTGTTCTTGTAGTATTTTTATGTTTTAATGTCTGTCACTTGGTGTTCGCTTTTCACCCCTCCATTCTTAACAAGTGTAATGTAAATTCATTTTTCTGGTGCATTAATTCATGTTACTGAGGTGGAGGAAGCTGAGGGGCTGCGTGTACGTTCATGATAGCTACATTTATTCTTTGCATTTAAAAGATAGGTTGTCAGGTTGCTGGCATTACAGAACAAAGAAAAGGTTCTGAGCTCTGTTTTGCGCATTTGCACAACTTCAGAATGTTGATTGTGATTGTCCATTTTGAATAATAGATTGCTTGCTGTACTGAGATACTAAAAGCAGTCATGCTGACCAACAGTAATGCCACAATGATCATCTGCAAAATGTATTTAAGGGCATGCATATATATGATAGCATGACAAGCGAACAAGAAAACAGCAGTTCATTATGTTGGTATGATTGTGACAGTGGCTGAATCATGTTATTTGATGTTTTAGAAATAAATGCAATGGAAGTATTGTTGTAGCGGCAGCCTTAAATTTAGCAACTGTCCAGTGATTGCAAATCATTTTGTGATAATTGCCTTAGAACATTTTCTTCAGAACTAAAAATGCAAAAATGTATGTTATGAACATCGTCAATGCTGCCTGCAATATCGATGCTATAAAAGTGTTTCTGTTGCAGTTGTCACTGGCTCGCTACACAGGGGAAGATGAGCTTTCACAAGCGCGAATGCAGATTCTGGTGGCTTTGTGTTCCCGACCAATGAGAGTAAGATACATTCTGCTTGCAAAATTGTACAGAGTTTTTGTTGTTCAGCATGTTGATGACATCCTGGAAAAATGTGCATTTATGACGCATCTGTGTTTAAAATCCATGTCAAACAACAGACACACTATCACTGCAGACACGAAAAGGGTGGAATTCCTTCTTCTTTTCAAACCTGAAGTGTAATATTTTTATTACAACCTGACATTCTTTGGTCTACAGCAGCAAGACAGATCTTTTGAAATATGAATACAAAGCAGCAAGAGAAGATTTGAAAACATTACAGCCTTCTTCACCATCAGTTCCCAGTCTCAAGAAAATGTTAATTCAAACAGCTTTCTTGAATGCTGCAATTCAAGTTTCTTGAACAAATTACTGGTTTATTCTCTCTCTGAAGTTCTTTACACACACACACACACACAGACACACACACAACACACACACACACAGACACACACACACACACACACACACAACACACACACACACACACACTATACACACCTACATGAATATTCAATTCAGTCTTTTTTCTCCACTACTTTTTCTGTATCTTGGAACTCAGTTCGATGTAGAAAACAGATGAAAATTCCTATTGATTCCATATCGATATGTCTGTGTCAAGACAATTTTTTAAAAAGTTCCTGAATTCTAATTGAAATCATGCCATATTCTCCTGTAGTTTCTTGTCCAAGGGCCACCCCCATGCTCCCAATAAACAAACAAGTGAGTCACGACTATTGAGTGACCTGTGCAGCCTAAACTAGGTCCGCCATGGCCAACTTGGGGAAACCCAGTCCCTGAATCTGTTGTACTCTTAATTGGCTTACACTCAACTTCTTTTTGTTTTGTTTTTTTTTTCTCCCAAGAGTTTTTCACTTGAAAAAAAAAAATGCACACAAGGAGTATCTGCACAAACTTGAGCGATTTATTTTTACTTAACATCAAAGCTAACACCAATCTTCAGTATGAATTCCTTTTTTCTTCGTTTTTAGGGGAGATCAGGTCATAAATGCAAGGTGGCCAGATTGACAATTATCTCCATAAACCAGTGGAAATAAATCAAGAGTTGTTTTTTTGTTTTTGTTTTTTTTAACTTTTAACACTTTCACAAAACTTTCATCTTTTTAAACTCAGTCTCATAATAAAATGTTATATGCTGCGACCATGACTGCTGTTTTTTTCCCATTTTTCCTGCATGTTGCAACTTTAACCTCATTGTCCATTAGTGTTTGTTTTTGTTTTCTTCAGCTAGAGACATTCTGAGACATCACAGGCGCAATGATCGAGCATTTAAAATGTCACGGTCACACTTGGTTGCAAGTGTGCTGTCACAGCATTGAACTGATTTCAGTTCATACAATGCTGAGAATGTTTAGAACTTTTGTGTTATGTGACAGTCGCATCAATGCACAGAAGAATGATTTAATTTGCTACCAGATCACTGTTCACTTGAGTGAAATGTCATGCTGCAACAATAAAAGTAGGGGTTTGTTGTTAGAGGTCAGACCCAGCAGTAAAAGGAAAATCACTGAAGTGTCTGTTGATTAGAAGTTTGAAAGTTTTTGATACGTAAAGAACTGCTTTGTAAAGAGACATATTATGCTGGGAAGTTTATCAGCAATTTAGCCCACACAAAAAGTTGATACAGACTAAGGTTAGTTTGGTCACCAGTTAGTATGGGCAGTGATCATTCTACAGAGGCCAACTACAGTAGCACAAGAGAAATGCTCCTTCACAGAATTTGTTGTCATTGTGAGAAGGAGTTGTACAGAAGGATCGTTAATGAAGGATTCCACAGTATTTCAAAAGTGTCTCATTTATTGTGTCAGCTTAACAAAATTGTTATTTAGTATTCTGAGGACTGCTGATGTATGTGTTTTGTGCATAATATCTTTTTTGTTTGTTTTATGTGTCTTTCCCAGTATTTTTGGATCACTTTGTACAAATCTGGTATGCTGTATTGTATGCTGTATTGATTTGGATATTGTTATAATGTAATACTGCTGGAACTGTTGCTTTTATTGTAATTGATAATAAAAAGTGAATGAAAAGTTTTTAAAACACATTGGTTCCCAGATCTCTTGGTGAAATTCTTGAAGTCATTTTTTTAGATGTGAACATGGGAAGAGGAAACTTGAACATCTAACTTATTCAAAATTCGTTTTTGTAAAGCAGAAACAGATTTCAGAAACATTATACTTTTTAATGATATTGTCTACTGTGGCTATTTCCACAAAATTCATTTTTGTAAAGCGGAAACAGATTTCAGAAACATTATACCTTTTAATGATATTGTCTACTGTGGCTATTTCCATCAGACATTTTACAGTGCTGTTTGTTTTTGATTTTCCATTTTGTTATTAAATTCGTTTTCATTGGTTAAGTGATTGCACTACAGTTTCATGTGTTGCTGATAATGATGAAGCAGTATATGTTACGGAACATTTTTCACATGTGTGCAGAATGCCAAGTATTTTTGCTGTGGCATGCTGGCAGATGAAACTCTGTACAGTCACTATGCTCTCAATGTACCTCTCTACACCCACTTCACCTCTCCCATCCGCCGCTACCCTGACATCCTGGTTCACCGCACCCTCGCCGCTGCTTTAGGTGTGTGGCTGAGATGGTGTGGTTCCTATTCAGTGCTGTGTCACTGTCGATTCCCCCTACACTTGTGTCACTTTTCTTTTCATTTGTTTAGACATGTAAGAAGATGTTAGTATCAAAACCCTTGATTCTTGTTTGGTTCCGGCTGTTGAAAGTAGAACTGTTATGCAAATACTTTCTGGGTAAGAAATGCCCCTACTGTTATGCAAATACTTTCTGGGTAAGAAAAGCCCCAAAGTACATTTTGAGAAGAAAAAAAAATCAGACAGAAGGTAGATACAAACTGCCCCAAACGTTTTTCTTTCTTAGTGTAGGAGAAATGCAAATTTGAATTTCAATTTTAGCTTTCATGATTTTGTGAACGTCTTTTAAGTCACTGTCTGCATATTTCATAGTCAGTGCACTCAGAATTGTAGACGAGTTTGGGATGCAAATTTGGTTGATGCAGCATAGTCTGTAACTGATACTCACAAGCAGTGATAATTTTACAATATTTTCACCCTTCTTTACCCCGAAATTCTTACCGGTGAAATATGTGGGCCAATGTCTCTGTGCAGGCTACTGTGACGTGACTAAGAGATCATCAGCTGTGCTCCAGGACATTGCAGAAACTTGCAATGACATGAAGACCAGTGCAAAGCTGTGCTCAGAGAAAAGCAATGAGCTGTACTTTGCCATCTTTGTCAAGGTGAGGTTCAGGCCAGTCTTAATTTAAACCCTTTAATTACTGAGTTCTGTATGTAACTATCATTTTTTTTTTAATAAGGTTCAGTGAACTTAGAACTGAAACTTAACCATTGAACCTTGGGTTCTTTGTTTACAAGAAAATCACAGAGCAAGCAGGGACAAGTATAAACCACGTCATTATTTCATATAAAGATCTGATGATTAATATAGCTTGCTTTGCATGTGTCTGTTTCTGTGTTGTTGATATTGCGTGTGTCTGTTTCTGTGTTGTTGATGTTGCATGTGTCTGTTTCTGTGTTGTTGATGTTGCATGTGTCTGTTTCTGTGTTGTTGATGTTGCATGTGTCTGTTTCTGTGTTGTTGATGTTGCATGTGTCTGTTTCTGTGTTGTGTCTGTTTCTGTGTTGTGTCTGTTTCTGTGTTGTTGATATTGCGTGTGTCTGTTTCTGTGTTGTGTCTGTTTCTGTGTTGTTGATATTGCGTGTGTCTGTTTCTGTGTTTTTCTGTTTCTGTGTTGTGTCTGTTTCTGTGTTGTGTTGTTTCTGTGTTGTTGATGTTGCATGTGTCTGTTTCTGTGTTGTGTCTGTTTTCTGTGTTGTTGATATTGCGTGTGTCTGTTTCTGTGTTGTTGATGTTGCATGTGTCTGTTTCTGTGTTGTTGATGTTGCATGTGTCTGTTTCTGTGTTGTTGATATTGCATGTGTCTGTTTTGTTTTGATGTTGCATGTGTCTGTTTCTGTGTTGTTGATGTTGCATGTGTCTGTTTCTGTGTTGTGTCTGTTTCTGTGCTTGTTGATGTTGCATGTGTCTGTTTCTGTGTTGTTGATGTTGCATGTGTCTGTTTCTGTGTTGTGTCTGTTTCTGTGTTGTTGATGTTGCATGTGTCTGTTTCTGTGTTGTGTCTGTTTCTGTGTTGTTGATGTTGCATGTGTCTGTTTCTGTGTTGTTGATGTTGCATGTGTCTGTTTCTGTGCTGTTGATGTTGCATGTGTCTGTTTCTGTGTTGTTGATGTTGCAGTGTCTGTTTCTGTGTTGTTGATGTTGCATGTGTCTGTTTCTGTGTTGTGTCTGTTTCTGTGTTGTTGATGTTGCATGTGTCTGTTTCTGTGTTGTTGATGTTGCGTGTGTCTGTTTCTGTGTTGTTGATGTTGCGTGTGTCTGTTTCTGTGCTGTTGATGTTGCATGTGTCTGTTTCTGTGTTGTGATGTTGCATGTGTCTGTTTCTGTGTTGTTGATGTTGCATGTGTCTGTTTCTGTGTTGTTGATGTTGCATGTGTCTGTTTCTGTGTTGTGTTGTTTCTGTGTTGTGTTGTTTCTTGTGTTCTGTTTCTGTGTTGTTGATGTTGCTGTGTCTGTTTCTGTGTTGTTGATGTTGCATGTGTCTGTTTCTGTGTTGTTGGTGTTGCATGTGTCTGTTTCTGTGCTGTTGATGTTGCATGTGTCTGTTTCTGTGTTGTTGATGTTGCAGTGTCTGTTTCTGTGTTGTTGATGTTGCATTGTCGTTTCTGTTTGTCTGTGTGTGTTGATGTTGCATGTGTCTGTTTCTGTGCTGTTGATGTTGCTGTGCTGTCGTGTGTTTGTGCAATGTCTTCTCTTAAATGATGCATGTGTCTGTTCGTGTAATTCCACCTTACTGGTGGATGTGTGACTGCACATGTGTTTCAACTCCAAAATGAATCGAAGACCCTAGGGTCGATGTCATACAGACTGTATACAAATTTTAAAAGGTATGTGAAATAACTTCACCGTTTCACATGGACAAACGAATCACATGGCAAAGCATGACACTTTTCGACCTCTGAGGTCTTCTTCAGGTAAGATGTGTCACACTCAGGACAATGAAAATGAAGACCGAACAATCACGTATCTTCTCGTATTCGGCGCAAGATTGGCATACCTGTACAGTTAACGACGTAAGATGGGCGTACCTGTACAGTTAACATGACTTTCTGACCTGTCTTTATCAATTGAGCAGCACCTATGCCTCTAAAAGTGTGCATGGCAGAGTTGAGTGAACATCCCAATTTTCACCTGTGGTCCCAATTTTCACTTGTGGTCACATCAGCTTGAGCTAATTGTATTAAACTTTTTAAGAGGCAGATTCAAGTACTTTGCAAATGGCGGTCATTTTCATGACAGGCATTGTCCTGAAATGGGGTCTTTATATTGGGAAAAATTTAGGATTGCTGTTTATGAGCTAAATAGAGTCGAACAGCAGTTACATGGATGATAGCCAATGGGTAATATTGGTCGGAACAATGGAAACAAGGATAAACATAAAGGATGCTGCAGACAAGACTGTGAGAAAGTTCAAATGGCACTTAAAAAATTTTTTTTTTTAAATCCTGCCTTGAAAGCAGAATGCAAGCCGGCTGCTCCGAATTGAGACAGACTTGGCTTCTTACAAAATCAAATTAATGTGCCCTTTATTGGAAAGCTCCATATTTAGGGATATAATTGATGCATTTCTTAAAATCCAGGGGCTTTGCTTTATATTCTGAAGTCCAGTTACTGCGCTAATTTCAATTATCTCATTACATTTTTTAGATATATCCTCATTTGTGTTGTTATGCTCTTAGTCCTTCTGAATGTATTTAGTTTATACAAGATTTATGAAGTGGTTAATGAGATATTCTGGCTGTGGTTTGGTTCCTTTCTGTGGGCAAGTCATACAGCTCTTCATGGTGCCATGTTGCAGGAAGCAGGCCCCCTGGAGGAGAAGGGCATGGTGATGCAGGTCCTGGACAAGTCCTTCGACATCTTTGTCCTCAGACTAGGAGTGGTCAAGAGGGTGTACTGTGAGGTCAGTGTCTTCTCCCAGACACTTTTCTTTCATGTCCAGTGCGCAGCGACAAAAACACAACTGCTCTGTCATTTTGTTTATGTGTGCTCTGTCATGGAAGTGGGAAAGTTGTTTTGAGAAAGTGATAATTTTTGTGTATTGGAAGGTTTCCATACTGTCTTAAAATTTAAAAGGTGGAATAAAGTTCTCTTTAGAGGATTTAAAGTGTCTGTAGTGTGTGCCACATGGTGAGTTGCAAGGTGTAATGCATCATCTTTCACCAGGCTAGGCACAGCCATTTCACACCTGACTCCAAGGAGAGATTTTCTGTCCTGAAATGCTCCAGTTAATGTAATTTCCCTTATCTAGTTAAGAAAATAAATATTTTTCATTAAATCAGATTGACACATGCATTGCGAATTAATAGTTTGAGATCGGTCTTTACAGTTTAAGGAAAGGACCTTGTGTTGGATTATAACCTTCGATGACGACTTAGTGTAGGACTCTATAAGATAATTTGTACATTGTTATGGTTTTGCATACTGAAGTTATAGCTGCTTCGTCTACTCTCGTTTTGTCAAATTTCACAGCTGGCATCATAACTAAGCAGGCAGCAGTCGGTCTCCACACTTTTGGTCTAATGCACATTTTGTTTCCATTCTGTTTTCTGTGGCCAACACTGAGCAAGTCGTTTCAGTCAGTTTTTGTGCTCTTCTCGCCAGAGCTCTGTCTCTCCATCATACTGCTCTGTCTCTCCATCATACTGCTTTGTCTCACTACCACACTGCTTTGTCTCACTACCACACTGCTTTCTCCTGCTATCATACCGCTTTGTCTTGTTATTATACTGCTTTGTCTTGTTATTATACAGCTTTGTCTTGCTATCACACTGCTTTGTCTCACTACCACACTGCTTTCTCCTGCTATCACACCGCTTTGTCTTGTTATTATACTACTTTGTCTTGTTATTATACAGCTTTGTCTTGCTATCACACCGCTTTGTCTTGTTATTATACTGCTTTGTCTTGTTATTATACAGCTTTGTCTTGCTATCACACCGCTTTGTCTTGTTATTATACTGCTTTGTCTTGTTATTATACACCTTTGTCTTGCTATCACACCGCTTTGTCTTGCTATTATACTGCTTTGTCTTGTTATCACATTGCTTTGTCTTGCTATTATACTGCTTTGTCTTATTATCACATTGCTTTGTCTTGCTATCACACTACTTTGTCTTGCTGTCATACTGCTTTGTCTTGCTATCACACTGTTCTGTCGTTGTCACACTGTTCTTTGTCTCAGTGCCACACTCTTCCATTCTGACAGCACTCTGCTGCTTCCTTCCTTCATTCTGTGGCTAAACATTACCCCTGTTGGAAACATTTGTGCGGTCAGTATGTGTGTGTGTAATTGTGATGCTTGTCAGTTCTCTTTCTGCGATCTCCCGCACCACTCCATCCATGTGAAGCCATCTTGGTCATACCTGATTCTTCCAAGGAAGGTGGAGGGCAGACGAACTGATCCGGTTCTCGAGATCAACCCCAGGTCACCGTCTTGCTTCCATAATCCTCTGACAATGACAAGATAGGGAGTTCAACCATAAGACCCAGTTGCATATCAAGAAGATGAAGGGTGTTGAATCGTTCGTCTTCCCCTGTGGACACTGACTTACATGCAGGTTTGCATCTCCAAGAGGATCAGGATGTATTCCGTAGTTGCATTTTTAACATGGTTTCAGCATCCAGTGTCGGTTGAGCTGTAAACAACATGGCTTGATTCAGGTTTTAGGCCTTTTCAATCACAAAGGCTCTCATAGAACCCCCAAATTAAACAGTGCATTGACTGAATTGATGTAAAGAAAGCTTTCATTATTAGGGGTGAAAAGAAGAAAATGATACAAAATGTTTTTGGACTGTTTGTTGATGGGTGAGAGACCTGACATGAGTATGAAAATCATTTTTTGTCACCGTCAACAGAGATTACCCCTGGAGAGATTTATCCACCACAAGCAAGGGAAGCGAGTGGAGCTGGTGTTGGTGTGGAAGGCAGACGATGACTGTCCCCAAACGGTTACCCAGAGACTGGCCATCTTTTCCCCTGTTAACTGCATTCTGAAGTCAGAGCCGGAGCCCCTCAAGTGGTCGGTAAGTTGAAAATACAAGGGTTTTTAACCATTTCTGAATCAGTGTAGCGAGTCCGGCGCTGTACCACTGAGCTATTCTGGCCCCCATGTATGTATACAGAAACAGCATCAAGGTGTGGCACCATGTCACCATGTCATGTCTGAAATGGTGGAAAATATTCCCCTAATCATCTGAAGTTTCAAACACATACATACACACCTTGAACAGGTGTGCTTCTATGCGTAGGACCATACATTCTTATCATTGGTTTAACTGTTCTTTTCTGATATGTTGTTTTAAGTGAACATGCGTCTTTCTGTTGCAGGCATTTATCAGTCGACCTGCAGAAGGAGATGTGACCATTGTGACGTAGTGTGGGACTGACGAGGTGCAATTTTATTGCTGTGCAAGACTGTGATAACCTCAGTCTCCTGATCACACACAGTCCTTTTTTTCTCCACCTCTATGCACGTGGGATGAGTGGAACTGTTCTGCAAGTCATATGTTTATCACAATTTTAATGTGCATGTTTATGAAATAGATCACTGGGCAAGAATATGAAAAGGCAAAATCCACTTTTTGTAAAGAATGGACTTGATTTTTAAAAGAAAAACAACAAAAACCTTAGGTTAGTTCTGGATATTTTCAGCAGGAGGGATCAAGAAGTAAACATTGTCAGTTATGGTAAAGAACAACAAAAGGCTTAGATTAATTTTGGATACTTTTACCAAAAGGGATCAAGTAGTAAACATTGCAGGGATACAAGTAACCTTGTATATCAGTTTCAATCACTTTTTTTTTTTAAGATCATAATTACTTGAACCAAAAGAGAGATGGCAAAGATCTTCTGTGAACTCCTGAGAACAGGGTGTATCCTTTAGGTTACAGTAGTGAGGTGTTTCCTCAGGTCTCGATAATGGGATGCATCCTTTGGCCTAAATATTAGAATGTACCCTTGGATCACAGTAATGGGGTGTATTCTCATGTCTTGGAAGTGGGGTGTATCCTTAAGTCTCAGTATGAGGTGTATCCCTAAATCTCAGAAGTGGGGTGTATCCTTAAATCTCAGTTGTGGAATGTATTCTTAAGTCTCAGTAGTGCGGTGTATTCTTAGGTCTTGGTAGTGGGGTGTATCCTTAAGTCTCAGTAGTGGGGTGTATCCTTAAGTCTCAGTAGTGGGGTGTATCCTTAAGTCTCAGAAGTGAGGTGTATCCTTAAGTCTCAGAAGTGGGGTGTATCCTTAAGTCTCAGAAGTGGGGTGTATCCTTAAGTCTCAGTAGTGGGGTATATCCTTAGGTTTCGGTGGTTGAGTATGTCCATAGGGCTCAATAGTGGGGTATATCCTTAGGTCTCAGTAGTGGAATGTGTCCTTAAGTCTCAGTAGTGGAATGTGTCCTTAAGTCACAGTAGTGGGGTGTATCCTTAAGTCTCAGTCATGGGTGTATCCTTAAGTCTCAGAAGTGGGGTGTATCCTAGGGTCTCAGTAGTGGGGTATATCCTAAGGTCTCGGTTGTGGGATGAGTCCTGAAGTCTCAATAATGGGGTGTATCCAAAGAGTTCAGTTGTGGGGTGTATCCTTAGGTCTCGACTGGATGCATCTTTCAGGTTTTTGGTGAGTTGTGTGGTTAAAGTATCAAATTTGATATACATTTTAAACTCCTAATACTTGACTGTGAACATCCTTTAGGTAGGGAGGGTGGTGTAGGTCTCAGGCTTGGGGTGTATAATGTAGGTCTCAAGAATGGGTTGTCTGCTGTAAATCTCACGTCAAGAGTGTATAGTGTAGGTCTCAGAGTAGGGCGTCTACTTCGGACTCTTACTAGTACAGCCATTTTTGCGCTATTTTTGAAATAATGGAATTGGGTAATGGCAGTTAACTGATAATAAAGTGAAGATTATGTATGAAAAGTTGTGAACAACTCATCAAAGGAGACCCCCCCCCCCCCCTTTTTGAGTTTAGATCATACCTTAAGATTAAAGTCCTTTCTAATTTGTCTGTAATTTCACTATTAACCAAAGTGAATTCAGCAAGAATTCAAGTGAATGTTTTATTTGTGGTAAAGAGGTAAAAATGCCCTCAAGTATCAACTCGAAAATCTGTTTTATTGCCAAAATTAGTATTCCCAGTATTCCCCCCTCAGCACTGTAAAGAAGAGACAAGTTTGCATCCAGTCTCATTGTATTGAAATCAGATCTGGGGTACTTACATTGGGAAGATTGTTTTGCCTCCTGAAACTATATTGAGAAAGGTTCTGGGGTGGGGCGGGGTATTTTTTGTTTGTCTGTTTGTGCTTTGAAATCTTCCACATATCATTCATACAGAAAAAGACAGCAAACTTTTCATTGAAGTAACAGTCAATGAATGACACCTTTTCTCTCATGGTTTTTTTTTCTTTTTATTTAAGGATAATACAAGGTAGTCTGAAAATACTTTATCTGTTTTGCTTTCGTTTCTGCTTGTTTGCTTTAATGTGTTCCGCATATCATTCAGACAGCAAAAGTCAGCAAACTTACCATTGAACGAACAGTCCATGAATGATGCCTTTTCTTTCTCTGTTACTCAAAATATGAGGATAATATGAGGTAGTCTGAAAATACCTTTTCTGGATTTTTTTTTTTTTTTTTTCAAATTGCTTATGGGGTTTTTATGAGAAGCTGGATAATCCACAGGCCATCGTTTGTTGAAGTGAAAAAAACATGAAGATGAGAATGGTTGACTTGTCCACACTTGCAGTTAAATTTTAACATGCATGGTATGTTTTATTGGATCAGTGTAGCTCTTTTCTATTTTTTGATCATGATAAAGCTGTAAACCAACTGTAATCACTAGATTTTGATATCCATTTCCTCCAGAATAAGGTATTGATCTGTTTTAGCATCCACTTCCTTCAAAATGAGGTAGTGATCTATAGTAGCTGAGAAGTCAGGAGGTGAACCACTGTCACTTCGGAAACGTGTTGCATTCTCCATGAGGAGATTTCTGCATCATTGTTTTTGTGTAGATTTTTTAAGGGTGGATTTTAGAAATGTTTTAAACAAAGTATTTGTAGAACTTTATGCAGTAATTTATCTGTCCTTTTTATAAGGCTTCATATGTGTGGGTGCCATATCAGTTCAGCCGACATGTTAGTGTATGAAATGATGCAGAGCAGCATGCAGCCATCCCATGTGATCTTTTATCTGTTGGAACAAGACTGTGCTTACTTGAAAGCTGCTATTCATCGCATTTCTCCCCTCCCCCTCCTCCTCCTTTCCCCCTTCTCTCCCTCCTCCCTCCCCCTACTAGTGCTACCCTCCGCCCCATGTGGATGTGATTTGGATAATGATCATGACTCTGATTGAATCCAGTGTATGGGCAGTAGTGAAGGTGTGTACATGGTGGTTAGGTCTGCTGTGTAAATGTCAGTATGTTGTAGAGTTTTGTGCTTGCTCCTCCTAGTTGTCGCACAAGATCATCCAGTTGTATTTTTGGAACGCTTGCACCAAGATCAAGCATCAGTTCTTTTCACACTTGACTCTTAAAATCAAATTTTAAATTGTTTTCACCGATATGATTGTTGCTGAGCAGCTTTAAGCATCAGTTCTTTTCATATTTGGCTCTAAAGATCAAATTATAAATTGTTTTCACCGATATGATTGTTGCTCAGCAGCTTTCTACTCTTTTGTCACAGATGAAATGATAAGTATTTTGCAAAGTCAGTGCTTGAATAAAAGTTGTCTGTTCTTCATTTTGTGTTTATTCACCCCTTCCCCCCCCCCCCACCCCCCACCCCCAAATGGTGTGCAAAAGCAATAGATCCACTTGTCACTGAGTAAGGGTTGATGAATGTTAACACTAGTATGAATTTGGTAGCTCTTAAAGTAAGTGATGAAAACTGAGATAATCATAGTGGTTACTGAATTACATAATGATTAATTCTCTATGTGTTTGGTTTTTCCATTCGTTCACTTTTTTTATTCTCATGTATAAACAAAGTGAGTCAATTTAATCAATCCGTTTCCAAAGTCTGTGTATGTGTATGCATATGTGTGCGTCTGTGGTATTTTTTGGTTGTGGCACTTGTTTGGCAACGCAATAATGGCATAGGGGCATTTGTTACGACACAAAGGACAAGAAGGAAGGGAGGAAGGAGCAGAATAAGACAGAATGAAGAGGACTGGGTGACATTTCCAAACTTAACTCCCTCCCAGCCTGATAACCTATACCTGAAAGTGAATTATAGCCCTGAGAATAGTTTACTCTCTGTAAGCATGAGCTGGCGCTGGAAATCTGAAAAGGAATGGAGAAAGAAAGGAAACTAGGGGGCTCCTTCACCAAATTCTCTCACCTTCTGCCTTACTAAGGCAGGCATGTGATCACTGGGCCCTTCTAGTCAAAAAATTTTTTTCAAAATATTCTAACACCAGGTATGTTTTAAATGCAATATTACAAACATTTTGTAATAAATCCTTACCCCAAACAAATTTGATATTTACCATTTGCCCATGAGTACAAGATGATAGGGCATGTTGCTGATGATGATGACAACTTCTGTCTCCCCAGTCTCACCCAAAAGCACAAGCGCTGCGGAAAAATGCAGGATGCAATTCCACTCTAGGGCCAAATCTGGGTGCAGGGGAAAGATTGTTCCAACAGGATCGCAATGTAGAGCATCCAACAGAGAGTGTGGCTTCCCACAGCTGGACATCTGTTCAAATCCCACCAATATCCAGGACTGCGGACAAGCACGAATGGATGAGAAATGGTTAAGATGGAAGATGCAGTTCACATGCGCAAAGTGAGATGAGAGAGGAGATGTGGGGAAAGAAGGAGGGTGACTAGAAGAAAGAAAACTCAACGTTTTACGCGCACCACATCAATGTGGCTGCCACCTGGCAGAACAACTGATAAGTGACAAAAAAAAAACTAAGACAGAGGAGGGTCATAATTGATGCTGAGGAAACAGAGATTAAAAACTAGGGGAAAACATTTGTGAAGTTCACAGTACACTACCCAAGGGCAGATTAACAGAAAGAAATGGCTCCGGGTTGGTGTTTGTGTGTGAGACTGGTCAGTCAGTTTGATGTTTTTTGTCTTTCTGTGTGTATTCTGCATCTTCTGTGGTATGACTGTGCCATGCTGCTCTTTGGGCCTGTCCAGCAGACAAACACATCCAGGCACATTTGATCAGTTACAGTACCTTGCAACTTTTGTTTTTAAGATTGCATGAAACCCAGTATATATTGGAAAGTAGCGTTTTTTGTTTGCTTGCTTTGGGGTGGATTCTTTTTTAGAAGTGCCTTGTATATCTCTACAAGAAAAACAACAGCGTCCCATCATATATGACAGAACTAGTCATATTTCATTTTATCTGCAGCAGTTACAATAATTCTTTGTTACTTACCTATACATGTAACTAGTTGTGGGTGTGGTGTATGAAATTGTGTGTGTGTGTGTCTGCGCGCGTGTGCATGTATGCATATATGTAGAATGCCAACATGTTGATTTTATACAGTGTTTGTGCATGTCTGATTTTACCTGTATAATTTATCAACAGTCCTGAATGTTCCAGACATCATTACCTAAGTGTTCATAGCAATGAAAACAAATGAAATATCACGCTTTGCAATGATCAGATGCCAGAGTATTGTTTATGCATGTGTCATCACACTATTTCTTTCCCATTCAAGTGTGATCTAATGCGGAAGCATTACAATGCAGTCAGAAAAGGAAGTCATTTGTCATTTACAAGGACGAGGTGTGGAACTACAAATTTACCAATCACGTGCAGGAAGTATGAGATGTAAAGCTTTTGTGTAGTAGACGTGTTTTCTTTGTTCATTAAGGTGGGAGTGCTGTGTGTCATTCACAAACCACAATCATGGATCTTGAATAACTGTGTGCCAGATAGCTTGCCTGGGCATCAGCGATCCTGTACGTATATATATATATTTTGATTGGTTGACTGTTCTTATATGGATGTCTGGTGAAAGTGTAGAGAACTGATGATTTTCTGAATGTGTCTATGTGTTGTCCATTACTGCTTGCCTACATTATGTTAGTGACTGCTTTTGTGCTGATGTTGCGCATAGAAAGCTGAAAATGTCACACTTGCTGTCTTGAACTTTAGGGTAATGTGAAAGTTTTTGTTCAGGATATGTTTGACTTTTAAGAGAGACTCTAAATACTGAAGATTGTGTGTGTGTGTGTGTGTGTGTGTGTGTGTGTGTGTGTGTGTGTGTGTGTGTGTTTATTTACTCAACAACTCATTTTTTTTCCTTGATCAGATATGTGAAGGGATTCGTAATTGTGATTTCACTTTTTCCTGGATTTATTGTTGTTGTTTTCCTATTTATTTTGTTTTAAAGAAATTCTGCATTTTTGTATGATCTAGGTTTGCTACACTTCCAGTTTGTTTCGTGAACTGTGATTGATATAGTAATTAAATTCCATAGAAGTAAATGTTCCATGAATTTCTTATGTGCTTTAAGAACCAACATGGTTGTAACTTGTTGTTTTAAGCCCCTCAGAAGATTGAAGCATCAGGAGGGCCACAGAGCTGTTTATTTTCCAAGAATTTGAATTCTCCAAACTTTGAACTGTTCACTGCCCAGTTCATTAAGTCGGTTTCAAAGTGGGGGAAACTGCAGGCAGAAATTGAAACATAAAAACAACCATAGAATTACTGAGCCATCAAACAAAGGAGTGAATAACAAAAAGCAGACAGCATGTTTTGTGCTATTTGGTCTTTGTCAGGCTGGACAAACAACATTCTACATACAGAAAACAAAAGACCAAAAACAGTCACTTATCTCTTCAGTCTGGGTCTGTTAATTTTACAGACCTGTTTGGATATCTTCAGGTATCTTTACACATTAATCTTAGGAAGCAGCTTCGTCACAAAATTGCCCCCCCCCCCCCCCCCCCCCCCCAACGAAAGTGGGAATTTTCCAAAACACTTGAACCAGACAGCTGGTTGTATCCCCTTTCAACTGCACAGGATCAATAACACCAAACTGCAGTGTGATTGGACCCTGTTGGAGATTGAGTACCCCGGCCACTCATGACCGCCTAGGTCAAGCATTGGCTATGAACAGCTGTCTTAAAGCTTCATGTGCAGAGGTTTGGGGATGAGCCAAGACTGTTGATAGTTAACTTCTTCTTCTTCTTGTTCTGCGTACGCAGGCTGATACTCCTGAGGACACTCCCTGTATAGACAGGCAGGTAATAATACCATCTGCTCAACAGAGGGAGTGGAGTTTTGTGTGTATGACCGTTTTTTTTTTTTATCCCGCCATTAAGGCAGCCATACTCCATCGGGGAAGATAGTTAACTGACTTGGTCAGCGGATCTTTAGTTTGAACTGGTGTGAGAGGAAGGAGTGATAGGTGACCCCCATCTTTAGTCAGCCATGTGAGGTGTGGTGGTGCAAGCTTTTCCTTCAGTCGGGGGAATCGCTGAATTCAGAGATGAGGCAACAAGTTGTTTTACATGCCAGATCTGTCTAGGCCGGTTTGTTGTTTCCTGGTAGCTATGTTCACAGAAGAGGGATTGAGTCGCTGCTCAGGCATGTTGAATACCAAAGGGCAACAACTCTGGCATTCCACAAGTTAATCACAGGGATAAGAAATTAGCTGAGATCGTGAGCCTTCATTGATAAACTCTCACATTGTCCAGTCACTATGATTTCAGTGGACATTTGTGTGGCAGTTCTTTTCTAAAACATTAAAGAAATGAAAGCATCCTGTCTTTTTGAATGACAGCGCATTTGCCATGAGACTTTTGGATGGGGGGGAGGGGGGTGGGGTGGTGGGGGTGGGGGGTTAACATGATTATACAAATACCATTCCTATCCTACCACAAACTCAGGTATTCATTTTACTGAAGTGGTCACAGTAGCCGTGCTTACAAGTATCCAATTTAAGATGACAGATGACATAAAAAATTTGATCCAAAAATCTTTCTTGAAAAATGTGATGTATGTGTGTTTTGGGTTATGCTTTTGTTTGTTTTCTTCTTTTATTCTTACGCTGGAGTGCTGGGGGATTACCTGGAGGTGAGAGAGAAGGGGGACTTGTAGAGGGTGAAAAATTCTGGGTGCCAAAGCAGAAAGTTTAAAATCCCTTTTTTTTCCCACAAAATGTGCTTTTCACAAATTAATTTGTAGTGACACCATTACAAATTATGTTTCTTTGATTGTAGCTGTGCTGGTTTCAGGGTGTGTGTGTCTGTCTGTGTCTGTGTGTGTGTATGTGTGTGTGTGTCTGTGTGTGTTCTGTAATGGTTACAAATTGAAAGTTCAATTATTTTTGCTCTTCTAAAATTATCAGATTTTTTGTTGTTGTTATTGTTGTAGAAAGATGACATCAAAAAGTTCATTTACACCCCTAACCTTGAAATGCTATTTAATACGTATTGTATAATGACTGGGAAAAAAAGACCAATGATTACAGCATGACTGAAAACATTTGATCGTTAATTTTCATGTTACCTCTGGTTTTAAGACAGTGTATATTAAGGCAAGATTAATGGTCCTTGATTTTTTTTCCACTTGAGACAATTAGGTCTGTTTTGCATGAAATTAAAGCCATCCCTATTATCTTTACAAAATAAGTGTAATTGAGTACATTTTTATTCAAGAATGGATATGTGAACATTTCAGCTAGCACAAATGTATGGATTAGTTAACCTGATGTTAACAGGAAAAGATTATCTCTCTTCTTGCCATTTTGTGTGACATTAACATGACAGAATAGTACATAAACTGATGATGAAACAGCCATTATATTGCAATACTTTTTTTTCCCCGAAAGTATAAACGGATATGTGTAGCAGCCACTTTGAAACGAAGATAAAAGATTACATCCGGGGAAGGCACAAAATGAGTCATGTAAACCTAAATGATGAAGAGCAGAGATCAGAGAGCGTTGGCCATAATGCAGATATATATGCAAACCAGGTGTTCAGTGCATATAATGAACCTGGTTTGAACAGCAGGTTTTCACATTGAAATGTGAATTTCAAAGAAGGGTGCTGCTCTCTAACATCTTGACAATTATATGTGTTCAGTTTCTCTGAGTCACTGCATTCTCAGTGTGTGATTTTCTCCCTGAAAAAAAAAAAATACTGTTAATATTGCAAGTGCGTAGTTCTCAGTTTTTATTATTTTTACAGCACTGGGTGAGTTTAATTCCCTTTGATGTCTCACTCTCCTTCAGCCTTAAAATGTTTTACCAGCAGTTTGACACAGAACATAAACGCCTTGAATTGGAAAATAAGTCACAGGTCTGTTTGTTTGTTCGTTGCTTGCTTATCTTTATTCAGAAGTGATCCTAATAGCCACACAACCCTGCAGATCTTGGACTGGATATCAGTGACAAATAATGTGGGTACGAGGAAAACATAGACGTCATATGTTAATTACCAGAAATGACATGTGTGAGATAACTGTGATGCTTCATATTTAAGGATCTCTGCTCTCCTTTTTTTTTTTTTTTTATTATTCTTATTGTGGTATCAGGTAAGCTGTCACAACATTGTTCTTTTTGCCATTCCCAAGTAAAAGTACTTTGTTGTTTACATAAAATGTAAAGGTTTTGGCTGAAATAAAAGAAGGCAGCATTGGAAAATCTTGCTGGTGTCTATCGGAGAACAAAGATTGTGTGTGTGTGTGTGTGTGTGTGTGGTGTGTGTGTGTGAGTGTGTGTGTGTGTGTGTTGTGTGTGTGAGTGTGTGTATGTGTGTGAGTGTGTGTGTGTGTGTGTGGTGTGTGTGAGTGTGTGTGTGTGTTGTGTGTGTTGTGTGTGTGTGTGAGTGTGTGTATGTGTGTGGAACATGTAGTTCGAGAACCAAAGGAGTGAGAGGAGAGGGCAAGAGGCTGGAAACTTCATTGGGGTTTGATACATGCAGGTGTATAAACATTCTTCCAAGTCAAGAAATCTTTCTTTAAGATTTCGGGTATCAGGGATTGCAGCTACAAACTCTTTTTTTTTTTCTTTTCAGTGAATAAATATGTATTGAGTAGACTGAAATGGAAAGGAAGTCAACTCAAAGAAAAGTAAGAATTGCTCATAGGTACCAGACAAACAGCCCTGTTAAAAAAATGCAGATGAGCTTTGGACCATAATCATTAAGGAGGGGAATAAAACACTGCATAGCATGATGCGTTTGTGTGAGCAAGAACTGAGTACGAGGTTCAAAATGAGGTAACTGAACTGTGTAAAACCAAACAATGCAAACTAAGTGAAACCGATATTGAAAAGCCAACTAAATAACACACACACACACACACACACACACACACATAAGATGCAGCTTAGAATGCTATGGATGTTAAAAGA
>CM065731.1:5313573-5318573 GCA_033310375.1 Conus canariensis
GCGTGCGTGCGTGCGTGCGTGTATGTGTGCGTGCGTGCGTGCGTGCGTGCGTGCGTATGTGTGTGTGTGTATGTGTGTGTGTGTGTGTGTGTGTGTGTGTGTGTGTGTGTGTGTGATTTGTGGGGGCTTGTGAGCATATACACGTATCTGCATATGTATGTGTACATAATATGTTTGTATGTGTGTGTGTGTCTTTGTATGTGGGCGTGTACGAATGTGCGTATATTAATGCATGTGCGCGTTCATGTGTATGTGTGTATGTGCGCACGCGTGTGGGTGTGGAGGTGCACGTGCACACATGTACATACGTGTGTGCGCATGTACGCGCGCACGTGTGTGTGTGTGTGTGTGTGTGTGTGTGTGTGTGTGTGTGTGTGTGTGACTGCGTGCGCCTTTTATTGTTTGTGGGAAATGGATAGCCCTATTCAGAAGATGACTTAGGATTATGAACAAGAACCACAACTAATATACTCAGAGGCTAAAAAACGCGAAAACAAACTGTATAGAAATTTTGATGTAATTTGGCCAACGATTCCTTTGAACTGGTAATAGAAAGCGAGAAAAAGCAATCAAACACCGCAAAAGTGTCCTTTCAAAGTTCATTCTGGTAGAAAATAAGGTCACATGAACTTGACCTTGAGCCTGTGTTAACAGCAGAATGTCAGTATCTGGTGTGACCACCTCGAGCATTGATCACAGCTGTGCACGTGCGGTACATCGAGCGCACTAGAGTGTTAGTCTGCCTCTGGGGGACTTGCCACCACACCTGGCCCACAGCGACAGCAAGCTGAGCTGCTGTCTGGGGTCTGGGGTTGAGCTGGTTCAACTGCCTCTGAAGGGCATCCCAGAAATGCTCTATTGGGATAAGGTCGGGAGAACGGGCTGGGTGAGGCAGCAGATTGATGTTGTTCTGCCTCAGGAAGTTCTGCGTAGCACGGGCAGTGTGCGGCCTTGCGTTGTCCTGCTGAAACAGGTTCTGTGGATGCCGCTGGAAATGCGGCAGGATGTGGGGCCTCAGGACTTGGTCGATGTAATGAACAGCACTGACCCTGTAACCACGTCCTGGACCCACATTCTGGAAGATGACTGGCCCAATACGGCGATTCATGCCGATAGCCCCCCAGATCATGATGCTTTCACCACCCCATGGGTCCGTTTCGGTGATGTTGGCATCCGTGAAGTGTTCCCCCACTCTTCTCCAGATCCGGATGCAGCCATCGCCTGGGTCGACGCAGAACCGGCTTTCATCACTGAAGAGGACTCGGTCCCAGTCCCGATGGCGCCAATGCACGTCGATCTGTGCCCACTGCATACGGTTCTGGCGATGCTGGAGTGTCAGGATAGGTCGCCGGGCTGGACGCCTGCATTGGAGACCAACTGTGTTCAGTCGGCGACGCACGGTCCTGCTGCTGATTGGCCTGCCATGGTTGCTGACGGTGTTCCTGGCTGTGTTGGCAGCGGTTTGGTAAGGCTCCCGTCGATGCTGACGCAGAAGATGGCGGTCTTGGGCTGCTGTGGTGACCCTCGGTCTGCCGCTCCTCGGTCTGTCATCAGTGGTGTTTCTTGCTTGAAAGCGGTCCAGAAGGCGATAGACGGTGGAAATGTGGACTCCGAATGCGATAGCGACCTGCCTCACTGGAACCCCGGCCTGCAGTTGCCCCATTGCTATGCAACGATCTTGACGAGAAAGTCTCGGCATTATGTTGGCGCCGCTGGAAGGGATAATTTGAACTTTTTGGGGTTTGGAAATTTATAGCCCCACAATCGGGGCCACATTGAGTTGCAATTCACATTGATGCACGTGGTGTAGGTAGTCCACATGGCAAATGCACTCCTCATGCCAAGAACGCTGACCCGGCAACATTCACCCACTGTTACGAGGTTACAACCGGCCAAGACCACGTACTGCTAATGTTGCACGTGACAGCGACATTGCTTACGTCCTGTTCACAATGTGAACAATCGTGCACTGTCTCTATTTTTTCGCGTTTTTTATGCCTCTGAGTATACAAATACCGCGATGACTGCTGCTGCTGCTACTACTATTACTACTACCACTACTTCTACTACTACTTTACTAAACTTACTAAGCTTACACCTACTACTCTTATTGTGAATTACAATCACACGCGGCACAAAAACGACCCTAGCACGCCCACGCACGAAGACGCATTCGGTCTTTTTCTCTCTGTGTGTCTCTGTGTCTGCCTGTCCGTCTGTCTGTCTCTGTCTCTCTCTCTCTTTCAGGCGCGCGCGCACACACACACACACACACACACACACACACACACACATGTGCGCGCAGTGAGAGAGAGACAGAGACAGATTCAGAGAGAGAGAGAGAGACAGAGACAGAGACAGAGAGACAGACAGACAGACAGAAAGATAGACACACGTGCGCATGTACGCATGCATGCACACACAGGCACATGCTTGCACACGCACGCACGCACACACACGTCAAGCGACTAACTTCTGAAACGTTACTAGTACTACTATCTTCTGAAAACACTACTATAATTTTCATAAGATAGTAGTAAAAAACTACTATCTTATGAAAATTATAGTAGTGTTTTCATAAGATAGTAGTACTAGTAACGTTTCAGAAGTTAGTAGCTTGACGTTGCGACTATCTAGTGAAATGATCCCTGTGTGAAATTATGTCCTCTTTCTTAGTATTATTACTATCCAGGGTCACTGATCGATGGTCATTTGGCCTATTAGTGTAGTCATAAATTGTTCACATAAACTCGTTCTACACTAATTAGCTGTCAAACAGTAAAATTGTGCCAAAATGACCACTGGTCAATGACACTGACCACTGGTCAACCGCAACATGAATTGTTCACATGAACTCGTTCTACACTAACTAGCTGTCAAACAGTGGAAATTAGGCAAAAATGACCACTGGTCAATGACACTGACCACTGGTCAGCAACGTAATAAATTGTTCACATGAACCCGTACTATACTGATTAGCGGTCAAGCGGTGACAATAGGCCAAATGATCATCGATCAGTGACCCTGGATAGTAATAATACTAAGAAAGAGGACATAATTTCACACAGGGATAATTTCACTAGATAGTCGCAACGCCAAGCTACTAACTTCTGAAACGTTACTAGTACTACTATCTTCTGAAAACATTACTATAATTTTCATAAGTTAGTAGTATTACTAACATTACTATAATTTTCATAAGTTAGTAGTATTACTACTATCTTATGAAAATTATAGTAGTGTTTTCAGAAGATAGTAGTACTAGTAACGTTTCAGAAGTTAGTCGCTTCACACACACACACACACACACACACACACACACACACACACACACACACACACACACACACACACAAGCGCGCCAGTCACAAACTGATATATATATATATATATATATATATATATGCCTGTGTGTGTGTGTGTGTGTGTGTGTGTGTGTGTGTGTGTGTGTGTGTGCAAAAAGAAAAATATCTCTCTGTTTGGAGTTGGGATTAATAAACTTTCACGCTGCAAGATTTACCAAACGGCATTCTACGCTTCACAAATTTATTGGAAATTCCGGATCGTTCTGAAACTGGCAAACCTTTACCAGATGTGTTCGTGACGTCTTTTAACCACGAATTCCCGAAGTGAAATTCAACTGTATGGTTGATTGGAGTTAAAGCTTTCTGACCAATTACCGCAACGTTCTGTGCGTATGTGCTCTTTATACGTGTATCCTAGTGAGCGTGTGTGAGTGACTTGTTTGCCGAAATTGTTTCCACCCTTCAATATCATAATTAATCAGATTATATTCTTACTAACAAGAAGACCTGGAACTCACGAAATATTTTTCAGTATTTGGAGATCATGATAGGTTATGAATATCGTGTGTGTGTGTGTGTGTGTGTGTGTGTGTGTGTGTGTGTGTGTGTGTGTGTGTGTGTGTGTGTGTGTAACTTCTGGTTCCTTCAGGTGCTTTCCTCCCCAAACACACTCACCAACATTCACTGACAAAGACACGCACACACTGGCACCACGCTCATCCATACTGATAGAGTGGAAGATTATTTTCCTTCTCGAACTATTACAAAATAAAGCTAAAATGCTCTCACAAATCACACGAAGCATTCTGATACGCCTCTCTGTGTCTCCCAGACGCTAGCGTTGCCCTTGAACGGATGATATGATAAACACAATAGGTCAAGACGTGTGATTTGGAGATTAGCCGTGTTATGTGGTGTCCCGTTTTGTTGAAAATGTAATGAGAGTGCCATGGCAAAGTTCACTGTCAATCTACCAATTCAAGTGAGACTAAGACTGACGGAGCGTCAATTTTTTAAAAACTAGTTCACTGTCAATCAACCAATTCAAGTGAGACTAAGACTGACGGAGCGTCAATTTTTTAAAACTTTTTTTTTTTAATTTGCATTCATGTATATTTACAGGGGAAAAAAAAAGGAAAAAATAACACAACACAACACAACTGCTGTTGGATTCTTTTTTGAACCCTTGGTGGTGAGAACACCACAGAATTATGGACTGTGGTGTGTCTCTATTTGACACCAAGAACACAGACACAATCAGCCGTGTCTCCCTGATGAGTCCGATCCAGCGGATGAAAGGCCTAGGAGCAGGCAATACAAATAAATGTGCCTTCGAGAGGGATTACGACGGTTCCTCAGGCAGCTAGTGAAGGGCTTCTCATATTTATAATATATTCCCCCCATTGTCTTCATCTTCAATTTTTTTTTTTTTTTTTTTTTTTTTTTTTTACACGTTTAAATCTTTGCCAAGTCATTACTATAACGACTGAAGAATTGTTAACCTGCACTTGTTTTCCCCCACTACTTAATTGTTCAGCATTCTATTGTTTGGTCAATCAGTGGGAGATTGCATCTCTTAGGAGATCCAAGTAAAGGTTGTTCTGTACAATTCTTAGCCACTCGCAATGCTTGGGTTATTGAACAGCAGAGCTGACCACTCAGACTGTTCCATATCTTTTGATCTCCCTTGCATCC
>CM065731.1:5323573-5327308 GCA_033310375.1 Conus canariensis
CCATTTTGCGCCCAATTTAACGAGACAAATTATGATTATTGTTGACAGCATAAATTCTTCATGCCTCATGTGGTTGCCAGTGATTGCTGTATCTAAAATGTGAATGATGAAATCATGTTTACATGAGGTAACTTACTAACATGTTTTTTGTTCCGGCTTGCGTTGTTATTTTTTTTGTAAAGTCTTTAAAACATCCTTTTGTCATTGTGCAGTAATGCTTCCCAAATGCTTCCAAAAACTATATTTCAAAGAATCAGAATCACTCCACTGGGCTGCCAGTCAATACGACTCGTCATGGTATTCTGTGTGGGTGTCAAACAGCCCCGGGAAATGTCCACCCTGCAGGGGTGATCGGGGCACTGGGCACGGCGTCACACTCACATTCTCTATGAAGTCTGGAACATTCCGATATGGAATCCTCCATTTTTTCAGTTTTTTATTTGTTGGTGTTTGTGTTTGTTTTACTTTTTTCAGTTTTTTATTTGTTGGTGTTTGTGTTTGTTTTACTTTCTTCACTTCAGTCCATAGCACATTCGTGTGCCTGGTTACGGGCTACTCAGTCTTGGGTGAAGATACGTCAGGCCTGCTGAAAGAGTTCTCGTGGTGACACTTTTGAAGTTTTTCATGATATTTGACATTGTTTTCAGGAAGTTCATGGCTGGTTGTTGTAGATGATGATGATGATAAAACCTTCATCATCATCATCATCATCATCAGCAGCAGCAGCAGCAGCAGCAGCAGCAACAGCAGCAGAAGCATTATCATCAATGTCATCACCATCATCATATCATCATCGTCGTCGTTTTTAGTAGAAAGAAACTCGTGGAGAGCGTGGCAGCAGAGAGTCCTCAGAAGAGAAGCCCCCTTCAAGCAAGTGTTTCGGCCCTTATCTCCTGACACTCTAGGGGGGTTGGGCCACACCCGGTTCATGACTCCGGATGTCCCTCTGCTGCCCCTTTTTTTCCCATCTTGGGACGAGCCATGGCTGGGATTCGAACCCATGACCCTCTGGACATGCTCATTTTCCACTTAATGACTCGCGCTTTAACCACTGAGCCACAGGGACACCTGATATTTGTAGGGAAATTAAGCCTTATGAAGTTCACTTTTGTTCCTCCTTGACCAGATCCAGCTTGAACACCTCTCTGCTGCTTCTGCCATTGCTTTCAGGGCTCTGGTTTTTTCCTTCCCTGCAACTGAGAGCTGTTTCATGAGGCTGTATGCAGACGTTCCTACAAACCCCCTAGCTCCAATTTCTGCAGTGAGGACTTTGACCTGATAGCCTTCTCTCCTCAGGCTGTTTGCCAGATCAGCATACTTTTCAGTCTTGTAGATTTGAGCTGCCTCCATTCTGTTCTCATATGGCACCGTGAGCTCGATCATGATCAGCTGCTTGGTTGACTTAGAGTGGACTACTATGTCTGGTCTCATGCCACTCTTGCTGATGATCTCTGGGTGACTCTTCCATTCTGGGAGGTCTGCAGTGCACTCCCAGTCATCTGCCCCGTCCAGCAGACTCTGCCTGCATGTTTCGAGTGGCACTGTTGTTCTTGGCCATGATTTGCTGCCTCCTGCCGTGAAGAATGTTGCGGGTGCTTTTGGAGTCCTGATTTTCCCTTTTGTGGTGTTGTGTACTAGCCCAGACTACTTGTACAATTTCTTTGAGCACTTGGTTGTGCCTCCATGTGTACCTTCCTTGAGCCAGGGCTACTTTACATGAGCTTAGGACATGCTCCACTGTTTGTTTTTCATGGCAGAGGGGGCATGCAGGATCGTCTGTTTTCCCCCACTTCACCAGGTTTGCATTTGAGGGCAGAAGGTCATATGCAGATCTGAGAATGAAGCTGATCCTGAGAGGGGCCATGTGCCAAATGTCATTCCAAGTGAGACTTCTTTGGAGTGCATTCTCCCACGTTGTCCATTGCCCTTGCTGGCTCTGCTGGACTGCTTTTTGGAGTCTTTTTTGGTCTTCTTCTTTTCTCATCTCCTGAATCATCATGTCTCTTTTGGCTTTTCCTTTGGCCTTTGACCACCATTCAGTTTTGGTCACCCCCAGTCCCTGTCTGTTGGTCTGTGTGTGTCCTGTTATTTCTCTGATCTTGAGACTTTCTTTTGCAGAATCCATCGCCTCTTGAACTTTCCATTTTCTGCCTGTCTTCAGCTGGGGCTTAATTGCTTCTACCACCTTGTCTCCTGAGTCCTCCAGCATGCTTTGAAGTCTGATCTTCCCTGCTTTGTATTCCTCCAGGATGGATTTCAGGGGTAGTTTCAGCTTTGCTTGGCGACAGTACAGCGCTATGTCAGTCAGACAGGGTGGGACACCAAGCCATTTCCTTGTGAACTTGTTGATTTTGGCTTCCATTGCCTCCACTATGCTGGTGCAGATGTCGTATATCATCAGAGGCCATAGCAGCTTTGGTATCAGCATGAACTGCAGACACCAGACCTTGTATTTGCCAGGGAGCCCACACTGGTCAATGGTCTCCAAGCCTTCCTCCGCCATCTGCTTGGTTTCTTTTGCTCTTTGTGTGTCTTTCAGCGTATCATCATACCATCTTCCAAGGCTCTTGACTGGTTCTTCTGTGACTGTTGGAATGGCCTGGTTGGCAACACTGAAGACCACAGATCCGGCCACTTTTCCTTTCCTCAGTGAGAGACTCCGTGATTTCTTTGGCTTGAACTTCATTCTGGATGAGGCAACTATGTCGTCCAGCCTCTCCAGCACATGACGTGTCTCGTCTTCTCTGGATGAAATCACTGTAGTGTCATCCATGAAGGCCTTGAGAGGAGGCATCTTGTATCCATCGCCAAGGTCTGTTTGTCTCGCGTTGTTTGTTGCTGCTTTCAAGATGTGTTCCATTGCCAGCACGAACAGTATTGGGGAAATTGCACAGCCCATTGCAATACCCACTTCCAAGTTGATCCAGTCTGTTGTGTACTCCTTGGTAGAGAACCGCATTGAGAAGCCATTGAAGTACTTCTTGAGCATGTCGCGGATGTTCTTTGGCACATGGTACATCTCAAGAGCCAACTGTATCATCTCATGGGGCACAGATCCATATGCGTTTGCCAGATCAAGCCACACTACGTCCAGGTCTCTCTTTTCTGTTTTTGCTTTTTGGATTGCGTCCCAGATCATTGTGGCGTGTTCTACACAGCCCGCCACGCCTGGGATGCCACCTTTCTGGACTGACACATCCAAGTACTTGTTTTCCATCAGGTACTTGGTCAGCCTTGCTGCCATGACAGAGAAGAAGATTTTCCCTTCGACGTTCAGTAGTGATATTGGCCTGAACTGGCTAATGTCACTTGAGTTTTGCTCTTTGGGGATGTACACACCATCTGCCGTCATCCACTGGCCGCTGATCTTCTGGTTTCTCCAAGCCGATCGCAGCAGCCTGTGGAGCCACTCCAGCACCTTGGGACATTTCTTGTAAAGCTGGTGAGGTATTCCGTTTGGCCCTGGTGATGATTTGGCTCTGGCTTTGTCGACCACCTTCTTGATTTCCGCCAACGTTGGAGGCTTGCCATTGAACTGTTCCTCAGGGTTGGTTGGCCACACCAGACTTGAATGTCGAGTGGTGCTTTGCTCTGTGGGTCAGAGTATGTTTTCCTCAGATGCTGCTCAAGAACTCCTTTGTCCACACTTAGGGTCCCAGATTTTGGCTGCTCAAACAGTGTTCTGGCAAACTGGAAGGGGTCTCTGAAGAAGCGCTCTTGTGTCTTCTTCTTTTT
>CM065731.1:5335123-5350123 GCA_033310375.1 Conus canariensis
CAGATCTGAGAATGAAGCTGATCCTGAGAGGGGCCATGTGCCAAATGTCATTCCAAGTGAGACTTCTTTGGAGTGCATTCTCCCACGTTGTCCATTGCCCTTGCTGGCTCTGCTGGACTGCTTTTTGGAGTCTTTTTTGGTCTTCTTCTTTTCTCATCTCCTGAATCATCATGTCTCTTTTGGCTTTTCCGTTGGCCTTTGACCACCATTCAGTTTTGGTCACCCCCAGTCCTTGTCTGTTGGTCTGTGTGTGTCCTGTTATTTCTCTGATCTTGAGACTTTCTTTTGCAGAATCCATCGCCTCTTGAACTTTCCATTTTCTGCCTGTCTTCAGCTGGGGCTTGATTGCTTCTACCACCTTGTCTCCTGAGTCCTCCAGCATGCTTTGAAGTCTGATCTTCCCTGCTTTGTATTCCTCCAGGATGGATTTCAGTGGTAGTTTCAGCTTTGCTTGGCGACAGTACAGTGCTATGTCAGTCAGACAGGGTGGGACACCAAGCCATTTCCTTGTGAACTTGTTGATTTTGGCTTCCATTGCCTCCACCATGCTGGTGCAGATGTCGTATATCATCAGAGGCCATAGGAGCTTTGGTATCAGCATGAACTGCAAACACCAGACCTTGTATTTGCCAGGGAGCCCACACTGGTCAATGGTCTCCAAGCCTTCCTCCGCCATCTGCTTGGTTTCTTTTGCTCTTTGTGTGTCTTTCAGCGTATCATCATACCATCTTCCAAGGCTCTTGACTGGTTCTTCTGTGACTGTTGGAATGGCCTGGTTGGCAACACTGAAGACCACAGATCCGGCCACTTTTCCTTTCCTCAGTGAGAGACTCCGTGATTTCTTTGGCTTGAACTTCATTCTGGATGAGGCAACTATGTCGTCCAGCCTCTCCAGCACATGACGTGTCTCGTCTTCTCTGGATGAAATCACTGTAGTGTCATCCATGAAGGCCTTGAGAGGAGGCATCTTGTATCCATCGCCAAGGTCTGTTTGTCTCGCGTTGTTTGTTGCTGCTTTCAAGATGAGTTCCATTGCCAGCACGAACAGTATTGGGGAAATTGCACAGCCCATTGCAATGCCCACTTCCAAGTTGATCCAGTCTGTTGTGTACTCCTTGGTAGAGAACCGCATTGAGAAGCCATTGAAGTACTTCTTGAGCATGTCGCGGATGTTCTTTGGCACATGGTACATCTCAAGAGCCAACTGTATCATCTCATGGGGCACAGATCCATATGCGTTTGCCAGATCAAGCCACACTACGTCCAGGTCTCTCTTTTCTGTTTTTGCTTTTTGGATTGCGTCCCAGATCATTGTGGCGTGTTCTACACAGCCAGCCACGCCTGGGATGCCACCTTTCTGGACTGACACATCCAAGTACTTGTTTTCCATCAGGTACTTGGTCAGCCTTGCTGCCATGACAGAGAAGAAGATTTTCCCTTCGACGTTCAGTAGTGATATTGGCCTGAACTGGCTGATGTCACTTGAGTTTTGCTCTTTGGGGATGTACACACCATCTGCCGTCATCCACTGGCCGCTGATCTTCTGGTTTCTCCAAGCCGATCGCAGCAGCCTGTGGAGCCACTCCAGCACCTTGGGACATTTCTTGTAAAGCTGGTAAGGTATTCCGTTTGGCCCTGGTGATGATTTGGCTCTGGCTTTGTCGACCACCTTCTTGATTTCCGCCAACGTTGGAGGCTTGCCATTGAACTGTTCCTCAGGGTTGGTTGGCCACACCAGACCTTGAATGTCGAGTGGTGCTTTGCTCTGTGGGTCAGAGTATGTTTTCCTCAGATGCTGCTCAAGAACTCCTTTGTCCACACTTAGGGTCCCAGATTTTGGCTGCTCAAACAGTGTTCTGGCAAACTGGAAGGGGTCTCTGAAGAAGCGCTCTTGTGTCTTCTTCTTTTTGCTCTTCCTCTTCCTCGCAGATTCTGCTTTGCTGAGGGCGCTGTGTGTTTTCTTTCAGGTCTTTCCACAGTTTTTCCAAGCCTTGTTTTTCAGCTGGCAATGCGGTCTTCATTTGCATCTTGAGGTTTTTCTTTTGGACCCTGATCTTGTCCATCTTTTCTTGGCGTCTGGATTTCTTTGGAGGTGTTTTCTCTTTGGGTAGTTTTGCTCCATAGGCGTCTCTACATGTGGCATACACAATGTCCCCATATGTGGCTAGTTTGTGTTCCAGGGTGCTTTTCCCTATCAGTGCATCGAGTCTTTGGACGATTTTTGCATCCAGTTTCTCCCAATCTTCAGTTTCGTTTGCTCGTGGCAGGTTAAGTTTCAGGCGCCTGGCATCGAGGGCCTGTGCAAATTCCTCATCCGAACCAACAGCGTGGATGTCCTTGGCACTGTGGTTTAAATCCTGGCCTTGGTCTTCCGACGTCTTATCTGCTAGATGCAGTGCGCTGCTGCTCATTCAGATGAGTCTTCACACATCCCATCTTTGTTCTGTGGATCTTCATGCCACGGGTGGTAGCGAAACGCTTTCCACAGACACATGGATATTCCATTTGGTCCATGTTCATAGTCCGTTTGGGATTTGCAGTCATGATTGGTTGAGCACCGATGGATTCATCATTCTCTCCCCCTTTCGGTGAATCCTGGGAGCATCTTTTCCTTTTATTCTTAGTAGCCACATGTTTAAGGCAAAGTGGGGAGCCAGCCCACAGAGCCCTTGGTTCTGGTCTTTCCCAGTGTCCTCCGGTCTTTCCCGGACGTCCTCCGGCCTATTCCCGGAAGTCAATGGTTTACCCATGCATCAGTAGAAAGAAACTCGTGGAGAGCGTGGCAGCAGAGAGTCCTCAGAAGAGAAGCCCCCTTCAAGCAAGTGTTTCGGCCCTTATCTCCTGACACTCTAGGGGGGTTGGGCCACACCCGGTTCATGACTCCGGATGTCCCTCTGCTGCCCCTTTTTTTTTCCATCTTGGGACGAGCCATGGCTGGGATTCGAACCCATGACCCTCTGGACATGCTCATTTTCCACTTAATGACTCGCGCTTTAACCACTGAGCCACAGGGACACCTGATATTTGTAGGGAAATTAAGCCTTATGAAGTTCACTTTTGTTCCTCCTTGACCAGATCCAGCTTGAACACCTCTCTGCCGCTTCTGCCATTGCTTTCAGGGCTCTGGTTTTTTCCTTCCCTGCAACTGAGAGCTGTTTCATGAGGCTGTATGCAGACGTTCCTACAAACCCCTAGCTCCAATTTCTGCAGTGAGGATTTTGACCTGATAGCCTTCTCTCCTCAGGCTGTTTGCCAGATCAGCATACTTTTCAGTCTTGTAGATTTGAGCTGCCTCCATTCTGTTCTCATATGGCACCGTGAGCTCGATCATGATCAGCTGCTTGGTTGACTTAGAGTGGACTACTATGTCTGGTCTCATGCCACTCTTGCTGATGATCTCTGGGTGACTCTTCCATTCTGGGAGGTCTGCAGTGCACTCCCAGTCATCTGCCCCGTCCAGCAGACTCTGCCTGCATGTTTCGAGTGGCACTGTTGTTCTTGGCCATGATTTGCTGCCTCCTGCCGTGAAGAATGTTGCGGGTGCTTTTGGAGTCCTGATTTTCCCTTTTATGGTGTTGGTACTAGCCCAGACTACTTGTACAATCTCTTTGAGCACTTGGTTGTGCCTCCATGTGTACCTTCCTTGAGCCAGGGCTACTTTACATGAGCTTAGGACATGCTCCACTGTTTGTTTTTCATGGCAGAGGGGGCATGCAGGATCGTCTGTTTTCCCCCACTTCACCAGGTTTGCATTTGAGGGCAGAAGGTCATATGCAGATCTGAGAATGAAGCTGATCCTGAGAGGGGCCATGTGCCAAATGTCATTCCAAGTGAGACTTCTTTGGAGTGCATTCTCCCACGTTGTCCATTGCCCTTGCTGGCTCTGCTGGACTGCTTTTTGGAGTCTTTTTTGGTCTTCTTCTTTTCTCATCTCCTGAATCATCATGTCTCTTTTGGCTTTTCCGTTGGCCTTTGACCACCATTCAGTTCTGGTCACCCCCAGTCCTTGTCTGTTGGTCTGTGTGTGTCCTGTTATTTCTCTGATCTTGAGACTTTCTTTTGCAGAATCCATCGCCTCTTGAACTTTCCATTTTCTGCCTGTCTTCAGCTGGGGCTTGATTGCTTCTACCACCTTGTCTCCTGAGTCCTCCAGCATGCTTTGAAGTCTGATCCCTGCTTTTCCTCCAGGATGGATTTCAGTGGTAGTTTCAGCTTTGCTTGGCGACAGTACAGTGCTATGTCAGTCAGACAGGGTGGGACACCAAGCCATTTCCTTGTGAACTTGTTGATTTTGGCTTCCATTGCCTCCACCATGCTGGTCAGTATTTAAACCAAAAAATAAAAAAATAAGTAGGAACAAATTTACTTCAGTATCACAGGGACTTGTCATACGCATTCTCCCTTCTCTCATTGACTCTCTCACTGAAGAGGCGTACGACAGATGGCAGGAAGGAGTCCCTCAGTCGGTTGGTCCGGGCACTGAAGCTCCTCAGGACCCGGGAAGATTCACTCCTGGGCTCTTGGGGGATGTCAGCACCTCGTGGAGTGGGTGGTGGTTGTCTGCTTGTTTGATCCTCACTACTCAAGGATGAAGATGTTAGGCCGAGGCCTGCTCTCCCGGTCTGCCCTGATCACGCACACATCATTTCAATTCATATTATCCGTACTGATATATCAACATAACCACACCGTACCGTAAAATTCTAATACCGACAACAACAAAAAAGAAGCAGAATATTCATAAATGTGATAATGATGAGTTGGGTTGTCAAACAGTTGGGAAAAAAAAAAAAACAGAGAGAGAGACAGACAGACAGACAGACAGACAGACAGACAGACAGACAGACAGACATACAGACAGAGAGAGAGAGAGAGAGAGAGAGAGAGAGAGAGAGAGAGAGAGAATACAAAAACGAATACGCATATAATTCCGAACACGAAAATGTATTCAGATTAAGACCAGAGCCCTCCCCCCCCGACCCCCCCACCCCCACCCCCCTACCCCCATTACTGAAGAAATGATACCTGCACCACACAGAACATATCATCATGAAAGAAAATGCGAATAAAAAAAAGCAAGTATATATGCACCATACAATCATATAAAGATTATTATTATCAATATTATTATTGTTATTATTATTATTATTTTATTATTATTATTATTATTATTATTATTATTATTATTATCACCATCATCATCATCATCATCATCATTATTATCATTATTATTATTATTATTGGTATAAATGTTAATAGTAGTAATATTATTATCAGTGTCACAATCCTAGCCATTATTATTATTATTGTTATCAATGTTGTCGTCGTTGTTGTTTTTCCAGTTGATGTTATATTCATCTCTAGTATTTTTATGCTCACCAAAATCATTATCCTAATCATCATTATTATTATCATCGTTGCTGTTGTTGTTGTTGTTACTGCTGCTGCTGTGCTGCAATCATTATCATTATTATTATTATTATCATTATTATTATCATTATTATTGTTGTTGTTGATCAACAAAAACCATGTCATCTTCTGAACATTCGTTCAATCATCGTTTTTTGCATCATCATCATCATCATAATCATCATCATCATCATTATTATCATTTTTATTATCATTATTGTTGTTGTTATCATCATCATCATCATTATTATTATATCATCATCATTATTATTAATATTGTAATTGTCATTATCATTATCGTCATCGTTATTTTTATTATAATTCTTGTTGCTATTATTGTTGATATTATCATCATTGATATTATTATTATTATTATTAAATCTATTTTCTTTTTTATTATTTTTATTGTTGTTGTTATTATTATCATTATTATTATTCCAGTTAGCATTATATTCATCACTATTATTTTGATATTCAGGACAATCATCATCATCATTAATATTGTTGTTATCATTACTATTTATTGATCAACAAGAACGATGTAATCTTCTGAAAATTCGTTCCCCACAATTATCAAACACACACACACACACACACACACACACACACACACACACACACACACACACACTCACACAAACATACACACACACATGTACGCCCGTATACACAGTCATACATACATACACATAATATACATATGCACACACTTATACCTGCGTGCATGCCGGAGTATGCTCACACAACCCAACAGATCACACACGCATACATATGCACATGCATGCACACACCGCATACACTCATGGGCCCGTGCGCAACCACCCACGTGTACACATAAGCAAACACACACCAGCAATGGTTTATAGTGGGGCATACAATGTTAGGGAAGTGCCAAAGGTATGTATGTGACCTACGACTTGAATCCTTTCTTCTTACGTCTTTAATTCATTTATCCATCAACTGTAAATCTTGTGTTGTGCGGTCTGGAAATGTAATAGATATGTCGATGCGCATAATACTAGTTAGCACACGGTGACGCTACTTGACGCTACTTTGATGAAACTGAAACTGAAACGGAACTGATACGACGTCAGAGCACCGCGCGCGCGGGGTATTATGGGTCAACCTAGCAGAATGACCCCCAACGGTTTGGAGTCACGACAAGCTGTGTGGTTTTAGTTTTGCCGTCCCTCCGTGGGGTTTGAAACCTCTGGCAAAGGTGTGAGACGCCATCATAGTTAACGGCCACAGGGCAAACTGTCAAAACGTGAGGTGAGTGAATCAGTTTGCGTGACGCACGTCACTGCTGATCAAGTGATCATGAACGGACATTTCGCAGTCATGTCGACCAGTGCGGAAGTCTCTCTCTCTCTCTCTCTCTCTCTCTCTCTGTGTGTGTGTGTGTGTGTGTGTGTGTGTGTGTGTGTGTGTGTGTGTACTAAGTTATCCGCACTTTCCTTTCTGTCTGACCATCCTCAGTTTATCTAACATAATGGTTACCATCCAACACATACATGTAAACGTCGGGTTATTTATTGTTCAGTACCCCTACCCCCACCCGATTTCTTTCGGAAAATCCCGATTTTTACTTTTAGCCTTTGAATGATTTGGACACAAGCAGAATAATTTATGAGTTTTAGCTACCAGAAAAGTCCTAATATTTTCTTTTCCATGAAAGATGTTGCCCCATCCGCGATGTGTGGTTCTCTGACAATCCCCAGATCTCTGCTTCTCTCCCTTACCTCTCAGTCAAAGTCTGGCCTAAGAGCTCATCTCTTATCTCGGCAGTAGGTCTAGTTGTGGTTACGTTCATTCAAGCAGTTCGCACTCCTGCATATGTACGACAGTTTGATTAATGTACATGTATCTTCGTTAGCATTATTGTAAAGAAAGATATCAACGGGTGTGCTTGATGTTTTTAGTATAGTTTTGTTCATTTTTGTATGTACATATACCAATCAGGTAATGTGATAAGTAAAAACGCGCGCGCGTGTATGTGTGCACGTGCGCGCGCGCACACGTACGCGTGTTGGGTACATTCACTGTCTTTATCAATATTGTCTCTTGATTTCACAAGCTTCTCGGGTTCTGTCCGTCAACAAGGCCGAGATAATCTCCCCTGATCTACGTGCGGAAAGAGCAGCGGTAGTCTCGTAGTGAGGTTTTGCCGCTCCAGTGGCTTCTCTCAGGCCGTGCCATATTTGTTTTATGGAACTTTCATTATGATCAACAAACACAGAGGTTTTGAATATTTACAGATAAGGTATGTAAAAGAATGTTATGATGACAGTTTGCGACAGTGCCGATTCATTCACGGCTTTCATCTGTCACATTGATTATTAATAGTATGTGAGGGAAGGCATTGTTATATTAATAGTACGTGAGGGAATTCATTATTATATTAATAGTATGTGAGGGAATTCCAGAGTTTTTTTTTTTCTGGGTCGCTTGGATCTATTCATAATCATCGTTCGTTCACTATAGATTATATTTTTGATTCGTTGCTGTTGTATTTGTTGCTTTTCTTTTTTCATTTGCAATTCGTTTACTTACGGGCCAGTCTTAAAAATAACGTGGACACGGTTATTCATCCTTTATTTATCCGGAAATTTCCGTTTAATAGATGCCCAGAATAATCCCTCTTGCCTAGCAACCACCTAACATACACATATGCAGGTAGTCAACGCGTTCTTTGTGCCCTTGTGTGTGTGTGTGTGTGTGTGTGTGTGTGTGTGTGTGTGTGTGTGTGTGTGTGTGCGCGCGCTGCGTGTGCATGCATGCGTGCGAGCGCGTGCATGTGTACGTGTGTGTGTGTGTGTGTGTGTGTCTGTCTGTCTGTCTGTCTGTCTGTCTGTGTGTGTGTGTGTGTGTGTGTGTGTGTGTGTGTGTGTGTGTGTGTGTTCAGTGACATCATCATCATCATTATCCTCATCAACACTGAATATCAAAAGATGATTTCTCAGTTTACGAACATTTCTCTTCACAGGTACATTTTGTCCTGGGTGCCAAAAACCATGGCAACGTCAGAACAGGTAGTCCGGGAAGCGACGTCATCACCTACCAATGCCGTTACCGAATCCGCAGCTGAGGCAAATTCCATGACGGACGAAGGGACAGCACTGGGTAGTGTTGATGGTGAGTTATCTGTGGGGTTGCTTCATCATAGACAAGTTTCGTAGTTAAGGATTGGGGTTAGGAGAGACAGAAAGCCGACAGTTCTCATCCTATGCAACGCCAAAAGGCCCAGATACGACCGTAACCGCACGCAGATCTCTTCGTTGATTGGTCAAAATGGTCGTGCGTATTTTGGGCCGTAACTGCGCGCAGCAGCGATTGGAATTGCCCGCGTAACTTTGCCTGCATTCAGTCTACGAGCACTGAAAACGCTGGACGGGGAAATTGTCGGAGGGAAGAGAGAGAGAGAGCGAGAGAGAGAGATAGAGAGAGAGAGACCGACGGGGTGGGGTAGGGGGGGGGACGGACGGACGGACAGACAGACCAACATACAGACAAACAAACGGACAGAGAGAGAGAGAGAGAGAGAGACAGACAGACAGACAGACAGACAGACAGACAGAGAACTCTCTTTTTTTCGAAATTTTCAGTGCTTGGAAAAACTGTGTGCGCATTTGCGCGCAGAACAGTGGCCAGACTCTCGCACGTACGTTTTGACCAGTCTGTTGCGCCGGCAAATGCGCGCGCAGTGCGGCCGCATTTGGGGAGGTTACTGTGTTTGTTTGTTCTGTGTGCTCTGTGTTGTCATTTCTGCTTGGCGCTTTGATGTCGTAAGCAGCTTGTGTTTGGAGTTATGGGCGTGGATTTATTTCATCATGCGAGCAAGAGTTGCCCGACAAGTTTGTTGCTTTGTTTCCATAGTTTTAAAATATACTGTTTGTCCTGCCAGAAGAAGACCCCGAAGGTCGAAACGCGTTGTGTCTGTTTTGTAAATTTGTTTTTCACGCTTCGTGCGTCTGTTCCATTATCTGCGGTGTTTTTGTGGTTGTGCTATGTTCCTTTGTCTGTTTCAGTGGTACTCTCACGGTTGCGCCATGTTTCTTTGTCTGTGTACAGCATTCTCCGGGTGTTACTCTTTGTTCCTTTGTCTGTCTGTTTCAGTGGTACTCTCACGGTTGCGCCATGTTTCTTTGTCTGTGTACAGCATTCTCTGGGTGTTACGCTTTGTTCCTTTGTCTGTCTGTTTCAGTGGTACTCTCACGGTTGCCCTATGTTTCGTTGTTTGTCTGTGTACAGCATTCTCCGGGTGTTACGCTTTGTTCCTTTGTCTGTCTGTTTCAGTGGTACTCTCACGGTTGCCCTATGTTTCGTTGTTTGTCTGTGTACAGCATTCTCCGGGTGTTACTCTTTGTTCCTTTGTCTGTCTGTTTCAGTGGTGCTCTCACGGTTGCGCTGTTTCGTTGTTTGTCTGTGTACAGCATTCTCTGGGTGTTACGCTTTGTTCCTTTGTCTGTCTGTTTCAGACGTAATGACGCAGCTAGATCATGAGTTACGTTCTCAGTACCAGGAGATGGAGACTGACTTCCTTGCGGGTCTGTATGTCTTTCTGTCTGTATGTGTCTCTTTTTCTTTCTTTCTTTCTTTCTTTCACACACACACACACACACACACACGCGCGCGCGCGCGCACACACACACACACACACACACGCACGTACTCACGCATGCACGCACGCACACACACACAAACACGCAGCGCGCGAACGCACGTGCCCACCCACGCTAGCGTGGGTGACCACGAACCAGTAACAAACCTGATGAGCTCTTCAAAGAGAGCGAAACAGCTCCGGCGAGCTGGGCCAATAACCTCCCCACCAGGCCAGCAGTACACTCACACAGTACACGCCCAGGAAAAAAAAAAAATCCTCCTCCTTTCGTATTATCCTCAAGCGGGAATCTGTCGGTTAGGTCGTAAATGGATGGATTTTATGTGATGTTTGCTATTATAGGTTAGTGTCAATATTGGATTTGGAGACAGTTGTAGGTTATTATACATGTTGGAAATAAAGAACAACGATACATTATGGTCAGTGTTGGAGTTAGAGAACTACTATAGGTGTTAGTGTCAATGTGGGAGTTAGAGAACATGGAAAGGTTATCATAATATTGTAGTTAGAGAACAGTTATCGGTAATTGTAAATGTTGGAGTTAGATAACAGATGTAGATTGTTGTCAGTGTTAATTTTAAAATACAGCCATGAGTTATTGTTAATGTTGGACGTAGAGAACTACTACAGGTTATTATCATTGTTAGAGTTAGAGAGGAGTTATAGGTTATTGCAAATGTTGGAGTTAGAGAACAGCTATTGTTATGTAAATGTTAGAGCTAGATAACAGCTATAGGCTCTTGTCAATTTTGATGTTTGAGAACAGCTATAAGTTGTTGTTAATGTTGAAATTACAGAACAGTTATGGGGTTAGAGTGTGTTGGAATTAGAGAACAGCTTAAAGTTTGTTGTCAATTTTGAAGTAATGGAACGGCTATAGTTTCTTGTCAATGTTGAAGTTGGAGAACAACTGTATATCATTATCAGTGTTGGAGGTAGATAACAACAGTAGGCTATTGTCAATGTTGGAGTTGGAGAGCAGTTACAGGTTATTGTAAATGTTGGAGTTAGACAACAGCTATAGGTTATTATACATGTTAAAGTTAGAGACCAGCCATAGAAAACCGTCAAGAGATCAGCTGTAGGTTATTGTCAGCGTTAGAGTTAGAAAACGGTTATAGGTTATTGTGAATGTTGAAGTTAGAGAACAATTAAATTTCATTGACGGTGTTGGAGTAAGAGAACAACTTTAGGTTATTGTCCATGTTGAAGTTGGAGAACAGCTATAGAATACTGGCAGTGTTGGAGTTAGAGACCAGCTTCAGGTTATTGTCAATGTCGGAGTCAGAGAACAACTTTAGATTATTGTCAGTGTTGAAGTTAGAGAACAACTTTAGATTGTTGTCCATGTTGGAGTTAGAGAACAGAATAGATTGTTGTCAATGTTGGAAGCGTAGAACAGCTGTAGGTTATTGTCAGCTTTAGAGTTAGGGAACAACTTAAAGTTATCGCTAGTGGTGAAGTTAGAGGACAGGTACATTTTATTGCAGATCTGTTGAAGTTAGGAAACAGTTATAAGTTATTGTAGATGTTAAAATCAAAGAATAGCCATAGGTTATTGTAGATATTGAATTTTGGGAACAGCTGTAGGTCATTATTGATGATGAAATTATGGAACAGCAATTGGTTGCAACAGGTGTTTGAGTGAGGGAACAGCTATAGATTATTGCACATTTTGAAGGCACGGAACAGCTATAGATTATTGTAAATGTAGGCTGGCTTATAATCTATTTACAAGTACAAATACAAATAGTCCTCCAAAGGGAAGAAAACATTACACAAAATTTCACAGTTCCACTCTTCATATTTTCGGCCACGTGGCCTTTTTCAAGGAAAAAAACAAACAAACAAACAAACAATACAACTACGTAATGTCCATCTTTGACAACTTCGGTTTTTTGTGTGTTTTTTCACCCTTCTATCGAAAAAGGCCACCTGGCCGAAAATTCGAAATATAAAGGATGGAACTGTGATTTTGTGTTAATTTACAAGTAGACTATTGTAAATGTAGGCTAGGAGTTTGGGAACAGCCAGGAGTTATATAGATGGTGAAACCATGGAACAGCTATAGATTATCGTAAATGTAGGCTGGTTTGTAATCTGTTTACAAGTAGATTCATGTAAATGTAGGCTGATTTGCAATCTATTCACAAGTAGATTATTGTAAATGTAGGCTGGGTTGTAATCTATTTGCAAGAAGTTTATTGTAAATGTCGGCTGGGAGTTAGGGGACAACCAGGAGTGATACATTCTGAAGGTAGGAGTCGCTGGGGAATGTTGCAGTTTCTGGACCCACTGGCAGATGTAGATTCTGAAACTACAGAACTTTATACGTTCTTTATAAATTAAAAAAAAGTTTGTTGTGTCTCTAGGCTGCTTTACATTGTGTAGTTAGAGAACAGCTATGGCTTTTTGTATATTCTAGAGCTACTGAAGTGTTTTGGGTGACTCTAGGTGTTGGAATAGTAAAAATCTTGTAAACGTTTTGTGTGTTTTAGAGACAGGAGAGCAATTCAGTCCTTCCTATATTCTAGTTATCCTTTCAGGTCAATATTTAAGAGTTAAAAAAACCCATGTTCATAAGGTAGAACGAGGGAGCCAGAGGTCAAACTGCTAGGTAACACCCTTGATGTATACTTGTTTGAGACCTCACAGTGGTAAACCACAGACACGCTGGTGCATGACAGTGGTCCTGTTTCAGAGATTACTCACATTGTTTTGCAGGAAACAGTGGCCTGGCTGTAGACCTAGACAAACAGCAATACGTGCAGACTCCAGCCCTGGAGATGGCAGACGGCATTCTGCAGGACACAGGACGGGTGATTCTCTGTGGACCCCCGGGCAGCGGCAAGTCCACCATGGCACGTGCTCTTCTCCGGCGGTGTCGGCGTGAAGGTTTCAGACCCTACACTCTGCGACACGTGGATGAGTGGGACGACCACATTGGGGAAGACAGGCCCTGCGTGATACTGCTGGATGGCGTCCTGGGAGAGGTGTGTGTCAACACCCCACAGCATGACTACTGGAAGCAGATTCTAGACACAGCTCTGGTGCTGATGGAAAAGAAGACATGCCGGATGGTGATCACAGTCTACCCGCACATCTTGCATGAGTTGGAGCGGCTGGAACGCAACTGGAAGACTCCTCTGAGAGACAGCAACGCTGTTGTGAAGTTGACGGACACTCTGCCTAAACATGTCAAAGAAAACATGCTGAATTTCCATCTGGCGGAACTGCACCTTGACACAGAGACCCAGCGTCAGATGGTGCAGACCATTCTACAGAAAGATGCCAGTGGACCCGTTTTTCCTTGGTGTTGCAGCCACATGGTAAATCACTGGAATTCATCAGAAGACCCCACCGCCATCTTTCTGGTTCCAGCCGAGGCCTATGCACAGTTGCTCAAAGATATGGTTCTGCACAAAATCCACGGAGAAGCCTTTGCCGCTGTGCTGGCCCTGTCCATGAAGGGAGTGTTCCACTTTCTGCACCATCTCAAAGAAGCTGGTCGTCATCTGGAAGAGCTTGGCTTTGACCCGCTTTCTGACGATAAACTGGCTGTGTACGCGGATGCCCTGCAAGGCTCTGTGCTGTCGGAAGGAGGATTTTCCAGCCGTGCTGTATACGAGGCTGCAGGGCTGGTTTTGGGTCGCTTCATTCGGCTGCCCACGCTGCTGAGGGTGTGTGACGTCCCCTTCCTGGTGAAGTACGTCCACATGGGTGCAGTCCAGGACAACGTGTCTCAGGATGAACGTCTCCACGTGTGTGTCACTGTTGGGTCTGTTCCCACCTGCTCCATTGATAGAGAGCGGTGTGCAGTGGACCGACAGTCCCTGGCTGAGAGGATCCACCGGGAAATCATTCGAGGGAACTTGCAGGCCATCTGTCAGCATCCCTGTCTTCAGAGTCCTGAGTTCCTGCGAGAGTTGGACGATTACTGTGCTAAGGTCAGAGGAAGGATCGGGCGACTGCTGTTGTCTGTGGATTCTGAGCACAAACTACCACTGGTTTACTGGTCAGCTCTCCATCCGTCTCACCACCTGACACACTGGTGTTTATCAGCTATCTTCAGCAATCGTGATTCACTGTTGCGTTCAAAACGGAGGATCCTGTGCGCTAAGGTCCTGCTGGCTTGTGCGCTGTTTGATAATCTGACACAGAGCTCACATTGCAGACTTCAGTCTTTTGTTTGTAAACTGTCGTACTTCAATGAAACCGATCTTTCCGAACCAGTTGTGTCTTTCCCATGGCCTGAAACGAATCAGTGTCCAGCAAATGCCGTCCAAAACCACATGGAAACCATCATCAAACGTGTGGCGTCTGATGGCAGCCTGCTGTACTTCTGCAACCCCTCATTGCCCGCCCCTCCTGACATCGCCACAGTGCACGTGACCCACGACCACTTGCAGCTCCGGGTCAAGGATGAGCGTCTCTGGTACCTGGTGTTTCGACTGATGGCGGACAGACAGCCAAGTGACACAGACATAGAAGGCGAAACCCTCCTTCACATCGCCGCCAGAACAAGCGAGGCAGCTGTGATGAGGCTGTGTCTTTACGCTGGAGCTGGGATCACCCAGAAAAACAGAAGAGGCGCAACACCCATTCAGCTGGCTCCGACTGCTCAGATATCGAGAGTCATCGTGACTGGCCTGTGTCAGACATGTCACGATAGTCCGGAGAACCTTGCTGACCTGTACACTGAGCTGGGTGTAGATGCCCATGCCACTTACACAAGCTCATGCCAGCGGGAAAAACTGCCCTCTGATACCATTGAAGACTTAAAACGTACTCCGAGGCCTCTTCACTGGGCATGTATAAATGGTCTGGTTCACTCGGTGGACTTATTGCTGCGGCATAAGGCAGATGTCAACATGTTAAGCGACCACTGGATAGACGCTGGAAAGACAGCCCTGCACCTTGCTTGCCGATGGCCATCGACTGCCGCTTCAGCCGACATCACACGTCTTCTG